>OX579679.1:4633406-5184997 GCA_951230905.1 Cheilosia variabilis | reverse complement strand
CGAAGGTGCTGTTGGATGCGAGTGTATTGCATATACAGTTTACAGTGTTACCTGTATTCACCTCAGAAAATTTTGAATCTCTTTCGAGATGTGTATCTGCGCTGAGCGCGCAGTGAGCATGGATGCTGTGTAGATGCTTGGGGGATGCACTGAGAGAAAATTTATTGCCCTTTATTGGGCGATTGAAGTCGTAAAGCGGTCATTGCGCTCGGAGGTAGGAAAATCAGAGGTATCGATGGAGGCGACGTAGATCAGAATTTTAATGAAGAGAAGGAAATTTGGTGACCCTTAATATGAAAGGGGATCCCTTTCAAATAGTTTGTTGCTAAGAACACAATACTTCAGAAGTCATAAATGAATTGAATTTATGACGTTTGAACTGACACAAAAATTTAAGTTAAAGTTAAGCCTACGCTTAACTGGTACCTCTGGTACCAATGTGTTTGTACCTAAATTTAAAGAACAGGTATCTCCATCATTTTGTGACACTGAATTGGACTGAAAAGGTGGCTTCATGATAACGTGACTATAAATCTGACTCTCCAATTGCAGCGATGGACTAGAGCTAGTTTCCAAAGCTTTAGATAATTTTGCATAATTTTATTTATTTCAGTGCAATTTCGAAGACTGAGTTAGAAATGTTTTACGACTGATAAAAATATGAAGACAATAAAAAAAACTGCTTTCTGATGGCAACTGGTATATCCTATGAAAATGTTTTTCTTGCGGCAAAAAATCAGCAAATCGTGCACCCACAAAAATAATTAAATTCGCCTATTTTGAATTGAATATTTGTCTATAAACGTGCATTGTTAATTTTGTGGATACCAAATTAATTGCGAAATTCTCTGTACCGAAAGAAATACGAAGCGCATTTTTAAAACAAAAGAGTTCGATAGAGAACTGGGGCTTGATGGGACTTGCAATAAAATATTTATTAAGGTTCTAAGCAAAATTCGACTGAAGTACAGGGAAAAGTTTGAATTCAATTCAATTCAATAATTTATTCTTTATTCAAAACTGTATACAAAGTATGAAAGGTGAGTTTATGCTTTGTGAAAATATTCATTAAAAGATTTATTTTGATTTGAGTTCTTCAGAAGATGGGGGATAGTGTACAGGCAGGTTCCGATACGCCGCGGTTACAATTCGATGTCCTCATTTTGTCTGTACTGATGTGATACTCGCGCTTATCCTGACTGCTTGCGAGGCGACAAATCTCAGCGATGTACTCGGATAGAGGAATAAAGTGAGCGTTTCACTTGGGACTGCTAATAACAGCAGGACTTACTACGTTTGCTGATCGACCGACTTTGTCTGCTACCAGAACATGAACTTGTATATAAATCTTTTCACCTACGTACTTGACTACTTGCCCCTAATTATTTACCCAAAATTAAATTCTACTTCCACCATTGCGGTATCTGCCTCCAGAATGACTCTCTTTCTCTGAATTTGAGTTGAATTGTGATTGTCAAGGTGCATATATCCACACCTCTTCACCAGGTTTATTTTTCACTATCCCTCAGCAGTTTCCTTTGTGGTTATCAGAGCAGCAAAAGCAAAGATGGTGTCCTAGAATAGCTAGAACTATATCGAAAACTGAATGTTTTACAAGTCTGTTCACCATATTGAGCTCTAAGCTGAAAAATCTACAAGTCTGTCTCTCGCTGTCATCATGCTCTGTTCTGTGAATCTAAGACAGTCATTTACCATGAGTCTGGACAAGGTAGCCGTGGTAGTGTTCGCTCGGGGTCTTACCATATGACAACGTCTGGGAGCAATACAGCTGCCCTATGACTAAGCTTACAACAACGATTCATTTTTAAGTCAGTGGAATGGCGTAAAAACGTACGCCAATAATCCTGTTTGATGGCGATTTCTTCAAAATCCATGCCGCCATAGTGGGCTGGATCGCACCCCTTTAACATTTGGCAATATTCTAGCCTTGCATTTTGAATTTATTTTCTCTTTTAAGGTCATTAAACAACACTCACTCGCAGATGAGTATGAGTATGAGCAGCTATTGTACATATTTAAAACAAGTGACAGCAATCCATCAGCATCTGTTAGACCTTAGCTCGTATTGCTTAGGGTCTTGGGGTGACTTTGTTGTTCGTACACGATTTAAGTTTAAATTAATTGTGAGTGTTCACGATGTTGACCATTTTTTGGCGCATTTATGCTTTTAAGGTCTGCTAAGTGGCTTGTGCATATGTTCTATATGGCAATTACCATTGGGAAATTACGACGCATACTTTTTTAGTTCAAACAATGCACTGCAGTGAATTCTAATATCATTTCCCTGGAAGTTTGAATAGTCTTCCTCGGTATGTTCGCAGTTTGTTCTTCGGTGTGGGCTTTGGCGGAAAGCAGCCGATTATTTGTTGCGTAGTCAACTATTTTGCACAGCATATCGTTTGGGACACTCTACTTGAATCGAACGAGATAATCTTCTCTCAAACACGATGCGAATGAAGTGGCAATTGCCTAAGGAAGGAGAATCATTGTTATCATATCACCTATTTCATATTTCACATCACATTTTTTTTATTTTTAAACTCCAACTTTCCACCTCTTCAGCGATAATGGCTCTCCTTTTCCACTGGTAAATGTTTCAAATTGCAGGCGTCTTCTTCTTAGTGCAACTATTTCATGTTTCCAACAATTTCAAGTTTTTAAGGTGCGGATTACTTGCAAATTTCAGAACCAGTAGAAGCAGTCGTGGTTTGGTGTGCAGGTATCTCGTCGGAGAATCTCATTTCACTCAATTGCGACGAATATAAATTTGTTTATATATATATTATAGCTGAGTCAACTAGTCCGAGTCTGAAAGTGAGCAGGTAACATGTTCGCCAGCTGCTTCCCGAAAGCGATAACACTTCGTTTAAGGTTTGGGCAATTTTTCTCGGTGTACCACTCGTTTGCCTTTTACTTTGCCATTCTACCAGCGAATAACGAAACAGTTGCCAACCGTTCGTTAAGTGCCTCTCAGCTTTTTTCTGCCATTTTCGTCAAATCGATGCTGGTCTCTGCTTCGCTTTGCTTCGCAGAAAAAGGCGATTGGAAAATTCTTCGCGAAAAACGCAAGGCAAAAAGAGAAAAACCACTGCAACAGTCGTGTGGGGTGTGTGACACGTAATATAAGGTCAAATGTACTGTCTTTCTGCTTTGGCCTTCTGAAGACATTCTCTGCGCACATATTTCAAGGCTTACGCAGCCACAACTGCTCGTACATGTTCTTGTTCAGTTGTAGACATCCTGTTAGGGGATGAAAGGGCACTTAAACAGCCCATAGCCGATATATATGGTATATATTTCATTGTCTGACAAATCTACCGTGACAATGTGCAATAACCACACTGCTGCGAGTCCCCATTACAGAGATGCTTTTGCAGCGGCCTCTTAGGTTTCCGTGTCAACGCAAAGGCATAAACACACGCCAAAACGTTTTGGTGCATAGAATTTGTCGTGGTCCATGGTCGCTGGAAATGCAATCCGCGGTCCAGAAGGGGGGAGGGGAACAACAACGACACGAAATTATTATAGGATCAGATGTAATTAATTTATACCGTCCTGGATCAGAGCGATTCTCTGCACACCGGGTGAATGTGTACCTGGTATACAGGAATAGCGTAACAGCGGCGCATAGCGCTCAAGACGAATAGCCCCATTCGAAGGTTAATGGCAAAAATGAGAAGGAGGCATCGCGCGCCGCCGCCGCATGCACATTACCTGTGTACATGGCTGCGCGGTCCTAATTGTAAATTGCAGCTAAACTTACACCGCATGGTAGGGTACCGCCGAACGGGCAGCAAAGGTTCAGCGCAACACCAACAGCAGCAGGATGATGAAAATCAATGAGAGTCAAAGAGGTACCACCAACCGACGACGACCGATGATACACAAACAAGGAAGCTTTTTTTGCTTCATTACACTGCCCCAAGGTGGTTGTATGCATCGACTGCGATTAACAAGTCGAATGGGCGGGCTGCGTCTTTTCGGGTCATGCTGGTGGTTTGAGTACGCGGTTTCTGTGTCGTTGCCGTCACGGCCAATGTCCAGTGAAAGGATGACGTGTAGGTTGGTCGCATCAAAATTTGAAAGTCTTCATTGGGATGCAACGAAACCATACCTCAGAACAGAAAAAAAACAAAAGAGTCCAACTGCGAACTGGGAATTTTCATACTTTCCCACCAGCCGGCGATGCACTCCTGTTCCGACCACCTCCACACACAGCACAGGCCGAAAAGTAAACCTAAAAATGTTCTCTAACTTCCTTTGATTGCATGTCGCATGGTCGACGACGACAACGCTGCCACACAATTACATGCAGCGCACAAAAGATGCAAAGCACATCCTACACGAACCCATTTTCCATCCGAAAAAAGTACTCATTCGTGTGCGACAAATGTGATGACGCGCGGCTGGGAAGATCAATGCAGCTTCGCTAATGTAATCGGCTTTTGGATGCAATTTCTTCCCCCATCTCGGGATGAATCACAACCCACCACGCTACAGAAGAACGGTCTTCGGTAAAAAAAGAAAAAAAATTAGCAAAAAAACCCAAATCCGAGCAAAAGGGTATCAGTGGCAGTGCATGCTGCTGCTGCTGCTGCACCAGCGAAAAGAGCATTTCGTTGTACCAGGGATAATGTAAATGAATCCCTTGTGCAAAAAACAAAACAATAACAAAAAAAAAAAAAAAAACACGATTCCTCATCCAACAACGATCAGGAGAACCGAGCGAAATTCTATTCTCCTTTGGGGGAGAATGGTGTTGCACATGATGAACGAACCACTCTGCAATCAAAAATGAAAAGTGATCTTGTATCGTGATATGGAAGCGAATGAGCTGCAGAGAGTACGTTACGTATACGCGGACGCGAGTATGTGGACATTGAGAAGCCGGAATGATTTACACATTGGGCGCACTCGCGCCCGCAAAAACGTATAAACGAGAAACAGCAACAAGGCTCCGCATATTACAACCGAATAATTCCAGCGACATTCATTATTCGTGCAGGGCGTTCTTTGTTTTTTTTTTTTTTTTTTCTGGCAATTTCTGCAAGTTTGCAAGTGATGTCCTTTGTGGCGAGCATTATGTTGGTATTCGGACATATAATACAGACCGACGAAAGTCAGATAAGGGTTTCGTTTGGTTTCGTTTGGATTCGTTTCGTTGGTGTGCTTGTTCTTGTTCGCATTTTGGTGCACAGCAAGATCGTGAAGAATTTTTTGAGGAGATCTTGTCATTCAGCGGTTACATGAGATATTTTCGCGTTGATAACATGCGAGGCGTTGCTTTCTCCGAATGCGCAATTGCAATAAAAATGCGGATACTTTCGAGGATGACTCACTGCATGCTTGCGGCGAAATGAGTTGAAGGGCTTCCTGGTTATGACAACTCACCTTGCAGGCACAAAAACCGCCAGCTACGGGGAATATTAATTAACAAGCACTGGTGTCGTTGTAAAACAGAAAACACATCAAAAGGATTTGCATGCGATGCGGGATTGGTGCAGGGTTTTTTTTTGCGAGTGTAGTCAAAATTGGTTTTATTGCTGACAACATCTTAAAGAGGAGATTCTCTGCATTTTATAGTAACTACTTTTGGGGATATTGGTAAAAATATCGAATAAAAGGAAAATAGTACATGGGCAGTAGGTTTGCGCCTTTATTGGCAACATAGGTAGTTCTTAAAGAGGGGGACTTACATTCAAATGTTTCCACAACTTCACTAGAAAAAGTGCGATTCTGTGCGATTCGAGCCTGTGTGCTCCTTCGTTTGTGAGAAAAACAAAACTTTTTATTCATATTTATCGCAACTAAGGTTAAACCGCAAGGATCAAGGCCGTAACTATGGGGGAAGGGATCACAGGGGTTTGATCCCCCCACCCGAAATTCTTAGCAATTGCACTTTTTTAAAACGAGAACAGAGTAAATTCAAACAAAATATAAAAAGGTCCAACCTTTAAAATGAAATGTTTTTTTTTTAAAGATCTTAGATCTTAAAGAAAATAGTCGAATTGCTCATCCTTATATATGGTGTCAAGGTAAATTTTGAGGCCAAACATTTAATTGGGAGCAATATTTGAGGACTGGTTTAACTTGCGCTGTAGGTATAGAAAATGAGAAGCTGCTTGGGGCTAAAGTATCTCATTGAAGACGCTGAACTTGCGATACTGGATATTCCCGAATCGATTGTGACTCCAAGACCGACAGTGCAAAGAAAGATTATCTAAGTAACCTTCCGACAATCTTTGGCTTTTCTAAAGCGTCCTGTATTACTGAATGTTAAGCTTCAATAACATCACCAGAAGTTCGCGAAGCAGCAGTGGAGCAAACACCATTGAGAACTCACCAGATCTGTCCAATTTCGAGCTACTCATAGGTCCTGAATTTACAATCAAGTGAGCACGAGTCTCCAATACTAGACACAACTAAAGTCACAACCATAAATAATCAATTTCCGACTGTCTTATTCTTCCTTATATCTCAATACCGCAGCCAAGGCGAATGTCCAAAACCAAATCCATTCCATCCATATCCATATACTAAAAGTTCCCGCCAAAGTCTGTACACGCATCCATCGTGCGTCGCGTCGGTCGGAAATGAATCCTCGAGATTCACTGCACAGCTGGAACAACAATGACCGTTGATCACTTTTTCTCTGCGTTGCCTGTAATTAACTTAGTTATCCTGTTCCCGCTCCTTTGACCATTACACATGGTAGATGGAATTATAATTTATTCAGAACGAACACGAACGAACCAAAGAATGACAAAATCCTGTTTCTCCTTTGAATTAGTCAAAGTGCCACACATAACGAAGCAGTTCTCACGGATTTACAGTGCGATTTTTTTTCCTGCATGTTTCTCCAGAGAATTGGTTATAATTTCTTCAAGCAAAAAGGACACTCTGTTGTTCACCCAAGACCAACGAGGCGCTACCTATAAGAAGAAACAAACTTGTCAGACAAGTTTGACCAGAAGATGACCATTTGGACATATGATAGCAAGGAATAACGGAAGATATATTTGACTACATGTCCCCTTTAAGAAGATCCCCTAAGGATGATGTCCATTGAATCCTTTTGGGACGTTTTTCGCATGAATTATCGGGGAAAAAATGATATTTATGTCCCTAGAATCTCGGAGAGCGCACCCCTTTTAAGTCCAGCTACGGAAAGATCATGTGCAACCCCTTCTTTCTTTTTTGTGCCGTTGGTGGTTAGCTGGACATACGTTACACATCCTTTGGTGTATGCAAATTAAATTCGATTACACGCAAGGGGGATGATGGATGGATATATGGTGGTGGTTGGATTCGTTTTTTCTCGCTATGAAATCCGAGAGTAATTGTTCTTGAGAGGAGAGATATTGGTGGAAAGGGTTTTTGTGTCGGACGGTACGTAGTTACTTTGATTCAAGATGATCGTGTCGAGATTAAAAGTAAACATTTGGGGAAAAATGAGATAAAAAAGCGGCAAAAGTTGGCATCTGCTTCGTGATGGGAAAAGTATCCTCTGAGAGTTTGTCCGTTTTTTTGTTGGAGTTTCTTTGAATTAGAAAAATAAATAAAATTCCTAGAGCAAGTACGCGGAAATGTCCTCTCATTGTGGGATTGTTTATCTTGGGCTCTAGGCGATGTTGTGCAAATATTCCACTTCGTCAATTAAAAAGGTTTCTCACAAAAAAATGTTTATACATTGCGAACTTTTTTACCGGCTTCCAATATTTTTTTAAGTTATCTGACATGTTATTTTATATACAAGTCTCACACCATCGAATTAAGGTTTTTACTTTAAGCTTGTTGGTGGCTGACGACGTCACAAAGCCGTTTTATAAAAAATATTCTCATCTTTTTCGGTATGTCTCTTCAGCAGTTCGAAGCCAAGTTCTCTGTTGGGTAGAATTTCATGTTTAAACGTACGACAGGGGAAATATACGAGGCCTCTTCAGAAGCAATAAAGTCGTGCGATTCGACTGCCAGCTCATAGGTGTTATTAAGATAATTTTAATTTTTTAAATCAAAAGACACCTAGTTGGTACTGCAAACGAAATAATCATCATAATTATACATTTAGTTGGTATTGCTACTATGTGATTCCTGCCCAATGATCTGAGTTTACTGGGTGCTACTACTAAGTCATTCCTGTTCAGTGTGATAGGTTCTGTAGGTGGTGCTGCAGAGTCATTCCTGTTGATTCTGTGGGTATTGCTGGCTAAAAGATTCCTTCCAGTGATCTGAGATTAGTCGGTGTCGTTACTATGTGAGTCCTGCCCAGAGTAAGAATATTAAAGAAAATATAGGTAAATCAGTACGCACATGTTAAACAAACTCGCATCTTGTTGAGCTTTGCTTAAATTCCGCACAGAACTTCTGGATTGAGCAAAAATGCATCATTTTCCAAGTCCAAGTCAAAACCGGACTTCTTTTGTGATGAAATCAATACCCAAGTATATTTCCACCGATCTCCCATTCTGCGGCCCCATGGCAAGTGTCACTTCGTTGGAATCGCATAGAGCGGACCCCAATTTTTCCGTCAAGCCTAACCCATAAAACTACAAAACTACTTTTGCAACTTCTATGGAACCGCAAATAAGAGTCATCATGCTACCTCCGGCCGCCACCTTGTATTCCTATTTGCTTTCTTCGAAAAACCGCACAATCCCCTATTAACATGTACACGTAACATACCCGCACTACTGTGACTACCGTGGAGTGGACCTTTTCCAATTAATTAAGTCATCAGGTATGCAATCTAATGGCGCTTGGTGTTTTACCCGCCGTCGTCAGTACAGTGTACAAGAAAATGTACAAATTATGAATCATAACCGTAGTGAATGGAGCACCTGTCCGACGATTAGCGTGTGATTACCGATGCACTTAACATCGCGAACGCAATAGCACTTCCATCAGTGTAGTCAGCAGCAATGAGCAAACTTACGGCACACTCTCGTCGCCAGTTGTCTGACTAGGCGTTAGGTAAACATCTTCAATCTTCGAGACCAATTCGCGTCATGTGAACCTATTCGCCGAACGAATTTATGCTCGGCTCGGATAGTTTCGGATCGAATTTCGTCCGTCCCACGACAACGCAGAGCGAGAAGACCGATCCGCAAACGGCCGTCCCACGCAAGTTCGTGATGCCAATCGATAGGTCGCCTCAATGTATATCTCAACCTTGAAGCAAATACTAATTTATTGACCATAAAATAAACTTCTATGCATAAATTGTTTCAATCGCCGCCATCATCTACACCATCACCAGTCCCGCTCTCTAAAAGTTGTCTTTCGTCTGTAGTAGGTGGCCGTTGGTTTTTTTTTTTTTTTTTTTGTCAGTTTTCTGACTCGAGCGTGAGTTTTATTCTGCGCGATCAGTCGCTCGGATCGGATCACATTTCGTGGGTCCGGAGAGACGTTCTGACATTTGAGATACGAGTAATGATGCAATCACTCCTCTCTGCCGGTATGGACCTGTGGACGTGACTCAGGCCGCTCCGAGGTGACTATAGGTGATTATAAAATTAACATCACACGATAGCCATAATCTGGCATAATCGGAGGTGCATTAAGTCCAGCGGCCCACTGGAGAGAGGGTTTTGCGTTTCAGATACTTTTTTCTCCTCGTGTTTTTGCGTTGTATCAATGAACTGGGCAGCACGAAACCGATTGGATGGGGTGACGTGAAACGCTCGAGACTCCCTGAAACGCACGAGACGAGATTTTAATCGATCGCAGTTAATGGCTTTAAAAGCTTCTCGCCGAGTAGTCAGCGAGATTGGTGTTAATTGTTCGAGCTAAGAGCTTTATGCAACCGACGATCAAACACTGCTGTGCAGTTATAACGTTGATTAATAGAACGATTAATGTGGGGAGGTTTTGAAACTGTTTATGCGTTCTTTTGTGGAATTTTGTTTTTTTTTTTTTTTGTTTTTGTGGTATTAATCAGAAATAGTCGAATGAAACCGTTATTTAGTCATAAATATTGTACATTTATGACAACAAGCTATCAATTTAATGCCAGGCAGTGGTTTTGCACTCGCCGACGGTAGTATACAGCTATAGGGAGGTCTGATTATAAGCTGATGCTAGGAGGTTGTGGTAATACTTCTGAAATTACATAGTTTCGACAGATGCTTGTCCCTCTTAATGGCTCAATTTACGTTTTGTAACCTACCACTCGTAGCGCTTCTATCGTTGGCTACTTGAGCAATCTCTACCGCCAATCTGTGTAACACAACTGTAGGGGGTCTGTTATCATTTTTCATGAAAACTACTGAACAGATTTCAATGGAACTTTAAATGTTTATAAAGATCCAGAGAAGACGGTGGCTTTTGTCGTTCATTGCCACACCTACTTTGTGGGACCGCTTTCGGCCAAATGTATTTTTTTTTTTTCTCATGGAGCATAGGAAAACGACCCCAACCAACGTCATGGGTGTATAACTAAAGACAGCTATTTAGGGATTGAAGTGTCTGGAGGTTCTTAAAGGTTGATTCTATGTCCAACTTTGGGCTGTTAGCATTGTCTGAAGTGAGATCAACGAGCTTGACGAACGGCTATTTTTGAACTAAATTTTAAAAAAATGTAAGCGACGTAATTAAAATGTGATATGAAGTTTGGCGGGAAAATGTTCGCCTATTAGAAACCTCAACATCAAACCGCCCTTTGTACACCTACTTCGTCGTAGAGAGGTGGAACTCTGACCGGCGTTTAAAGGTTTTTGGTTGTGGCACGGCTCATCCCAGACTATGTTTTCTTATCACGCGTGAGTACAAGGTTATTATTATTATACCTCTAATCCTTTTAGTAGTCACGATCTTGCAAAACTTGATACGGTCTCAGAGTTATAAAAGGCTCACTTACTAGTCTGCGGTCTTGTTAGCTTCATTTCATCTACCGCCAGAGAATCACTTTGCAGAGCTCTTTTTAGATCGATCCTTTCTTACAATTTCAAGATAGTTTTCTACATACTTGTAGAAGCTTTTAAGCCCTCTATCGCCCTCCAAATTAAGGCATTTAAAACCTATTGCAAAGCTTGTCCTGTTCGTAATATCCAAATACATATAGGACTGCATTGTTGCCGTTCCGTCGATCCTACCCAGGGACGTTCGAAACATAAGCTGGCAGGGAAATAAGGGAACGGCTATTGCCTTGAAAAGTATAACAACTCCGTTTAAAGAGGGTCCCAAAAAAAAGAGTCAGCTGAACTAGAACAGGCGCCTGGTAGTCAAACTTTAAACCACGAAATCTGCTAATCCTCCCTGTGTACCTATACTGTCGACAGAATTCTGTGACCTCAGAGCTCAAGCTCATTCAGGACTATACACAGGACTAGGTACTACGAATCAACCCCAGGTCACAGTAAGTAAAAAAAGATGATGTCATTCTTGGTCGAACTTCATACGGGCAGAGGAAGTACGTAAAATTCTAAAATTCGTCATCTGCTGCATCCTTAGCTCAATATTCTCATATTCTCCCGTGCGGTAAAATCGCCCATACCGACCATCCTGCTTAATGGACAAACTTCGATAGCTGACTACGACTCAAAATTCCTAAACATCAGTCACAACAAATTTTCTATTACCTCGACGGTTCGCGCGTAGATTAATTGCCACAAGTTTTTAAACGCCAATTACACTCAGCGCATTATTCATGCCGGCCGTAGATCTTCGGCCAAATGGGGTACGTTCCTTGGGAGCATCCACCATATTCAATATACAGCTGCAGTTAATTACCTCGGCGAAAATGGATGCCTTCTCTCGTCTCGAGATCGATCACGTTCCATAGTCTGAGTAAACACTAGCTGACAGTAACGTATCCCTTTTGTCAAAAGCTATAGCAAAACAATTATCCTCGCGCGCATCGCCTGTGCTCATTCTCCTACAGTACCGTTCGCACAGAGTCAATTATCACTCGCGAATAGCGCATGCAGCCTACTCCGCCAGCGAAAGGAGAAATTCAATTACAATTTCATTAGACCGCCAGGAGCTAGAAGTTGCGGGCCAAAAGGCGCATCAGTGTGTTCCGCACACCGCCACCACTTCTTATACATATATACGATCCCACGGAGGTAATGGATGTGTGTGCGCGCACACAAACCGAACCCGTAATTATCTAAACTGTGTTTCCATTTATCACTCACAAAGCGAACACAAAAGTCAGTGTTGCGGCCCAGAGTCGGCTGGACCGATGGGTCTGGCGTGCAACATCCATCCAACCGACAAAACGGATCTCTGTCTCGCTCTCGCGGCTGCCATAAATAGAATTATAATTGCAATCAATTAATCATCGTAATTAGATGAGATGCGAGCATCACTTGGAGCCGAGCTGCTGAGCGAGGAATTCTCTCTCGCCAACAGATGGCTGGACCGAGTCAAGAGGAATGATCTTCAAACAAAGATAAGCGAGTGCGCTCGGCGCAAACGCACTGCACCGCACTGCACCGCACTGCACAGTGCGCAGCGCATGCTTCAAGCCAGCTTTCATGCAACCAATCGATCTTGTGTCCTCCTCCTGCTCCGAGAGTCATTTTTTGCACAGGCAGCAGCACCACCACCAGCAGCACGGATCATCGCCGATCACACTGAGGCTGAGCCTTGTTGTACAGGACCGATCTTTTGTTTTAATAGATTTATGTAGATGCGGCCGATTATCTTACCATATTTGCATTTAATTGATTTGCGACAGGAGGAGGCTAGGCATGGGCATATCCTGGACAAGTGGACGCACAGTCCCTCCCTCGTATCATATGAACAATGGCACTAGGAATTCAGATGTCGTTAGTGTCTCTGTGGTCTGATTTTATTATGCGCGGACATACAGACAAAAAAAAAACAGAAAAACAGAGAAAGAACTATAAGCTGCTGCAGAATAGCCCAGAGCGGCCATTTGAATTTGGTACGCTTGTTGCACGTCAGCTCACCGTCGAATGACATAATTGCCCCAGTGTGCGGTGTGTGCGCGCCCGTCTCCGAGTGACTCTGTTCTTGGTCCGCTTTTGGGTTCTCAAACATTTCTCCAAATTGACATAATGACAGATGTACAAAAACAACTTGCAAAACGGTTTTCTGTCCATAGTACCGACTAGACTGCACACAGAAGTTATTCCTCGTGGATTGAACTTGTTTGCTGGTGCACTCGCCATCGCCAATGCGATGCAATGGGAAATTGGAAAATCTAAGGTTATGCGCGGCTACCATTAGTCCGGCGACATGCGGAGACGACGGCGCGCGGTCACTTGTTGGCAGTTGGCGCGGTGGTTGGTCGAATGGACGGACGGTTGGTTCATTAGTCTAATTAGATCGCGCTCATTGGGTATGCAACAACGACGGACGAGACAGCGCAGGCTTACTGGCGAAACCCGGAAAGACCCAAGCAACCATTGCAACCCCATACCCATTGCGATTGTTTTACATTGAAGCTGAAATGAATGGCAACGAAGCAGAGAGCAGCAGCACTGCCTGATTCTAATGCTGGTGCATTGTCTGTGCGTATAGATGCATGGAACCATATTTGGAGGGATAAGTTCAAGAGGCCGTCAGCTCTAGTGGATCAGTTTTTGAACGCGTAATGTGGGAGGTGTCGGGTTAATTTAGCACGTCGACATATTTAGCACTAAAACGCTATAAATTGAAACAAAATGTTCCTTATTTTTCATTCACATGAGTTACAGAAAATTGTTTTCACATTCGCTTTCAAACACTGCTTTCATTTGTTCGATTCACTCAGTACTAAAAAGCGATTCTCGTTCAATAAGTGAAAATATCGTGGTGAATTTAATATCGCATACTGTTTTGTACGACATCAGGTTCTCAATTTTCAATCTCTCACTAAAAACATTCATTTGAAAATGAGTACGTTTATTCATATGAAAATTTTTGATGTTTGGTTGCACATTTTCGTAGAATGAGAATCGAAATTGCGGTGAAACGGTGAAAACAATTTCGTTTCACTTTTTCACAGAACGAGAATTGACCCCCAGGATAAGGTGGCGATTTTTCACAATAGGATCTAATTTGGCTTTGAGGAGAGTCCTTTCATTGCATTTTAGAGATTGTAATAAGAATAATAACACAACCCGCGTTATTTTTTAGTAAAATTAAAAAATGCCTCTTCTCTATGGTCAAAATATTGTTAAACTCAGCTTATTTTTCCTAATTTACTTATTTTTCATAAATGCCATTCAATTTTTTCTTTTTTCTTTTTTTCTTTCATAAACTTGTGTATAAAGCTATTTTTTTGTATTTGAACTACCCCACATAAAACACAAAGTATGTTATTATAATCGATGGATGGATCATTCGCCTCTAGTGCTTCATGTGCTAAAAATGTTGAATTGAATAAAAAATTTCAAAATATTCTCCTAAATTTTGTATTAACATTTTTAAGAAAATAATAATAATAAAAAATAAGATGATTAGAGGTTCTCTTTGTCGGATTTGTTGCAGACTAGCTGCACCATCAGAACTCAATTAAGTCCAACTGGATTATGGTCTAGAATCTAGATGAAGAGGAAACCTGAGTGGCAGCTTAAAATACTTCAAAAGTTGGTGGCTCCCTTAAGCATTCTTTTCATTTCAGAATTTATTAGGAATTATTTGAGTAATGGCAAGTCAGAGACAGTGAAGTCAGAAGAAAATGCTTTTTGGTATTAAATGCCTCCAAAAAGTAGGAGTGGCAGTAAACGACATTGAGCCTTGGCAATAAACATTTTTAGTCTCGACTCCAAATTTTCGTATTTCGCTGTGGCTATATTTTTCATACAAATTTAGCAATTCTGAGCTTCCGTAAATTTAAAGTCGAGACTAAAAATGTTTAATGCTTAGGCCCATTGGCTGAAGTGTTACCGAAGTCTTAGAAAACAAAACGAAAGCAGATTTATCGAAACCCGTTCAGTGGTTTTCACGTAAAACTGTACAAAATGTCCTCTTACAGTTTTATTTTGCGTAATACTTCGCAATTTATATTCGTGGTCGCTAAGAATTTTTACATTGCCACAGACAGCGCGATCGTCATGCAACTAAAGATGCACTCTGGCACTTTTTTCGATGGCCTGCCACATTTTTTTCCTATTCTGGGCCCTTTTTTGGTTGGAAAAGGCGCTTCGCAAAATTTTCAAGTGCTGTTATTTCCATATATAAAACTATAGAATTTAACGCAGTTGCCTAATAGCACTTTTATAGTGTTTAGAAAGTCAATGCTTATTAAATAACTTTTGAAAATTCTAAACTTTCAGAATAGCTTCAGAAATGGCACTCATTTTCTCATTGGCCCTTTTACTTGCGACTTTTTAGAATTCTGCTGCGGTCACCCTGGGCACAGGCAATCCTTTTGAATGGAATTTAACAGTCTTTTTTATAATGCAAAAGACTGAAGACTTTGAGGTGGGTAGCTCGCTTCGCTCCCGGCAAAGGTTTTTAGATCAAGGCCCAGCCTTTTCCTTAAGTTTCTATGTATTGGCGACCGAATATTCATGCTTATTTTCAGATTCGATTTCTTTCGAAAGTGTGTCGAATTCGAAGAATCTGTATTTTGACATTCGAACAGATAAGAAGTTCTTTCGCAATCGCAAGTTTCTTTTCATTCGAAAGTTGAGTGTATAGAGACATTCGTTAGAGTTGACTATTGACATCTCGAAATAATGTACATCAGACTTCGCACTGCAAAATTGTCAAGAGGGCAGATTCCGTAGAACAATTAACGTCGGGATGATATCGGTTTTGAAAATTTGGTGACCATAGAAAGTTATATACTGCCCGAATTCGGTCAGCTTTTATTACATTTGTGGAAAATGAATTGGATTAAGGTTTCAAACTCGTAATTTTCGCACTTAATTGCTACTTTTGCAGGTCTATCGTTTCGACGATAATCGTCTAAAAAATTACGGAATGAGTGCCCAGTTCAGTGTGGAACTCTTTCGTTTTAAAAAATTTATATTTTCCAAAAATGCACGCATAAATTTGAGTCGAACCCTAAAATGGCTTGCCTTCGATCCGTCGTTGGGCTTTTATGTATGTACAGGTCTAATAAGCTGCCCAAAGGCAGACCTGCAGTCCTTCTCACGAGTATCTGCCTCGCCCAAGCAAATTCGGAAATACCTTTTAAAACAACGGCGTAGATGAACTATAAGTTCGTTGGACATAAGTATTTGAAAATGCATTCGCTTTTTTTAATCGCTTAAAGGCTTAACAATAATTGTTTCATCCCTACTCCGGGTTGCATATTTTCCAAACCATTTTTGATACGAATACCTAGTTTTAAAGAGGGGTGGACATTGACAGTAATGGGTGATTTTAGAGAGTGTGTTTATGTTGCAATCTCTTGTCATGTAGAAGATGGAGGGGAGGACATTAGGTCCTCTGCTATTGTTGACAGTGCAAGCGCGATGTTGTTGTAAAGGTGAAAATATCAGCAACTAACTCAATGGAAATCGAGAAAATTTGTTTTATTTTCTATACTAGCCCCCCGCGGCTGTGTTAATTTCTCTGCTGCCAGATCGGCGATAAATACGCAGTAAGTAAGCAAAGCACTTTTGATACAATAGATCTTTTCGGTCGCAGTGTCAGCCATTGGGCAGGGAATTTAAAAAAAAATAAAAAAAAGCAAAGCACTTGTGTCTGTACCAAAACTGTTCTCTGAGTAAAACATCATTCACCCGTACCTGCCTCATTATAAATTGCTATCGGTTAAAATTGAATCACAAATCACTTTAATAGCACTTGGAAGCCATTTTTGTATTGGCAGTTCAGCGCCATCCACTACAAAGCGGAGACACATCCAAGTTCCAAGAGAAATTCATCGGAAATCCAACTTCTTAATTAAAAGCAAGTGTGTCTTGAGGGTCCTTCCACATTGCACTGAAAAGCTTACTACTCCACTCAGAAAAATAAATCGTAGTGCCAACAATTTTCGTTGGTTAAAATAAACCCAAATATCAAAATCTTTGATTTAAGAATGAAATTGTTGGCAATGATGGAATAAAATACTTATGGAGAGTATATTATTCTTACGCTGAATACCGGATTCTTGAAAAATTAAAAACGAGTTCTTGTTAACAAAAATAATATTTGAACCAAGAACTTTTAACATACAATTTTTTTAAAAATCTGAAAATTCCTAGCTTAACAATTTTTTTTTTCTGAGTGTCCTGCTCTTTGTCTCAACCATTTTTCGGCAGCCTTAATCTCAATATTAGAAATACTGTCTATCTACAATAAGTCAAATTTTCTCAGCTACTTACTTCAAAAAAAAAAGATGACATTCCCTGCCATTCCCCCTCTCCGTCATGTATGACAACTGCCACTCCCCCTTTACCCATATAGGAACCAAAATCCGATCCACTCAAAAGGCCCACCTCATACCATCAACTACCGCAGAATGTAAGGTCACCGCTTGGACCCCAGGTGATTTCGCCGAACCGAATTTCATTGAAAAGGCTATCAAAACACCATCTAAACCCATCGTCGTCTATCTCGTAACTAAAACACCGTTGCACACCGGGAAAAATTCAATTTGTAGCCGTTGCCCATTAATGTCACGTAGAAGAATATTTATCGCCTCAACCACTTAGCGACACGGGCAAAAATGTCTAACAAATTATTATTGCAAGCTTCCAGCCAAGCAGCGATCCTTCCTCTCGACTACCATCGCACGCACACTCAGGGTGATAACAAATTTATATATTTTCCGCGTAACGAAACCATCATAATTGCAAAGTACTTTTGGCCGACGGTGTTTGGTGTACCGCAACCGCCGCCGCTGAGAGGAGTCTCTCCCATGCTGTATATGAAAAAGCGATCCACGCTAATTACGCTACGCTCCACTTTCGGCAGACTGTGCTGTTAGTTAGATTCAGCCTCATACGTACAGCTATAGCCACGGGCTGTATATAGCCGCTGCCTATCAACGATGTCGATCAGGTCTACCTACATGGGCCCCCCAGGACTTTGGTTCGCGCATATATTCTGTGACGGTTCCCCTGCGATATCAACACACCGGCTACTGTGTACTGCCAGTGTAATCTGCTCGGCGGATGCGAGATGAACTCTCTATCTGGCGGCCGCGGCCATCCCCCTCCTGCCTGGGTAGCGTGTTATAAATTATTATGAAAATATTTGAGACCATGTCGACCTGGATTTGTGTGAACCGCACCGCACGACCAACTGAGACGGGGCCCGCGCCCATTTGCATACTTTGTGTGTGCGTTAGCGACGCGTTGCCTCCCCGCACGCCGCTGGTTCGAGTCGCGCCGCAATCGAAGTTGTATCTCGCTTGTTAGCTATCAAATTGGCATGCCATGCGCGTGGTGAACTGGACAACACCGCACGCACCATGCCCAGTGTGTCCTGTGTCCTGTGTCCAGTGTCCAGTGTCCAATGCGCCAGGGGACAGTTCATGGGGCTTATTAATTTGTAAAAATCCCAACTACATGAAGGCAGTTCATTCGCCCGCAACGGATCAATGTTTGTGCAATGCAAATCCACGCAATCGAACGCTCAGTTCCGCCATGCACAACAATGAGAGAGTTCAATCGATGTAGCTGCAAAATCACAGCGCCCCGCTGTCTAAGACAAAGGATACGCCGAAATGTGTTCTACAACATTAGAAAGCCCCCAGTGGGTAGGTATGCAGTGTATCTGCGCAGCAGCGGCAGCGGCAGCGGCACCGGGAATCAATTTTCGCGAAATTATTTCGTTTTGGGCAATTTATCAAAATGGACATGCGCGCGTTGCGTGCCAGCGCTCAATTAATTTCTGATTTGACCAATACTTACCATCGAGGACACCGCGCACCTACCCGTACAAGATCGATGGATGTGTTGTATGTGCCTGTACAATGTGGGCAGCAGCAGCAGCAGCAGTTGCAGTACCATAGTGAAAATGCATACTCTCCTCCCGGTTTAGATACGGGAGAGAGAGCAGCCGAGTATACACGGTGCCAAACATTCCGCTTCATTATAATGGAGGAACTCTCTTGTTCTCGGGTGTGCGTAGGTCTTAAGCCGGGCGAAAAGCATTCCTCCGCGCACTACGGCTCTATTCAGGCGGCACATTTCGCATTTCGTTCCCATTTGCATGTTAAACTGTCACATTGGGGTGATTCATTGTGGTCAGCCGCCTGCGACAAGACATCCTGCGGGGTCACAATATACACAGATATATGCGCGCGGATACAATGCCAGCGGCGCGATGGCTCCGCCAGCATCCCCCTGAATCTGAATGACAAATGCAAATAGAGCTATCTGGCTGCAGCCGCACACTAAACGGTGAATTTCCGCCTCACGGGTGTTAAGTACATCTTTCTCTCGCCACACATTCTGTGTGTGCATATGTGAGTGCGCGACACTCGCTTCCTCATCGTGATGTAGAGAGAGCGGTGGCCCATTAATCACAGCTCTTTGTTCGTGCAGAAATGTACCTTCCATTGATTAAGCGGGCAATGAAATAGATTGACGCATATATCACGTACCGACGCGTAGAGGGTACGTAGAGTGTTATTGTGCGCAAGGATTACCCGAAATCCAGCTTTATTCGGTGATCGTACATCGATCTTGTGCGGGGCTGTTGCTGCTGCGGCCGCAAAAGGTGCTATTGCGCTATATCGTGTGCGGAATGCCCGAGTCGGTGTTGATCTCACAAGAGATGATTTGCACGCATAACAGATAACGGCAGCGTTTTCGGCTGTTGCCAAAGTGGAAACATTGGGCAGAGGTGCGGCGGCCAACGGAGGGCGACGGCCAACACTCTAATCGGACGCAAATCGAATGAAAAATGTTTTGAATCTGCGTTGTTGGACATAGATACATGCGGTTAAACCCAATGGAGATTGGTGTAGTTTTTTGTTTGATAGGGAGCAGGGGCGAGGGTTGTACGAGGAGTACTGATAGCCCGAAATGAGGATACAATAGGCGAGTTATTCGAGGATGCATACGTGGTAGCTGGGGTTTTTCTTTAAGGGGTGGCTTCAGGAATACCCTCTCTCTCTCCCTTTGTTAATGCCCTTGGGCAGTAGATTTCACTTTGAGTGCAGCAGCTTCCTTTAAAAAAGGTGTTGCATAAGTTAGGGGTGCACCAAAAAAATAAACGGTGGCGTAGGTTACAACAATAAGGGGGATTTTCTTATAAACGCAAGGTTAGCAGTAGAACAGCTAGCATAGCGCAGATACAGATTCATGGGGATGCGAACACGGGACAGACCTTCATAGAGTTAGCCGCGCGAAGGTTGTTGACACTGAGGTCTGCTCCAGCGTCAAGTGGTCTTGAAAGCATGAAGAACAAACTGCCGAAACAAGTGCTTAGCCCTATATCCATAAGTTAACACAATGAACCTAATTTAAAGCCTAATCCACAATTTCCTTCTTAAACGTCGACAAAAATACAGCAACAAACAAACCGACAAATACTCCAACCAGTCCATAGAAATTCAATTTCAATGCAAAACAACTGACGTCTGACATCTAAAACTGGAAAGATTGCCTGAGATCAAAGTAAGCTTATATAATCGTCTGGACGATATCGCTTTTGAAACTTTGATTACAATAATAAGTTAAGTTCTGCTCGAATTTTTAACACCATCGTCAGCTTTCATTACATTTGTGGAAAATTAACTGGATTAAGCTCTCAAACTCATAACTTTTGTAATTCGAGGCCTATCGTTTCGACGATAATCGTCTGAAAAGTTAGGAATGAGTGACCAACAGAGCCATCTCCCCTCTCTCAGAGGGAATTCGATTTCGAATATCTTCTGAATGAGTTGGCTGATTGCTATAAAATAAGAAGCAAATGCTGCTCCCTGTTAAGCCCCATTTTTTCTGACGAAAACACATACGGATTAGGTGAGTAGTTTGAAGGTGATGCGTGTTAGCCCCGTAGAAACAAACTTTACAAATTTAGCTGAAAGTCAAGTTCCTATAGATTGGGAAAATTTTTTGACTGCAGTTGTTCCTCGGTTTTATTCAAATGTGTGGATAAGTATGCCAAAAACTTTTTTTAGGTTAATTTAATAATTTTGGACGCCATCCTACTTTCCAAAGGAAGCTGCCGATTGAGGATCTTCAGCAGATACTTCTTCAACTTAGTAACTGAAAAATGTGGATCGCACTCAAATCTGAGTTCTTCTTTCTAATAGATAAACATGCCCCATCTCAACAGTTTCTCTTAGAACGAGCGGGAGGCTCTGTATTTAACGGAGCTTAAATAAGAATTTAAGCGGTTTCCACAAGAAGACCGGAGCTCTGTGAGATCAGCGGTTTCATACTCTTTTTCAACAGGAGTGGTAATGGTTTAATTGAATCCGAATCCTACCTACTTATCTTTTGTGGCGAAACAAAAACATAGGGAAATTCACCTTTCATTTAGCAAATCTATAAATGTATACAAAACTGAATGGCAAAATTGTAAGTCTGGAAAAATCTTACAAACTACTGCAATGATTTACAAATTTCCTTTTTTAAAAGGTGTGAAACAGATATGTGGAGGTTTTGGGCTTTTTTCATTTAGCAAAATCATATTTTCGCGCATTCAAAGGCCTAGCAAGCTTGGCGGGGGTCCGCTAGTGTTTCATAAATAACGCCGTAATCGGTGGAACAAAAAGTACGTCTAGCCTATTAAACATAATGATGCGATGTCAAAATGAGAGGTACGCCAATCAGACCACAGAAGGTAAATGGTACCTTTTCGTCTCTCTGGATATTTTTTCTCATAGCTGGGGTAGCTCTACAGATTTCTTTAAAGGTCCTCCCATACCCATAGATTGGTTTGTTCCTTGAGATAAAAATCATTTCAAGTCCAATAACGTTGTTAAGAGCCGTACAGTCTCCAAGTCTTTAAGGCAGAGTCTGCAGGCTCTAAAGTTATTACTGGAAAGTGCACCACTGACACTTCTAACCACTCTTAGGTTTGCCTACATTTTGCAACTTCTTATAGACTCTTAAATTCAGTCAATGGGCTAAATATCGCTCACGCTGTTCAACGTTTCGCACCAAGTTTAGTCAGTGATTTCGGTTACAGAAATTTCGCGTCTCACCTCTATCTATCGCAGGAAGACGAGTGCCTTTTCATTTCCTACAATCCTTGAGGTTATTTTAGTCAAGTCAATTAAATTTGTTTAATTTGTCCACAAATGCCGCCCGATGCTCCACCTCTTGAAGACCAAGCTTCCCTTGTACCTGGACGCTGTACTAACTGCTCCGGACCATGCAAAAGAGCCATCAGCGGCAACGATGAAATATGCAAACTTACTGCCAAGTTTTAATAAATAAAATAGTACCTCACAAGCAGCTTATTGAACTGCCAAAACAGAAACTTACTTCATGTCGACAAGCACTTTGAATCAAGTCATACTTCCTTTGTTATACAGCAGCGACCTAAGGAGAAGGACTCCAGCTGGGTTTGTTTGCCTAACAACTACATGCGGCTGCCGGCAGCCACCTCATGACTTGCTACTTAGTGTTCGACAACAAAACTACGGTGGAGATACCATTTATTTGGCAAATTAGTTCACCCTGTGACTTGTTTATTATATGCTCAACAAGTTGACTTCCACAATTACAAATTAGGACCACAAGCCGAGGTAATTGCACAAGACAATCGTTGACCACTCGCCGAGCAATCTACCGCATTGCAACATTGTCCCCCCATGTGGAAGCAAACTCTTTTGTCCGCCAAATCTGAGTGCCGGTGCAACTTATCTGCTGCACTGTATGGGAAATGTAAACGTTTTATCGCAAGTGGTCGTGCACCCCTAATCAGAAGTAGATTTCACGCTACGATGCGTTTCCGCCAGAACTGAGCACAGTACCAGTTGAAAAGTAAACCCCAGCCGTGGCAAAGCTCCACCATCAACAGCGGGGTTAATAAGTCTTGGACCGCGCGCGCACACACTCGAAACACAGACATTACCTGTCACAGGGATATATGAACCCGTAGTCTGGGGGAGGGCGAGAGGTGCCGCAGTAAGATTTCCAGATCAGCATCTCGAGATTGCATGTGCACAAGACACACACACACACACACACACACATTGCATCTGAAAGATATTTTATGTGATTTCGAAATATGTTCGAAAGGATTAATCGGTGAGGAGGGGGCAACATACGGGAAGGAGACACCACCACCGCCAGGGTCACTGGCGAAGGAACACCGTACAACGGCTCGCCGCCGCTGATATATATCTGCACCTCTATGCTCCGTTATAACAATGTTCGGATTTTGATCTATTCGCGGAGCCTTTATCCTCGACAAGACACACCAGCACCATCCAGCGGACTGCGCGCGGCAGCAACAACGGCTCAGCCGAACATAAAAGATAGATTTACATACGGCCGATGATAAGATCGCGCTGCTCTGCGCGCTGCTGATGCTGATGCCCGTGATCGCTGCGAGGGAATCATTTATTTATTAACACATTACGAATTGGAGTGGAGTGTGCGGCGATCAGGGACCCGTGGGGGGAGACCAGTGCAACCACTTGAAATATTGCCGCACGCATTTTCCGCCGATAGACAAACTGCGAACACCTATGCATGACTGCGAGTCCGGCAAACGCACTATCTAAGGCGGCGGCGGCGGTGGTGTTGATGCTGCTGAGGGATACTGTACACACCCAAGCGTTGCTCTGATGGTGCTTCGCGCGCAGCTGTCATACAATTCGTTTTCTCTGCGATAAGATCTGTAATAGTTTTCGAAGAGCGAGAGAGCGCGAGGGACATCCGACGAAGGGGATTTATCGATCGGATTAGAGGTCCGGCTCGTATGTACAACTCAGCAATTAGGGTGGCAATTAACGCAACTTTCTCCAAATGAGTTGAGTTGCGTTGCTAGTTTTGCCGTGGAAAGCTGACGCAAAGGAAATTAGTTCGATCGGCATTTGCATTTCGAAATTTATTGCGCCTTTAGATACATTTGAAAGTACCTTTAGCACGGGCGTGCGTATATAAGCTTTAATCTGTTGGAAATCAAATTAAATGATAAGGCCGCCTTATGCAATCGAATGGGCACATCTTACGCAATCGATACGCGACTAAATGCGTACGAAATGCAATTAAATAAACAAATTGTGTGCCAATTTATGCAATAGTTGGATGGGGAAGAAGTGTGCATCTAACGGTTGGTCTCTCTGTCAGATCCTGGTGAGGCTGGTGTACGGAAAATGGACAGTTGTTGAAGCTTGAGGATGGAGTCAAATGGAGTTTGGGGGAAACTTTAATAGCGCGAGATGGTCCTAAGATCGGTGAACGGGATCACTAGCGGCAGTATTCAGTGAGCTGGGGTCGAATTACTGCATCGGTGGAACTGAAGTTTGTGGATTTTACATATCAAAACAATAACAAATTCAGTCACGTAGTGCTTGATCACGGATGAGGTAGTTCAACCCCTGGTCCAGAACGCTAGGTTACCAGAAGCGAATGTGTGGGAAACAACACACCAGTTCCACGAGTCATTGTTTACATCCACCTCTGATGAGAGTCAAGGAGACAGAGAAAGACGATTGAAGAGCGAGTTCCTATTTTTGTATACTTAGTTCCACCCCGACAGCATATTGCATCTGTTTTTCGCCACTTCATACCTTAAATTAATAAGACTAAGAATAAAGTGTTTTTTCATTTCTGGAATGTATGTAAAGCCCCGTTTCGTGTATTAAAATACCTCTTTTCAAGAAAACAATAATTATTAATAATTTATCCCCCCAACGAGTTTTGACAGATCACAATTCCTTTGTTCTTAGACACGGTAATTTTGTATTACACAAAGTAATATTGAAAAGGAATATTTTATATATTGCTTTGCCTGTAACAGTTAAGTGTTTGTAGTTGTTTTTTTTTTCTGTTTGTTGTTTTAGAAAATTTCGCTTTTCTTGACTGTTGTGATTTTTATATTATAAATCCGAATTGATCCTAGTGAATCAGTTGCATGCTTGTAGAAGATTTGCTTACATTTTCATTTCGAGGCATAATGGTTTTTTGTTAAATTTTTAAATTAATTTTTGTTTTATTGAATATTCTTGTAGACATTTTTTAGGAAAAAGTGATTGAATTCATATTTTATTGTGGCGGGGGTGGTAATTTTCAGACAGTGTGGTGAGGAGTTAGGATGCACGTTGTTTGAGACGTAACTTCATTTCATTTGCGACAGTTAATTCATAAAAAGGACAAATAAAAAGAAAAGATTTGACAAATTTCTAAATATTTACAGTCTCTTTTAAGTAGTTGTAAAAATTATTCCAGGTGTGGGCTAGTTTTCGAAATTTTAAGGTGGAATATATCCATTTGTGTTTATTGAGTTAAGTATTTTTTTTATACCAGTTGTTCCTTGCCGGTTCCGAATTTCAAGTCTAAAAGTCTTTATTTCCCAGCAATTACTTAAAATGGCTTAAATATTTTTTTTTTACTTTCCTATAGGACGCGTTGACGTCTCATATTTTAGGCTTTGAAATTTTGAGGTATGAAGATTTAAAAAGTTATAATTGTTAAAATTGCAATTGATATTACCAAGGCAAGTACTGCTCCTAATTTATTAGGAATAGATCGTAAATTTTGCAAATACGAAATATCAATCAGTTTGATTGATTCAATCATTATGCCTTAAAAAGAAAAATATTAAAATTCGCCAGGTAGCAATAGATAAAAGACAACCGAAATAGAGAAAGAAGAAAGAGAGAAAAAATGTGAAAAGAACAACATCTCCTTTTTATTTGGTCTTAGTTCAGATTCTAGGAGAAGGTAAACAAATTCTGGGAGTAGTTATATGTTTTGAGAATTTTCTGAAAAGATTTGATTTCTATCGATTCAAGGTATTTATTGTTTAAATGATTTGCAAAGTCTTAGGGCGGTCGTACACTACTGCCGGAAAATATTCAACCAGCTGCTTTCAGTTGTTTGATTTACATTTACTGAAATAAATATTTAGTCGAGTGCAATAGCAATAACAATTTTCCAAAATCTAACTCCAAGTTGTGCATAACTGGGGGCAACAAGCTAGCAGTGTTTTTTTTTATTGACGAGACATCTTAAGTCAGAAAAAAATGTTTCCACAACAAATTTGTTAAAAGCAGACTTCGCTCCAGAACTGGAGAGATGAGTAACTCTCATGACTTACTTGCCTTGTTGGCAGCTCTAAAGTTCGGGGTGAAGCACACATTCACTAATAAGTTTTTTCAGTTATCCCAGTCTATATCTATAACTGCCTCCAGTTTCACTTTCAGCTGGTTAAGGTCCCCTTCTACTTGCGCACGCCATTTTAGGCGAGGTCTTCTTCAAGTGCTTGGTACATCTCGAAGACTATACGGAGCGAGGAATTCGCCCCCACACTCCCTATGCCTCAACTATTTTAAGCGAATGATGTGCATTTTTTAAACAGGTACAGCTAGTACAGTTCGTCGTTGAATCTTCTCCTCGGAAGCCCATTTAGCAAGCAGGACCGACGATTTTTTTCGCTTCTCTCTAGAAACGACCAAAGACAGCTTTATCCGTCTTAGATTGAGTTCTTGGTTTAGCGGCATAAAGCAGGTCTCGAAAGATCAAAGTCTTATGCATTTGCTGCCACCCTGAGCTAGCTTGCAGCCTTAGGACGACAGCTAATTTCACAGTGGAAACTTGTCAACCGACAAGTATTACCCAGTGTTGTTATATCGTGGGATTTATCCGTTTTTGTGGGAATTTCGATGTCCGAAAAGCCTTCCGTGGGATAAAGGGATAAAGGACCAAATCGTGGGATTTTCAGAAATCTAACAGAAAAACATTCAAACTATAAATTTTTGGTGAAACTCTATCAAAACACCTGTATTTCACCCTGATTATCAACACGCTGAATGTCCATAAGAAACAGCTCATGAAAATCGTCTTTTATTCAAATTTTCTAGTACTAAAAAGTAATCATAGCAGTGTTGCAAACTCCGGTTTTTATACTAAAGGTTAATTAACGTAATTTTCTTTCCGTGTAATACAAATTTTACTTTTTATAAACTTTGTATCAGAGAGTTCAGAGCAATCTTGGGGTTCGGTATATTTCCGTTGCGCCTAACTGCTCCATTACCAAATCAAAAAATGCTAAGCCCAAATCACCCAAAGAATCCATTACAAAACACATAGTATTTGAATATATCCGTTTTTTGTTGTCAATCGAAAATAATAATTCCAAACCAATTTAAATTTCAATATTGGTTTTTGATTTGATGGGATTTTTTTCACAACCTGTCAAAATCGTTTACTTGACGCACTCCAAAATTCTACCTCTTTCAAGAGGTGAATATATTTTTCGCATAGGTGGAAAAAGCCCTTACAGCTTTGAGAATACCAATTTTTTTGTTATGTGAAAATTTCAGGCGTATACGAATTATGCTATGCGGAACTTGAGAATTGGGGTCCAGCGTCCAGTGAAAGATTTTACATCCTCCTCTCACACAGTAAGTGATTTTGACTGACAACCTCTCTAACCCCGTTTTAAACCATATACCGACTCCTCTCACGGACAGTTCTCCCCAGAGCGTAGATAACAAATAAATTTGACACTTTGTCGATTTGAAATTCTCCTCAGACCTTCTGTCAGTGTCATTTCAGTGTCACGCTAACGAATCCCCAACCGAATCACTTATGCCCACCTCATTAGGCCGGCATCACCTCCTAATAGGCCCATCAAGTGTTTTCATTAAGAAAAATACAAAAAAAAAAAACAAAAAAAAAACGAAACAATTTTCAGGAAATCTGATTGACAATTGCCAGCGCAGACCGAGCGCGCACAGACGGCGACTCTCTCGCAGCTGGGTTGAAGGAAACCCTGGTTATCGCACCTAGATGGATATAGAAATTTTCACATTTTTCGTTCTGCACTTGTGCGCGCGATGATAATTGCGTTTAATTGCCAACAGGCTGTTACTGGCTGCTGCTGTGTGTTGATTATTTCATTGGATCGCGGGCTCCTTTGAGCCGCGATCGTATAGTGCCACAGCATGGTCAACTTGAAGCCACTTGACAGGCTGACTGATTTTTATTGACCGTGCAAAAAGCTGTGCGTGGTTCATTTTTTTCTTCTATTTTTTTTTTGTGTTCCTTGCACCGATAAATTGACGCGTGAGAGCGTGTCTCCACGCTAAAAGGCCTGCCTGAGACGATTCGTAGCCAATCCTAATCAAATGCAGTGCCTTGTGGTAGAAAATGAAAATAAGAAGAAAAAAAAGGAAACCAGAAACATTAAAAACACGACACTGGCTAACAACAAAACGGCGCGCACGAAAATTAAAATAAAAATCGCGCGCAGGCGGTGAGCTCGCCGAGATCGTAAAAATGTTAAAATTACGGCGAGAAAACGCAGTCGTAATATGCGAAACGTTAACGCCTCCCGTTTGTTAATTGCACTCGCGGTCTAGCAATCTCTGGCCCAGGCAAAGTAGGCAACTACACCTGAGACGTGATTTTAGATAGATCTTGTTGGGGTTTGTTTTTATTTTTGCTTTCGTTTCACCGATTTGTTGCGCCCGATGAGTGTAGAACAGGCCAATTATATTGACAGCAATGATTGTTAATTATTGAGCGATTGGTTGGCAGAGCTGCTGCGACACCTTGGCAACGAGAAGGGCGTGGGTTGCGGCCATCAATGGGTTGACTCGAAGTTAAGTCCACTGTAAAGTTGGCGATGGATCGATAGTCAAGTAGATGAGGACACTCCTGGATTAGGAGGTTCAGTTGCTTAAGAATTCGCTATAAAATCGAGATCTACATTTCACACTGGCTTTCAATGCGGTCGAGCCAGGTTTTTCCTGCCACCTTTACGTTTCTTTTATCCCTACTGAAGTTTACAGAGAACAGATTCTGCGTACCGATATGATAACAGGCGGCTTCAGCAATAAGTCTTGAGATTTAGACTCGTCATTGAATATTTTATGACAAATTCTACCTGAAATGTGCTTAAGAATAAAGAATCCAAGTTTTACAAAGCTTCTGGGAAATTAAAAAACAAACTAAATCATAGATATGGATAGATTTAAGTACATTGTTAAGTTAAGAGCGCTCGATAAGAGCCAATAAGCTAGAATAGGATACATTTTATGTTGGGGTTAAACAGTGAGCAAATTATCAAGAGTTTTACTGTTTGCGATTACCACTGCTAAAGTGAAAGAAACGCTTTAAAAATTCCGCATTTAAAAGAAACAACCGCTTTCCAAGTCAGATTTTATTGTTTAACTAGCTGACCCGGCGAACTTCTTACCGCCTAAAATCGATTAAATTAACACCCCTTTCGTTAGTTGTACCTCTCTATTGACCGACTTCATAGATTTCTTGATCGTTTTTCCTGCGCTAATGATTGAATCGAGTTGGTCCGGTCAGATCTTTTACGCACGCACAGCACACACATACATTTTCCGATTTCAACTAAACTTCACAAAACCCATATGTAGACCAATACCAAAGATGTGTGAAAGTTTTGTTAAAATCGGTAAATGCGTTAAGGCGTCAATCGCCGACAAACGAACACAATTTTAAGGCTCAATTTTTATATATATAAAAATTATATATATATATATTATATATATAATTATATATATAAAAATTGAGCCTTAAAATTAATTAAAGATGTGCCAAAATTAAGTTCTAATATACACTTTTCACATTGTTTACAAACAAACAAAAAACATTTTGATATAACTTCCCTTTGGGAAATTTCTGTGTAAGTGGGTGCGTTTCGTGCACCTGCACTTGTTGACACAGGTTATCGTCAACATGTTAGTTTTAAATAAGATTTAATTGTTTTTGTCTAATCCGTAAGTTAAAGAAGGAATTAGTAAAAATCAATTTAAAATTATGTGCTTCCTCGCTTATTTCAAGGCTAAAATAGACAAGCAGGACACCTTTTATGGTACAATCGGAAACCAAGGCTTCCACGATAAGCGCATTCGAGCTTATTGCATTTGCGGTTGTATACACGGCTCTCTAACTTCGGCATTCAAGAAGGAATATGGCTTCACTTGTTTCTTAAACAGTAGAATAAATTTATCATGTTATTATTGACGTTAGGCACTCACTCCCACAGTATCCTCTAACGTCCGAACATTCCCAGTTTTTAAGTCAACATGGACTAAGGTTGGAGCTGACCTTGCGAACATTTCAGACCACACATTTAAAGATGAACGGCTGCAACCTACAAAAAGTCAGACGCAAATTATACCTATGTCGATCGCGATTATCCCTAATGCCGAATTCACAATAGCGCGTTGAACGCATGCGTGCGTCGTCGCGCTTTGACACACTTTATCGAAACTTTACGATTTTACATGCCAAAGCGCGCGAGCAACAATTTTGTAAAACGAAATGGTGCTTCGAAGCGAATGCTCGTTGAGAGAGTTGAGTATGACAGATAAAAAGTTCAGTTTGGTTTAAACTAATGTACTACACAAATAGAGAGCAGAATTCAAATTTCAAGTCTACTCTCTTTTTTCTTCTGTAATTTTTGTGCAAGAACTAGAAAAGGATTCTCCAAAATAGATAAAAAATCATTCATAACAGTAATGCAAAGAACAACCTCAACAAAGATACAAGACAAATGATTAATTTTTTTTTTTATCCAAGAAAATCTAAAGAAATAAGTATAAGCCCCACAAAAAAAAGGTATTCGTCATTTTCACGCACTAAATTAATTAATTTGCATTAAAAAAAAACATCATATTGCCTTTTAAAACTTGTGTATGATAAACATTAGTGATTCTGTGCCACTCCATCTATCAACGGCTTACATAACATCGATTTAATTAAATTTAACTCATCGATTGCTACAATAAAAAGAAAGCTACTAGATGGAATTCAGTCAGAATCGTTTGCTCTATTTAGTTTCTATTTCTTAGTAATATTTTTGTAAACTAAGCATTGTTATCAACTTATGTCTATCAAAGTCTAAGTATTTTGCTGACAAATAAATAAATAAATAAATTAACGTGCTATCGTTGAAGCATTTGCACATATTAGAGCACCATGGGAAGTACGATAGAACGTAACAATGACCGCTTGATCCTACTTCGAGGTAGTAAGGGACTTTTTCCACATCGGCTCCGCTTTGAACTCTTAAAACGCCATCACATTAGAAATCAAGCGGAGACAAATTTAGCACAAAAATGTTTCAAAGCCTTTTGGTACAAAATGAAGAAAGGACCTATCAGACCTATCAGCTAACTGAAGCCTTTACTCGATTATAGCCTTTTGTAACCTTCACGATTGGGAAAAGCGCTCAACAACGACTACGAATATGTGCAGTGTGCACCCATTACTGCCCATTCAAATGTTCCCATTTCATGCTCTGCAGGCAAAAAAGTCTGCCTCAAATAGCAGGCTCTAATTTATTCCGAAAATCCCATAAGGAAGTGCCATAAACTCGGCCTCGCACCATCAAGCCCCCCCATTCACGGCAGAAAATGCAAGATTAATTAAAAATGGACAACATCCTCCGTTCGCATTGCTCGCAGATAAACACGACTCAGTATTATCATCGTCGTAAATCACCTTCCTCTTGCGCTGGTAAACAAGGATGTCGCTGCTGCTGCTGCGCCATCTCCTCCCAAGGTCCCGCACTGTACTCCCCATCAACATTTAATTGCCGGTGATTGATGTAGCCAATGCAGTCGCAACCGACATCGAAATATTCCCAACTGTCATTAGGATCACACTAAATACACACACACACACACACACAGCCACGACGAAGGTGATCCTCCGGCATAGCTCCCCTGCAATCATTCAAATTGGAAATTAGCAATCCGGCTGCATCGCATTAAAACGCGCGAGTGTCGTCGAAAAATTCGCGCGCTCGGCCTGGATTACAAGTCCCTGCCCGGCAAGGAGTATGTGTGCATAATTCCATTACACAACCTGCTGCTGCGTATACATGGTCACCTATCCCGCATCCGCCGAATCCGCCAGAGAAGCGATAATTACTTCGCGAATGACAGACGTACGCTCAACTCGGCTGACAGTGATGAGCCTTTGATTGCCTCATCTTGCCATTTTACAGCGGTGCCGAGCACATAATGCCTTCCTGTCAATGGACAGAGTGCGCAGCCCTCAATCTGTCCTTCCATTTGTGTACACAGAGCGCTCTGTCTGTTGCAATGATTTTAATAGAAATGTCAATGGATCGTCGTAATCGTAGTCCCGCGGTGCGTAGTCGTCATCGTCGCGGTGATGTGTTGCGTTCCGTTTTTTTATGACAACCCCAGAGTCGCGAGGTGAGGTTGAGGTGCAACTTTTACGACTCTAGGAGGTATGTTTGTTTGCGGTACAGTTACTGAATGGACACCCGTTGGCGCTGGGTGTCATTCACCTGGCCGGCACCGAAATTTGTTGCCAAAGTCGCCGCTTGCCGCATTAGATTTACACACATTCGCTGGGTTAATTGCTTCAATTGACTCGACTCGACTCGACTCGACTCTCGACTGTGCGGCATGATTCCCATCGGAGAGGTCCGTTTCTAATGCCCTGAGTAAGCGGCCGACAGAAATTCGTTCATAGAACGAGCGCGTGAAATAATGGCCACTCTTTCACAGACAAAGTACCTATATAGAGGCGGTGCCGTTGGGAAGTCGGGTTAAGAGTGCAAACGTGAAGACATTATGTGGCTTGGAGTTCTGCCGAATTCGAGACTGTGACAACGATCATATTTTACGATTACGGCTCTGTGAGCGCTGTGTGCAGTGTGACTGCGCGGAAGGTATTACGCGGTCGTGTTTATTGTCGTATATCCAGCCATGAGATAGAGGTCTTTGCGTGTGTGTGGCTTTTGGAAATTTTATGACTGCCATTCGGGGAATTGGGCACGCAAAATGGGCTTTTGGGTATTTAGTGGACATCTTCATTCATATTCCCTTTGGCGGGTTCGGCGATCTAACAGTGGCTATGAATTTTAAACGGATTGGAGACCAGCTCCGGGGGTAATCGTCTAAAAAATCTCCCAACTTATGTCCTCTGGAGGATGAGATTTGGAATGCCCACAAAAGGACGCAGTAAAAATGTCGGGGTATTAGAGTCACAGGGTTAAAGTATATAGAACCATGGCCTCTGGATGGTGTACCTTTTGATTTACGAGTATCGTTTGCCAACTCTGTCGGATTTGGATAAATTTGTGAATGGACGATCGATGGCGGCTGATAAGTTGCCTAGGCCCAATTAGCAATTAAAAGGGTTTTGAATGAGCTCGTATGTTACTTTGGTTTTAGACGATTTTTTTTTACCTAGCCTAGCTTAACCCTTGAGAAGACTGTAAGTTGTAAAAAAGTCTGTCTGTTGAAGAAGGCTCAATCTCTAAAGGTCCAATAACCTATTGTGGTGGCTAGTCTTGCACGGGACTCCTCGTAGCCTTAGTACAGGGGGAACCAAAAGTCCTCTTTCACTCCTAGGGTGGAGATTTTCGGGGATTTGACTGCTCCTGCAAACTGCAACTATAAAAATACACCTCGTCGGTCGTCATTAAATTTCCAATTTCGGTGATTTCTAGGACCGCTCTGCGGTAGTCTAAACGTATTGCTGGGTCACCAGGATTGAGCTCAGGGACTTAATAAATTTTGTAAGGTACGATGAATCGCGCAACAATTTATAGTAACCCAACTGTATTTAAAGCCGTCGTGAAATATCTGCAACTCTTTGACGAACGAATTGGACGTTTTCGACTAATTGTCCAAAATGAGGTCTGTCCTTACATCTTACATTCTGTAATGTTCCCATTAGGCCTTTTTTATTATCCTCAAATGATCTATATAGATCATGGATTTCAATAGTTTACAACAACAGTTGGATCACGTACTGTTGTTGTAAACCGTGGAAATCAATGATCTATATAGATCATTTGAGCATAATAAAAAACGCCTATTGATCCCATTGTTTGATCGCTCAAAATTGCTTGCCATCACAAACTGTGGGAACTGTTTTTTAAAATCTTGAAAATCTTGCACCGAAATTGCCTATTGACTACTTTCCAAAAATTTTGTTTTACGAAGAAAATTAACTGCTGGCCCACCCTGTAGTAACTCAGTACAGAAAGTATAAATACTGTCAAGGAGATACGAAAGCCTAGGCTTTTACGTTGAGTGCTGAGAACAGTCGTTTAAGCTTGGAAGCCTGCATGACCTCAGAACCGCTCTGCTTCAAATTTCAGTATTTAAGACACTCGTAATTTTGGATGTACCCCTTATTTGTTGTTTATATTTTTCTGTAAAGGGCATTTCAACTGCCATATAACTGTGCAAACTGTTTGTATTTCAAAGCAGACTTGCACCGGCTTGAGGGATGGCTGGAATTTGTGAAGCTACCTATATGACGGCCCAAAATTTACGCCAGAAATAATTTTGATTCCTAATTGAAAACAGGAAGTAAGTAGTACCAAACTGAGCATTAAACCAGCTAAAATGGATATCCCAGTAAAGCAAAAAATAAAAATAAAAACTTCAGCCCCTTCAGTCACTATCTGAATTGTTTTATTGAGCATTCGTCTCCTTTATTACCCTTCTTATAGGGCATGTGTCAAATAGTCTCCAAGGCTTTTTTGGCACATACGAACTATTTTGAAGAAATTTTCCATGACCATTAAACTTTGCCACGTCGTGGATATATCTGTTACATAACAATAACTCGGAAGTTTGAACCCCAAGATTGGCAGTTTTGACGACTAAGTTGAAGTCAAGATGATGCTTAGACTTTTTGTGAAGTGCAAAAGCTGTAGCTGCCAGACCATTATTCTTTTTTAACACCACTTTAACAAACAAGGCCCACATATTAATTTTGAGTGAGTTTTGGGACATCCTTTACGCAGTAGAATGGAAATGGACCCTTCTTCTGATAATATTTCAGCTCATATGCAGCTCTTTTTTTAAGGGTCTCAAACTAACAGATACAAACCGCTAGCAAGTTCAAAGGAGGTTGGATGAGCTCTTAAGAAGTGAACACCAAAGGTTTATTTTATGATATATTGTTCGAAAGCTATTAAGTAAACCAGGTGCTTTCTTCATTTAAAAGCACTTCTGGTGTAATACCACTTCAAGAGAGGTTCTTCTATTATTCCCGGTAATGCTGAGTTTGCTTAATTAACTTTTGAACACAAGTTTTGCAGGTTCTTGTAAATATATTCATCTATTTTGCTGATTCTTCACAATGATCTGTAGTACCTTGAGTTCTAGGTTTGGGTGGTTTGAGATACATAAATATAACGACAGAGGGGCCAAAGATCAGGTTGGTTTATGTCAGGCAAGCCAGCATCAGGCCAGTGACTCTCTCGTGGGACATCTGCTCCAAGCTGCATTGATGGAACATATAACTTTGGTTTCAAGGAACTAGTTACCACGTTTGTCATATTGGATATGTGTGACAACGAGTCTGGCAACGTAGAGGTTGAAGGCTGCAGTGTCTCAGGTAGAAACTCCTCACGAGCCCGGAGCTTGTTGAGTATATGACTACTAGCTGACCTGGCGAACTTCGTACGGCCTAAAATTGGTTAAATTCTTAACACCCCTTTTGATAGTTGAACCTCTCTATTGAACGACTTCATAGATTTCTGGGTCAGCTTCTTGATCGTTTTTGTCCGCGATAATGATTGAATCGAGTTGGTCCGGTCAGATTTTCTCAATCAACCAAATCAACCGAAGCTGAATGTGAGAGCCGTTCGGATATATTTTTTTTCCACTTCAGTTTCTATAAAGGTGCTATAGAACATTAAATATCGGTAGTTACGACTTGTGAACACGGTGGCTCAGTGGTTGGTATGCTGGACTACTTGGGCGAGTGATCAATTTGTTAAAATGACATTATACGAATAACCAACACAATATACCTCCATTTCTTTCTACCAATGTACACATAGGCCACATGCCACATCACATAATTCTTTAATGCTTGCGATTTGCGCCCACCACCCAAAGAAGAACAAGACCAGACTAATCAGGTCAACCATGGCCATCCACAAAATTTCATTGAAATCAGTAGAGTGGTTTCGAAGATCGACAACAGCGCCACCAACGCCACCAACGCCAAAATCGGTTCACGCATTAAGTGAACATCAATTATTCAAACACAATGCGACTTATTTTGATATATATAGAAGGAGATAGATGAAAATTGCCTACAGCGCCACCTGTTGAGAATTTACTAAATTTTAATTTTTCCTAAATCATCCCTGATTCAAGACAAACAAAATAAAAAAAAATCATTCAAATCCGTCGAGCAAAATGTATGGAAATTCATGTGTTTTTCACGCACGCATAACGCACACATACGTTTTTCGATTTCAACCAAACTTCACAAAACCCATATATAGACCAATACCAAAGATGTGTGAAAATGCGGTAAATGCGTTAAGGCGTGAATCGGGGACAAACGAACGCAATTTTAAGGCTCAATTTTTATATATATAGATAGTAGATTGAGAACGGGGTCGCAAAGTTCTCCTTATTTAGGATAAATATACGAAGCCGTGTCCACGTTGAGACTATCAAGTTCGTAAAAATCCGACAAGCAAAAGTACATAGTCGACTTGATTGCAAGGGTTTTTTTTTTTTCAAATTTCAAAAATGACTACGCGAGTGAGTCCTTTGGAAGTCCATCAGGCAACGGAAACGTGAGTTAAAAAAACAATTTTAAAGTAGCCCTCAGGTTTTGACATTACCACACGGAGATATTGCAGCTCATATGCGAGGGAAGTCCTTTGCGTATTTTACCTCATTGGAGTTCTCATTTTTTGTAAGAAGAGCGATGGAAGCTGCTTTGTAAAAGGTTCACCGACGGCTTTGATTTTTCAAGAGTTCAGCAAATTCTATCTCCGCCAAGAGGTTAATCCATCGCGGTTGTCGAGAATTTCTCTAAACAATGTGTTTGTTAAATCAATGGAACTACGTTTGAAATAGCGTAGACTTATATAGAAGTTGTATTCACAAAAACAATCCCGATGGTAGACTGCCTCCAAGTGAGACCAAAGACTGTAATACCCCTTGTGGAACTTCATTTAAAGAATACATGCCTACCTATATCAGCAGAGGTGTCAATGGCGAGGCTCTCTATCTAAGTTTGGTATCTTGTTTAGGACAAATCTTCAATTTTGACGAGATCTCACAAGCTGTTAGCCTATTCAAATGCCTCTCCAATCCGTCATTACCACATTTTTTCATTATGCCCTTCCCATCTTAACACACCATTATCGAATTGACAAAGACACACACTCAACCAGTGCAGAACACGAATTAATCCGTCATTCTACGCGCTATGCAAATCAGCTGTCGCCCATTGGAACCATAATTCCTACAATGTATACACACCTTACCAGGTGACAAGGGATTAGTGTCACTTAGAGCTACAAAGTTGCCCGACACTTGTAGCACACTTCATTGATCAGAATTAAATAATTTTGATAAATGTGCAGCAAAATTAGATCTGCCTCACAACAGACCCGTGAACACGATAAGCAATTAATAAAAGCCATTCTTATCGACCCATCTGGCTATCTGCGCAACTGTCATCTCAGATGAATTTATCAATTTTGCGTCCACAAGAGTCAATTGCATTGAACAGTACTGATGCTGTTGCTGTAGTTGCCCCGGAAATGCCTGCTGACGTCGCATATCCAACATTCCACTTGCTACTTTCACCGGCTCCGTCGTTCGTGATGAAACCGAAGGTCAACTGCAATTAATCAACCCCTAGGCGCTCGCAGTTTAGCTGAACCGCTAGCCGCTCGCAGGGAAACTGTTTTGCATTTAAATTACCTATCGATGGACATTAGCATAAGACTGCTCGTTCCATGTACCGCGCGCTACCGCCCCACCCACTGCAAGGTGTTTACCTCTTTTCTTGCACTTTGCACCGCAAGGTGGCAAATCTCTAATTGCCTCGGGCACACGTTGTTGAATGTGTAAACAATGTCAGCGCTTGTAAGGAGTCTTCCGTGAGATTCTATGAACTTATAGCTGTGCTGCAGCCCACAGCCCCGGCGCAGCATTATCCATCAGAGCTGCAGACTGTGTCAAGAGTGCAGCGCATCTACCCAGAGTCGGGTTCAAGAAGCTATCTCCATCGGGCAAAGACGGTGCGTTTGACCGTGTCGTCGCCGTCGGCAAAACGGTTCAGAAGAGGTAGCCTCTTCACAATCAGTGGGATCGGCGGCGCTGCGACCAATTTTGAGTTATTGTCCGACGAGTACTCCGAATTCTCGGCAGCGTCATCGCGCCAGAGATGTCTATTGTGTTTCCCGTTTCCCAGAAATGGAATCTCCCCGGCCGAGCGGGGAACAAACGCAATTACAGGACGACGACCAGTGAGTAATTGCGCGCATACAGGATCGCCTTCGGAGGAGATGGCCAACAATAGATACGAGCTGGCGATGAAAAATGCATCTGACTTCCAAAAGTCCGTTCTATTGTGTGTGCGCGCACTCCGCACCTCGCGCATATGTGAGATGTTTTGGTGAGATTTCACTTTTGGTGTGTCGCCAAATGGCCAGCCAACCCAAGGACCTGCATCTGTATGATGTGTGTGTGTGTGGATAATTGATTTATAGAAAATAAATCATACTGCGGTTTCGCGGTGCAGAGTTCGTGCCGGCCAAAGCCGGTGACAGTTGAAGAGGAATGGCCGTGCCATGTCCTTTCATAATTTCTGTGATCGCCAGCCAGAGTGCGAGAAAAATCATTGTTATGGACAGTTTTCTCTGTCTCTCCTCGATGTTGATGTGTGTTGCCTTTGTTATTGTAATTATACTTGAGATATTTCTGATTTTGTCAGCTACTGTCCTTGCGTGCTGGAAAATAAAGACGATGGATGACAGCGAACATTTCCCATTGTTTGGTGGAGATTTTGAGGTTGGAGGCTGCACTAAAGTTATGCAATCGAAGGCTTCAGCTGTCGGATGAACTGTGGGGAATCGATGCCATGGGGAAGAAGAAAAAGTGTCCTATACAAGGGGAAGATCACTCCAGAGCTTCCCAAATCAGGCGTTGAAATAAATTTGTAGATTCCTTTTATCAAAAAAAAAAAAAGGAAAGCTAGACCTATAGTGGCGTCCTATATGGACCTTTAGCGCTAACTATTTAATTAATTTTTTTTTACCCATTTAAACATCAGAAAGGTGTAGCTTGCAATAATAGTTAAGACGTTTCGACTTGACTTGTGTCTTTTCTCAAACAAGTTCCGTGACTCCTCCAACTGTTCGACGCATTTTGTTTCCCAATCGACCCGCTAGTCTTCGGCCTTGTCTTAGTCAACGGGTTCCATCACCGAGTGGATAGGTAATCGAAGCATTCCTTTGGCAGAGCATAAAATATTTCTTGAGCAATAAAAATCGCTCTCCAGTTAAAATTGGCATTCTAGGGAAGCTTAACAATATTTTAATTTTTTACGTCCACTTGCCGCAATCGCTAAGCTCTGCTGATTTTGTTGGCCCAGAAGCCCAGAAGGTGCATATGAAATCGTGCTAGGTTTCATTTTTACTGTGCGCTCAGAAAGATAAGTCAGTCAGTCTCAAAACAGAAGCCGAGTCCAATGGGCTGAATTTAAAGGCCATTCCAGGAAGGGTTGTTTCCTCGCTCTTTTTGCTCAGAAGTTTACCACACCGTTTACTGAGCCACTATATGCCCACGCCGTAGGTGGTATGAGATGGCCATCCTAAGGCTGCAATTGCAATACTTAAGAGATGTAAAGTATTGCAATTTAAGTCATAGGCTATTTTGACACTGACAGCTTTTTCCCGCTCGAAATCTTGACAGAAAGTCAGGATATTGCCTCCGCGGAACGAAATGAGTCGCTTTACGCTTGAACAACGTCGGGAAATATTGAAAACTTATTTCCAAAGTGAGTGCTGTGTAGCCCAAACAGTGCGGTTTTTTTTTTAAAGGAGTTTTGGCCGAAATGAAGCACCCACCCCGCCTGCTGTACGCAAGTTTCTGCAAAAAGCTCGTGCGACTGGTATGCTAGTGGATAACACTCATGGTCATGGTCCACATTGTCGAGAAGTCAATACATCCACAGAGAGTGACAGTTTGGTGCGGATTGTGGAGTGGCGCATCATTGGAAACAACGTTTCGGTGGTCAACGGTGGGCATTACAGGCCATGTTAACCGGCTTTTTTGTACTGAAATTGAAGACATGGATTTCGATGACCTCTAGTTCATGCAGGATGGTGCGCCATGCCACACAGCCCATGCCACAATCGATCTTTTGTGCACCAAATTCGCAAATCGTGTTATCAGCCGTCTTAGATTTGTCAATTGGCCGCCTCGGAGCAGCGTCCGACCCCATTGGACTTTCTTTTTTTTTGTGGGGAACCATGAAGGACCGATGTTATGTCAACATTCCGGAAACGATTCAAGTACTTAAGGCCAATATCTTCCAAGCAATCCGTGAGCTACAGCCCGAAACCATCAACAAGTTCTTGGAAAACTGGAGTGACAGAATGCGCTACTGCGAAGCCAGCCGAGGCAGCTACTTGAACGACTTTGTGTTCCATAATTAATGAAAATGTTTGCTCTTCCTATTAAAGCTATAATAAATGAAAAAAATTTAATAATTTAATTTTATTGCATTTTTAAAAAGAAACCACCCAATGTAGAAGTCCCCCATTGCAGGACAACAGTTCAACGTGGATTTGTGATTCGCACTCGTCTGAAACAAAAAAAAAATTAGTAAAGTTGAACCAACTGGTGTAGGCATCCCTTCAGCATATACTCATTCTTTTTCTCACTGTCCAATCATCATCATAATCATCGTGGCCATCATCATCGGCTAAAACAATGCAAAAAGGAATCAACCAACCGACCAACATCCAACAAGGCAATCGGACCAACGGAATGTTGTCATTTCTTGACATTGCTGCCAATAATGTATCGTACCCTTTTTTGCGCGCGTACCGAGTCCTATATACTGGTATTCTTTGTCCAAGAGTCCATCCAAATCCATCTGAGTCACACAGCCAACAACAGCGCACAGTAGCTGATGCGTATACAACAGCAGCACCGATTGTGTGTTGTGCTCTGTGTTCATAACTTTGACGATCCTTTTTAGGTAGCCAAGTGATTTCTGAGATGTTTGTTAATTGCTTCTCGGTCATTCTGGGCACTCTACTCCATACAGCTCCATAAGCCAAGCAGTGCGTGTAAGGCCCCTTCGCTGCCAGTTGTTGCAGATGCGTTATTACGGATACGATTAAATGATCTATACTCTGACGACGACGACGACGACGACGACAACGACAACAAGCAAAGGCACAGCAGTTTATATAGGTGGCTTATAGGAGTTCCCTCCAAAAGGGAAGTGTATCTCATTGTTCTGCGCTGCTACCATGGATGGATGTGCACGACGGCGACCAGCGCGCAGACATTACCTACTTCGAATTCCATCAGAGTTGACGATTTTTTCCGCCGTCCATCGCACAGTGAAAAATGGCAAATCTTTGGAATTGCTTCTCCACCAAGATGCAGTTAGGGTTTCTCCACTTCTTCTCTGTAGGATCTCAGCGCACGGGGAGAGCTGCGCGTAATTAAGAAAGGAAAAAAAAAACTCAAACATCGAGCAGCCATAACTGCAACAAGCGTCAAACACTCGAAAGACGGGGGCTGTCGCTTTTTGCCTGTTGCCTCGAAATATTCTCGCGTAATTTCGCATAGCTGACTTCCGGGAATATTGCTTGGATGTTGTTTGTGTTTGGCTGACTGGTGTAGTGGTGTTCTGACTGTTCAACTGTCCCCGCAGCACCCTTGGTCGCCTACTGGCCGACACAAAGTTTCAATTTGTCGTGTTGTGCGCATTGTCTTTGCCGGGCTGGAATTTTTGTGAGAACATGACATTTTGATCGGTCGCAAAACGGACACAAAAACACACGGACAACGGACGACGATGTCGTCGACAATGACAAAACATTTATTGTCGCCTCGAATCGTCGTCGTCGTATTGTGCTCGCTGTGTGCTGGAATGCCATTTTGGCAAACTGTTAAACAGTTGCGGGAATGCACATAGCGCACAGCTGTCCTGAACGTCATTCGCGCACGAAATTAATTCACAAAAAAATTAACTACCACTTCGCAGAAGAGTGCTAAGTAGGCAGCATTTTGACTGCGCGGGACTTGCATTTATATTTATGCAATACAATGTTGTAACACGCGAATGGCAGCCGGGAAAGGATGAAGAATTTCCCCGAGAGGGTCTGACTTGTATTTCGGATGTTTATCAGAAGAGAGAAAAACAAAACGCTGACCTAAAAGTGTCTAGAATCTGACAAGTTGGGAATGCGATTTTTCGGATTCAGTTCAACAGAATGGTCGCTGTTGACGCCTTTGAACCCATGGAAGGAAGTTGGTTCTTCGAATGTGGGTCATTGAGGAAGTCGGGATACTAAAAGCGACTTGAATAATTTTTAAAAAGATTCATCTGCACAATGTGCATGTAGAGGGTCATATTCCGACATCAATTTAATTTAATTTAATTAAATTGCTTAATCGAAGTGTAAAAACTTGGGTACGCAATCTAGTAAACTTAAGACCAACAAAGCTCACAACCGACCAAGAATTTATCTAACCATAGATCCTGGAGAAAGTCCAAGCAGATGCTGAAAAGGAAAATATGGTAAAAGGTTTTCCAATAAGCACGGGTCCATGTTGAAATGGAATAAAACAAGCTGTCTGTGAAAGACTTTTTTTTTATTTCAAAGGTCCTTGTATGCCATTACGACGTGACATCGTTCAAAGGTCCGCCAAGACTTCTCACAGTGAAACGGATCTGAGTGGTACAATTTTTAATGGCTCCGCTCCATAGATCCGGCTAAATTTGAGCGATGGGATTGGTTATGTTGACTTTAAGGGCATCGGCCGATTGCAGCTTATTGGCAAGGACCTGCGACTTCAGGAAACCCCACAAAAAAAAAAAGCTTTACACTCCCTCGATAAGATCACACAAAATATTAATTTATAAAATTGTTCAAGAACGAAATAATCAAGAAATCACCGTTCGCGTAACGCTAGAAAACTCGCAAACGAACTACTGACTGAGATATATATGTATATATTTCATGCACTGTGTGCTCGCACCTCTCGCTCTTGCCCCTACAGTAATATACGAAACGTAACTCGCTCTCTCTTTCTATATTCACTAACTTATATCTCCCTCTCAACTTCCGTTCGCTTCGATCACACTTTTCGTAACGCTCTCGTCACGCATTCACCAGCTTACTCCCCAAGTCAAGTGTGCGTAAAGAAGGTTTATTTCAAAAAGTCGGGGTCGAATCGTACAATCTTGGTGGCCAATTCACGTCACCTCTGCGAGAGATAACCATACCCCCCCACCAGTCAGCGAACAAACGAGGACGTTGAGCTCCTCGGTCAGTTCCAAGTCCAGAAGAAAAATTCCGACTGCTCATGCTCAGCGATAAATTGACAGCTACGGGTTCTAGTGTACGCTTTCACGGATTGGGCCATGTTCTCGGCCGATCTGGCGTTCCTTTGATGTCCGGGTGTTTGCTGATTGTTTACCGAACCGTTTGTCACTAATTTGGCCTCCAAACGTTGCAGAGACGAATTCGAATAGCCAACGCGTCAGCCGTAGAATGGGCGCAACGATTGCACTGACGAACTCACATTTTGATAAAAAAAAAGTTTTATCATTTGGACAGCACAATTACAGTGGCCAGTGACTGTATGATAATAAATATCAGTATAGACAGAGACGCCAATATCGACGCTTTAAAACTACTTTTAAAGGATTTGGGCTTCCCCGTTCAGCTTTTAACGCGTCCCAATTCACCTTCAAGAAGCCGTAAACCTTCTCACCTTCCACCCAACATCAAGACAGCGCAGGCCGAAGTTACATACTCGTGTGAACAATAACTTACACCGCCGAACCGGCTACGATGCAAATCTCCGTCAGATAAGACGCCAAACACTTTTCCTAGGTAGGTGCACCTAGTGCACTTTGCACCTGAATGTTGAAAAATCGCGACTCTTCCCGCTCGCAGACTTGTATCATATTTTGAACCAAACATACGTCCAGCAGTCCCAATTGATTATCAGCTTGGATTTTGGTTTCCTTGGCGGCGCACACCACCATCCAAATAAACTACCAGCCTACGTAAGACTCATGGCAAGTCGCCGTGTACTTGTCTGGTTGCATCGTTGTTGTCCCTCCCCGGTGCCTCTCTTTCCATATGCACAACACCAGACTAGCGTGGCGTTTTGTTCACCCAGTAGAGAAGACAGAGCTGTAAGCCAGAAGTTGCTGTAGCTGCCGCTACAATCAGGATCAAGTTCAAATGTGACTGAACGATATTTAGTGGCACGTTGTCGCATTTCTGTCGTCATCATAGTGGTATTCGTTGCTGCTGCCATAGATGGCCATACCGCTAGCAGTATTGCACACATCTGACTCTGACTCTGACTCTGACTCTGACATGTTGTCTACCTTACCGATCGCAGTCACGTGCACCCTCTCTGTGCTCGGAAAGTGTCACTTGGCAGCTACTGCAAGTCGCTCGTTTGCGCATACTGATTACTGAACACCGAACCAGGGTGGAAATCGCGCAATGACGAAGAAATTTTGTCATTCATGTCGCGCGGCGATCGTCTGCGCACAGACTGATTGGCCAGCAACGACCGATATAGTAACCGGTCAATTATGGGCCGGCCTGACAGTCTGATTGGCAGAAAGGCGAACTCATTTACTTGATGCTTACAAGCAGCTACACTGGTCACTTTGGGAAAAGCTGCGCGCAAAGTTGGGCTGATGATTTAGATGACAGCGTCAAAAACCCCAATGATTTCAATAATTTTCCCTCTGGAGAAATGACTGCCACTTACACAGCACTCACTAAGTCAATCCGCTCGTCAGTGCGGGCACGGTAATGATGATGACAAAATAACGTGCTCATAATCCATCTCCGCCGCGCACGCAAAAAGTGCAAGACCATCAGCGAGATGAACAAGTAACGAGTTTGCCAACTGCAATTGCAACCAAACAACTGCGCGATGGTCCATTACGATCCAATTGTGGTGTAGATAGATGATGTTGGTTGGTTTGAGGTTTTTTCTTTGCTGCCAAAGATACAAACTAAATGTGCTGCGTCTTTTTTTCGTGGTGGGTATTTGTCTGGAGTCGTATATGCTGTTGTTTGATGTGCCCTTAAAAGTGCACGCACAAATCACTGCAGTAGGCTGGCAGTCCAATTTGTTGGGGATAGAAAGTTGAGTGGTACCCTCAAGAGAGTTGCGAGTTCGACAATTGGACAGCTCGCTGTGATGGGCAATTTTCCATTTCACAAGAATGCACTGGAATGTGTGTATGGGCTGGGTCTATCAGGCAGACGACAAGAGTTACCACCCATAAAAAGGACGAAAACGTGGAACTTTGGCATTAACTGAACAATGCGACGGTGGCTAAACTATACAGGAATCGTTGGGTAATGACAACAAAAGGAAGCTGCTGACGGTTCAAATTGTATTTATCTATTTTTTGTCGGTTTTTTAAGGAGGTCCGAAGAGCTTGCAAAGTGACCCAAGAACGCAGTCTGAAAGAAGCTCGACGAAAGATTAGACCGCGACCACAAATTTACAAATAAGATGTTCTGGCAGACTTTGTTAGGGGAATCAAGTGAAATATCTGTCAAGCAGTCAAATCGGAAGATGGAGCCCTTCTTTCCAATGAAAAGGACTTCCTCTGGAGGGACATTTTTTGGTTTCTCCGTTCTAAATTGGAACGAAATATCCATTTTACGGAAAAGAGTAGAGAATGTCACTTTAGCAATCAAATCAATAGAAGTTGTCAATACAGCAGGAGATTCGACGAGAAGCACTCAAGGCCCTAGGTGTGGAGGTGTCTCTCTATAGTCAAGGAAGTCCCCAGAAAGTCTTTAAAGCGACGAGAAACACTGCGGTTGCCAAACTGAGGCGATCGCTCCCATTGTCGAATTGGATGACAGTAGTATGCATTGGCGGTTTCTGGTCCAGAGGAGCACGAAAGACCTGTTCTCATTCAGTATGGCTGTAATCCAGGAAAATATTCAAAAGTGCAGAGTGCCAACAGAATAAAAACATTGGAAGATGGCTCCAAAACAAATTTTGCCACTTAATATTCAATAACTCGCAGTGGGCTAGTGAATGATTTATCTGCTTACTTGGCGCAAACATCCAACCATATGCGCATAAGCCATAACCAGTTTTTATTTGTAGGACGAGGCGCTAAAATCAGGTTGACAACAGTCTAACTGTCTGTCTAATCAAAGACCCATCACCAACCACACGATATCCACTAGCGATCGTCGTCACAACCTCTATAATACCTGCGCTAGAAGCCCCCAACTCTTTCTACTGGTGACCTAAGTCACTTGTTCTTTGCTGATGACCTACGATTATCCTTGGATTCTTTCAGAGCGCTACCAAAGGGTTTGTCTGTGCTGAAGCATGCATGAGAGGGGGAGGCTCACGTGAACACATCTAAAGTTATTTTTATCACAAGTACGACTGAACTCAGACTATTAGTGCAGCCCTATTTAAAGAAACCTTTTAGGGTCTTATTCTCGATCTATGGAAGGATTAATGCTGAGAATTTTCCGCAGGTTTGTTCAGTTTTGATACAGATAAGTCGATCCAGAGGACTGCACTTGATTTTAAAGTTTAATTATCTAAAGAACGATCACTCAGCTTTGAAACCGAAAAGATCACGGGTACTCTCCGAAAGAATAAGATCGCGGACAAAAGCTACCGAAATGGAATGCGTCTCAGAGACCGCATAGAGAAGACCAGAATACCCGACGGACCCAATGTCGAACCGGTCCAAGCCTTCATGGTTCGGACATGTTAAACGCAAGTCCCCATTCAGGACAGCTTTTTTCTACCAGATATTAAAGGGCAAGATATATAGCCGCAGGGCTTCAGGCTTCTAGCTGAATTATCTAGTTGGTAACTTCAGTTTGGCCTATCAAATATATTCGCCTTCAAATTTCGAAGCTAAATATGAGGAACTCGTAGCTCTTCTGTATTTATTTAACCGTTTTTTACTGCAGTATTAGTTACGTATTTTAAATTTTTTTACCATGCCGACGTACTTGTTGTAGAAAAACGAGGATCACTTTGTTTAACTTCCAGCCTTTGCTATTCTGTATCTTATTTGGGGGAAGTCATATTTAGAAGGATTAAAACTCATTAAAGTCGATTTGGCGGTCTAAATCCATTTTCTGAGATACCGAAGGCTGATATTTAAGTCCAGTATCTCACAGTATTCTAAGAATTTACTGAACGACTTGAAGCTAAAGAGTCGAAGGTTTATAGGCTGGAATTATCCACATAAAGCAATGATAAGATGTTGATCACATCGTCTCTTCTCTTTCTGCAAAGAAAACACAATTGATCCTTGTGGAACTCCAGTTTCTCTTTTGAAAATCAATGAAATTGAGAAGCCATCTCATCGGGGAAGGAATTAACGAACTTGGAGAAGAACTCGCCGATTAAAGACGGTGGTAGACCGAAAAACCCACTAGAACAACTCAAATTGAGCAGTCACGAAAAGGAGCAGGTTGAAGAAGAGGTTCTTCGACTCTGTCTCTGAAATATAACAGTTCTAAGATTTTTTTTTCACACTGATATACCCTTTACCTCGCAGCAAATAACCGCAACTGTCTTTCAAATGCAGCACCGCCGTCGTATATAAATTTTCGCACATTTCTAATCCCTCCAGTTATTCGTGCGTGTGTTACACTTAAGGATTCCAATGGGTACATACAGGTATATTCAGAAATCCTGTTTCGCCGCAGTGCTCCAATTAAAATGAAATTTATGACATTTCAACGATTTATGTTATCTCGCCACAATCACTCAATCAGCGCCATAAACATTGTAGGTGCACAGCAGGAGCAGCATCTGGTCCCGACCGCTATCTCTATTGCTGGCTTTCGTTCCACTTTATCCGACCGACCGTACAGCCATTACGAATCCTCCTCTCTCGCGTGGATAATTTTCCCATCTGGAAATGTTTTAATTCTCTGTTTTTCTGCGCCGCGATTATTTATTAATTTTTTTTTTTTTTTGTTACTCCCCTCCGACTTTGTTCAATTTCATTTCTAATGAAAATCCATTTTGATTGCATCGGTGTCGTCTGCAAAAGAAATAAAAAAGAAAAGAAAAACCCCTGCCTACATTCACTTTGGATTTCTAATGCATAACATGGCGGCGGCAATTGCCACCTAACATTGTCCCATCATCTGGACGGTCATAACTCATCGCCCAACACCCAGCATCGATCCCAGTGCCGTGCAGAGATCAACCGCCCAACACAGATCACAACGACACACGATAACGACGCGAACGCGTCGAGCAGATGTCTCTGCCGTGCTTTGATTTACTTTAATTTCACTCGGTCGAGAAAATACAAAAAAAAAAAATTAATAACTTTCGCAATTGGAAATTCATTGATGAAAATGCTGTCCGGTGGGGTTTTTCATTTTTCAATGTTTTTGTTTCATTTTCCTGCACGCAATTAAAAAATTAAAATTTATGCGATGACAAGAAGGCACGGCGCACCAGCACCGCAGACAGATCATAAAGTAAAATGGGGGCAGCCGAGTTAGAGATGCGAACTGAAAAAAAAAATATTGTCATGCGATATAATGCGACATGCGAAGCATTTTCGCCATTAAAATGTACAATTACAAGCGATTGTGATGACGATGGATTGTGGCAGTCCGTTCATATCTCATCGTCATCATAACTGGCGCTGTTCCGCGTAGCAGGGTGGAGCCGGACACTGTTGGAAAAAAATATTTCTAGAGACTGTGGCGCCATCTTGAGGAGGAGATGTGCGAGATTAAATCAAGTCGAATGATACGAGTGCAGTTTCTGATTTATTGCTGTCCGATATTTCCTGGAAGGAATCAATTTGAATGCTAACTAGGTTTGGTATTGTGATCGCAACTAAAGATGAGTGGCTATGAGAGGATCAAACCTATATAAAGGATGAAGATCACCGAGGGAGAAGGAGTTTTGTCGCTCCCAAACAATTTGCACCTACAATGCCCGGTAGATTATAAGGCAAGTGGCCAAAATCTATCGAGAGAACAAAAGTGCGTATGATCAGCACGAGGTGTCGATCTTCGATCCTTTTGAAATTATAAGTACCTACAACAATATTTAAGACAAAGGAATTCATTCAATAAACTTAACAACACCTGTATAGTTATGCAGTGTGTAAGTATTTATACAGCCTATATACACCTTTCCACAAATTCTTATTTATAAAACATTTTACCATGCATACTAGTTATACAGGGCTTGCGTCAAACAATGTACTGAAAAGGAGAAATCTATTACATTTGTCTGTCCGAAAAGATGAAAAAAAAACTAAGCAGTTTGTGAGAAATGCAAAATTCAAAAACAAATAGGAAAAGTAATTAAAAAATGTTAAAGTAAAAAGAAAAAGAATGATTTAGGTAGTCTTATGAAAGTTAAAACGAATTTTTAAAACAATTTGAAATATCTCATTTCTGCACATATTTCTTATCAAGGACACTTGTTGAATCTTGAAAATTGAAAATAAAAATGTCGATACATTTAAAATAAAATGTGACAGATTTTTCATCGTCAAAATGACATTTTGATACTATTCCACCCGATACAAGCTCTAAACAACGCCCAAGTGCGTTTAGCTTATACAAGCTCTATACACCGTCGAAACACTTTTATAAATAAGGTTTATGCGTTTAGAGGCATTTTAAACTGTGCATAACTTTATACAATCTTTATAATACGTTTCTAAATAAGGCTGTTAATGTTTTGCTAACTGACTCATAATATCGCTCGTTTGCGTATACAAAGTCGAGCGTTTCTTTCAAAAACCTAGGAATACTGATTTCGTTAAAAAACCCTTGTCGCCATTGATTGAACTAACAAGCAGTCTTTTACACTTTTACGTAACGCTCCAATAGGAAAATAAAAACACAAAGGGGTCATGAATGAGGGATGTGGGGTCACAAGCCACTACCTCAACGCAGCGTTGCCGTTTGTCCCCTTTTTGGGGTTCAAGACCCCACGTTTTTAAAAATGTTCAAAATGGGCCATTTTTTAGTTTAAGTAAGATTTTTTCTGTTCTTTATTGAGCGAAAAAGAATGGAAAAATATGAAAAAAGTGCTTCGTAAGGAAAACAGTTTTTTTTTTTTTCTTATTATTATTTTATGTGGAGGGACCATTTTTTGGCTCGGTCCCTTTTTATTCTCCTTTTGAAATTTTTAAGAGGCCCTGCAGAACTACCTATGATCAGTGTTGGCAGATCTGAAAATCTTGTTTTTCCGAAACAAAAAATCGTATTTTCAAGATTTTATTCAAAATATAAAAAGAGAGAAATTTAAAATACAAATTTGAAATACTTTACTACTATTTAATATATGAATCACCTAAATATCTATAAAAAAAACTTTGGTCATAAATTAATGTTAATGCTTTTTAAAATTTTGGAATATATTTGAATTAAATTAAATTAGAATTTTATTGCTTATATCAAGACCATAGAATTTCGGTTCATTAAAAGATTAAAATTTGAACAACTGTTTCAAAACCTACTCAAACGCCTACGACTTTTGTTTTATTTAAATTTACACCAGAAAATATTATTTCAAAATTTGCAGAGGAATGTAGGTTGAACAGATAAAATATTGAAAAACAAAATATTTTAAGACTGGATATGCGAAGTTTCCATCCGCTATTTTTACTCCTAAGGCATTTTTCCAAAAACACGTTACATCAGTTACTTTATCAAATTCGTTAAAATTCATGTTTCCGTAGAGTTGATGACAAGGTTAGTGAGACAGAAATTGTGCATTGGCTCTGTTCGACTCAGATTATTTATATAATAATGGAATTACTGGCATCACTGCCTATGATGTTTGAGCTAATTAGTTTTCTTAGCAAGCCTTCGAGCAGCGTTAAGCTAGAAATGTCATAAACGGGGAGTTCTTTAACTTTTCCTATGGAACTTTTTTTCATCGTCATTTCAGGGTCACGGGTATAGGCTACTTAAGTGAACTCTCTACCTCAATAAACCTCGATCCAAAGGTTTTGTATATCATCGGTATCCGCATATGGATAGAGGGGAGATGTCGAACTTGATTCAACTATATAGTCAAGCTTAAAGAATTCCTCTGACAAGGATTCCAAAGAACTGGTGTCCAAAGCACATACTCGACATTATTGACATCTAGCTAAACCTCTAGCCTATTAAGCCCTTTATAAATAACGTGCCAGCTCTCAGACTAGGATATAACAAAATTTTGAAAAAATGCTTCTTGCTATCTTCAATCGGAGCATCGGAGGGGACTTTCTAGACCCACTGATTAAAGGGAAACATGATATTACTTCAGTGAAGTCGTTTTATCCGATTGACAGATAAGCCAGCGTCTTCGTAGGAGGACTGGGAGTATCAACAAGTTCTCCAAGACGAGATCTATGCCTTTAAAGCTGCGCAAAGCAATAAATAATAAAGACAGAATTACAGGCAAATCTCCTTATATAGTTTTCTAAAAACCTAGCTTATCATGCGGGCACGATTTCTCAATACCTAAGGTATTCGCTAGAAATAACCGCAAATTGATCTTAAAATTTCTATCAGAGAATGCGTATTATAGTCTGCCTGTTTAAAACTTGTAGGGGTCTAACCACGGGCCGATTAACTCTCATGAATATTTGGCAAACAGATTCAAATATATTTTTTTTAAGGAAAGATGTTCGCACATGGCTTACAATTGTATGGTCCTTCAAGTCTTCCCATAAATAAAGCTTCTACAGACTCATGCTTGTGGATAGCTAGACCTAGGTCACTTTTTTTGTTTATTTTTCCATGGCTGAGTATTTTAACTGACATCGTTTTCATTTTATGTATAACCATGTAAGACCGACTGTCAAAAGCAATATATTTTGACGCACCAGAAACCTATAACGCTCTGTGCTATTCCCCCAAAATTACCAAACGCCGATGAAAGATGTAGTCGCACAAGACTCTACCTATGAAAATATTCTTGTAGACGATCCACTTAGCTCAAGACCTCAAGCTAATACGAGCAAAACATAGCTTAAGCTCTGAGCAAGAAAATCTGTGGCGATCGCCGCAGAAATACTCGCCCAACTAAAGTACCCATTTCAGTTCGGCTCTCCATTCAATAAAACGTCAACGGAAATGAAACTGATAACCTCGGTTACCAGGTATGTATTAACCAGGCTGCCTTAACTCAATCCCTCACTCCATAAAGCGAAATCCATCTTTGTGTCCACCCATCGCAAAGGCCCATACCAACGGCCAAGGCACTTTTATCATTCGCGGTCGCCATTTAAATCCTAGAGACAGTCTCCATCTATATGAAATAGGTACATGCAAATTACATTCGACCATAAAATTCCCATCGAAGGGGCATTTAGCATTATCCTGCATATACTATATACAACCGCATCTGTGGGCAAGTGTGCGCAAATAAAACCGTAATCATTGCGAATTCTCCGACTTAAGCTTGAAGCCGATTCCTCCATCTAAGGATCCATTAAATTGAGCAATTACCAGCCCCCACAATCACACAATAACACAACCAACCGTACGCGTCGGCGAGTTAACATCATAATCTAACTTTAATGCACGCGCCGCTCAAAGGATGTATTTGTTGTTGGCGGGCTGTTCGGGGGTCCGGCGCGGTCCAGCTGATGACGACTGCGCTCGCCGCACAAGTGCGCCTACAGCGCGCCAGTGTGCTCCATAAAACGTGTAAAAGGTAAAAAGAAAAATCCATCTTCCTCTTCGCGGCGGTAGATAAATCTTCGACTTAGATCAGTCAATTAAACCTCACTTAATCCATGAAATTCAGTACAGAGAGCGGTTAGCCTTTGCGACCGGCCGGAGCGGAGCGCAGTGTGCAGATATTTATATGCATGCTTGTGCTGTAATCTAGGGAGGTAAAAAAATGCACTTATGGCCGCTCCCTCGCACCCTCTGGGGCGCAGTTGGCTGTCTTAAAAGCCATCAAGCTCGTGGTCCCGCACCAGACAGATAAGGAGCGGACATTGGTAGCCGGTGTGTCAATCAAATTGTCATTAGGGCTGGGGTTGGGAGTGCTCTCTCTCTCTCTCTTTCTGTTGGCGTCTATCTACACCTGACATCCTAATCAGGTTGGCCGAATTCATCGCCCCAGTCGGACAGAGTGTACAAATTTCCTTCTGCGTATATCACGCATTTTAACTTAATGATGAAGGACGTGCGAGTTTAAATGCAAATTTAAACGCAATCGGAACGCGGCCTGCGTGATGTGCCAGTGCGGCGAATCCTTTCAATTGAGCGCTGATCCCATTAGGGGACCGACCGATCGCAAAGCACGGGCATAGTCTTTCATTTTTGGTGGCGCGTCTCATTTGGGACTTGTGTTGGTTGTTCGCCCGTTTGGTGGATGTCCTCAATGAATGGCTCACTTTGTGCACCCGAGGAGCAGTCTGTATACCATATGGCTATACCAATATAGGTAGTGGTCTGATAATGGGCTTTCGAACTGACTTTGTAACTGCACATGAAAGAGGTTCCAGAGATGGAGTTACTCAATTTGAGATGAATTTCAGGTGAAGAGCTTGTGCTGGAGATTCACTTGCCAGTCCTTATGAATGGAGTTAGTATGATATGAACCTGAAATTCTATAATAAACTGCGACAAAACTGAAGTGCAACGCAAAGGAAACTGGGTGGAGACGCAGATGCAGGTGAACCTGGGTTAAATTCGAGTGCAGACCTGATGAGCACCCAACTGAGATGGGATATAAAAGACAACTTCGGCGACAGATTGAAAGGAAACTAAAAAAGCATCAAGATTTCTCTGATACCCCAAAGCAACCAATATGAAATTCATAGGAAACTTTACTGAGCCACCAACGAGACTGAAAAGTAAGGTCGAGACTACTGTCATTATGTTTGAGCAGGAGTGAGAAATGAAGTGAGCTGGTACCTATACACTTGATACTAACACTGGACTGCTCAGGTAACTACAAAAAAATCTCGAGTAACTCATAGTTGACGTCCAACCTTTATAACTATACCTAAAAGACGACGCATTTTTAGTGTAGCGGTTGTAGAAACCGAATATACTCGGTTCCTTATTGCTGCTTTTAGCTTTCAAAGCCCTCGGTCACTAGCAACTGAGATTATACTGTTCAGCGACCAAAATTAAAAGGCGAAAACTAGCCTTAGACTGATTTAAGAGTAGGCCCTGATTAACGCGAAACTAGTGCAGTAACTGCACCGATTTAAGTGAAGCTTTATTGAGAGAAAACTACGATGGAACTGATGAGGAACTGATTTTCGACTAAAGAAATCTAAGCCTGGACTGAGACAAAACATAAATTCCTACTCTGGGCAGGAGTAAGAAGGTAATAGGCGTGAACAAAAGGAATTCCTTAGATTAAATTGACACCATCAAGTGAGGTAACTGACAGGGAACTGAGCTACGATTCAGATTGATTGTGGATGAGGCTGACGGGAGTCTATAGCCATTAAGAGCCTGAATAAAAATTGAGCCCATCCGCAGGAGTTTGAGGCAGCTATACTATACACCTATGAGGTGATTGGTAAAATACTGAAAGTTGACTGGAAAGTGACTGAAAAGCGACTGCAATGACGCTGAATGAAAGGACTAAAAACTACCTTAAAATATAAAATATTCAGTTTGAAATTTAGGTACTTGCAACTTAAACGAAAGTGAAATCTGACTGATGAAACTCGATCGAGAAATTTGGGGTCAAACTATTGAGGTTATGGAGTAGCCGCTGCAACTGAAATGAAACTGCGATGTGTCTCAGAAGTGAATGAAAATTCGAATAAAATTTCGTAGCGAAGACTGTGACCCTCGCTTCTTATTATCTACCACACCTTGGTTGGGATGGGGTGGATGGTAGGTTTTCAAGAGCGAAGTGTAGACTTGCAGTATCATTTCAGTCGCCCAATTCCAAGCTCAGCTACCAACAACATGCGTTCCATGCAAATGTGGGCCTCCCCCTCTCCATGTCCTGCTGTTGGCGAGCTCAGCTTGAATTTAATTAATTCGTATCATGGCCGTTCCGAATGGGGCCACGAGGAAAAAAAACTATCAGCACACCCATTAACCAGAGTATTAGTTGACCATCCAGCATCCTAGTGTCTAGCGAGAATGCAACTGCAATTAAACCCAGGATTAGGTGGACGTTTCTTTTTTTTTTCTCCCCTCGTTCTCTTTACATTTGAGCTCTTGGATGTTGGATCTCTGTATGGTTAGTCAAACAACAGTATACAGTGTCCATCGTGTAATGATAGATTGTCGAGGCAAGCGGATCTAATAGAGTTGATGTCTCAAAGCCGTGCACTCGCAAATGCTAGTCATTTGCGGGTCCTCTCTCTTTCTCTGTTAGCTGACACTTAGATAAGACACCCAGGCTATGGCAGATGGACATGGTGGCGGCGGTGATGGAGGTGGTGGTGGTGATGCCGGCAAATGGGATTGACCGCATCTTGTGGCACAGCAATTGGATGCGTGCGTGCATGCATTCGTCCAATGGCGTGGCAGCATGTTTGGTGTTTGGACACTTTGGAGAGCTAAATCGGATTTGTAATTCACCTCAGCTCTCTGGCACACAAACACACGCACATGCTAATGAAAATTAACTTTTAATAGAAAATTTATGAGTGCTGCTGTTTGTATGGGCAGCGCCACATGCCATGTCATGCGACAGCATGGACATTGATAGTATGCGGTATGATGGCGATGGCATGGAATCATTCTCCATCTTCCGTAAGCTTGGTTATACTATAAAAGACGTGCCACTTGTCGTTCACTTTGTATGCATAAAATGCTGTAGCTGATTGCTTTTGCGAGGACCTGCACATGGGGTAAGTGTAGCGCGAGCCTGCGACCATGAGTACGAGCACGAGAACGAATACGAGTACGAGTATGTTAAGTCATCACTCAATAAAATATGGATTTCATTAAGATTAGAAATTCGGAATGCGCTCGGTGTCCTAAGTGAATATAGACATGGAATCCTTTTTTGCCTCGCTCTTGATAACTGGTATGTAGATTAATTATGAGAGCAAATGTATGCACGAACTCAAACAGGCGACATGACAGCTTGTTCTTCGTATGTCTGACGCTGACATGGACACGATAAGGATATGCATAGTTCTGATGTATCAAGCAAAAGCTGACACATCATCAGTTAAGGTCAACACGACTGTCATGATATAGTTGGTTGGAGTGTTTCTTAAACAGCAAAAAAAGGAAGCAATGTATTAAACGGAAGTGAGATAAAGTTCATCGGAGTCGTGCCTCGTATATTGTATGCCGATTTGATGGGCACACATCTGCTGCAAAGCTGACGTACTGGGGGATCTTGAGTTAGGAATTCTTTTTAAGGTGATTCGAGTTTGACTTGTAGTCATATGCTAGCTCGAAAATGGTTTCACAGTTCGCCCCCTATCGTCATTAGATAACAATTTTGAAACTATAGCCGACCTTCTAGACGGTAGGGTGCCGACATTGCCTTGAAAAAGACACGCTTTCTGAAAATCCAGGTCTTAGTGCTACTAGGAGAAAGATCGGCTTCCAAAAGCAATATGGTTCTGAATGGATTTATAGATAGTCCTCTGCCGGTAGTATGTTTATACTTTCTTAAGAAAGTTGAGATTTAGTATTTTCTGGCGCAAATATTTAAGATAGGACCGCCTTTTGTAACTTCCTTTGAAAAGGGTCTACCAATGCAGATGCCGTCTCACGAACTTATCAAATTTATTTGCCAAACAGCGACAGTTGAGCGCCCTACCAAACAGAAAAACAGAGCTCTACTATGCAAAGTTGTGACTTTTGGGCCAAATGCTTTTTTTTTAAAGTAGGATCGATGAAACCTGCTGCCTGGAGATATATTTCTACTCCTAGATAGTGCGGCCAGATAAAAAATCTGAAAATCTTGTTTTTCCGAAACAAAAAATCTTTTTTTTTCAAGATTTTGTTCAAAATATAAAAAGAGCGAAATTTAAAATACAATTTTGAAATACTTTACTACTAATATATGAATCACCTAAATATCTATAAAAAAAACTTTGGTCATAAATTAATGTTAATGCTTTTTGAAATTTTGGAATATATTTGAATTAAATTGAATTAGAATTTCATTGCTTATATCAAGACCATAGAATTTCGGTTCATTAAAAGATTAAAATTTGAACAACTGTTTCAAAACCTACTCAAACGCCTACGACTTTTGTTTTATTTAAATTTACACCAGAAAATATTATTTCAAAATTTGCAGAGGAATGTAGGTTGAACAGATAAAATATTGAAAAACAAAATATTTTAAGACTGGATATGCGAAGTTTCCATCCGCTATTTTTACTCCTAAGGCATTTTTCCAAAAACACGTTACATCAGTTACTTTATCAAATTCGTTAAAATTCATGTTTCCGTAGAGTTGATGACAAGGTTAGTGAGACAGAAATTGTGCATTGGCTCTGTTCGACTCACATTATTTATATAATAATGGAATTAATGGAAAACGTTTTTCTTCAATAGAAAAGGTTCTTTTAATGTGCCAGATTTAAAAAGTGATATTAAAAATCTTGAAATTTGGTGGTTTCGGGGTAAAAAGTCTTGTAAATATTTTGGAGCTCAAAAATCTTGAAACAAAAGATATGTCTTGTAATCTGGCATCACTGCGTCCTAGACAGAATTTAGTACACAAAAACTTAGCTTACTAGCTGTGACACCAGTTGATAAATTTAACGCAGCGTTTACAAATACGGAGCCTAGAGCTTAAGACAAACAACTGTCTCTAAGCATCTGGATTGAAGAGAGTAATGCTTAAGGTTCCTAAGAAAAGTATTAAAAAAATAGTAAAAAATTGAGAACTGACAGGTCCCGTGTCATTAAACCCATTGCTGTCATTTCTGACTCGTTTACTCTTTTTTTTTTTGCACCAATAACTGACCGTGTAAGACCTTATGACTAATAAATAAATAAATATATATTTGGCCTAGGCCTAACTTCTCACAACTATTTCGTTTTTTTGTGAGTTTTTAATTTTTGGGACAAAATGGAAGGGATCTACATTTTATGTATGTCGATTTCAAAGGCCTAATTGTAAAGCTCATTCATGAAAATTATACTTTCGGATGTTTGTTAGACGTTGGCGAGATGTGGCGCAGTGAAAAAAAAAATAAGGGTTTTTTCGTGAATCGATCCTGGGACCCGTCGCTTAGTAGTCCTGACACCACTGCGCCTATAATTTGAAACTGCGAACTTATATTTCGGGAAATCAGTCTTCGGGTTGATTTTGTGAAGAAATTTGAACCTTTCTCATATTTCGAAAGACCCTTAAGGTAGGTATAAAGCTATGCAACTGACCATCTTCACAGCTAGCCCCATAGCAAGATATATCTACAGGATATAATTTGTAATAAAAAAAACTAGTACATCCTTTTGTGTGAATACGGGGAATAATTTATCTACTCCATAATCGGTACGACAAAAAGCCTACATCCTACTGTTATTATGACTCGTTTACAAAATTCCCTCTTTTTGTTTTTGCTGTAAATTTCATGATTACTCGAAACCTGACTGACATTTGGGGGAAGCTCTTATCCAACTGGTTGGATACCTTTCCCATTAGCGTAGACGCAGGTCATGCCAATACGGAATCCATCAGAGAATTTTCCTCTCTGAGCTGTACGGCTAGAAGCCAATGGCCTTTCCTACTTCAATTTGCTTGTAAGACCTCTCTACCCAAAATGGCTCCGAGATATATTCTGAATATGTGGCAAAAAACTTTCCTCCTACACTAGGCAGAGCAGATCGTTTGCCAGCTTTTCAATCCCATTCCGGTTCAGAAGTTTTGGCTAGCCCACTGTCGTTCAAAAATACACTCAGAAACCACATTTATCGTTGGGCCTCTTTCTATACCAGGAACCAATAAAATAGTGTTTTATAGACAGCAAGCTCAGGGCCAAAATAGGCTTCCGGAGTCGTTAACATTTCTACTTTGCGACTTTCATTCTGAAAGCAACGCAACATTTTTTTTTGTACTTTTTCACAAAAATATATTTAAGTCCCAAAATTTTGAATAATTATCTTATACCCCTCATTAAAGAACAGCTTTTTTTTGGGAAGGAAATGGATTTACAGAGCTTTAACTACCTCAGCGTTTTTTGGCACTTTAGGGGTTCTTAAAAAAATAAAAATAAATAAATAAATAGTTGGCGCAACAGGTCTATAGGGACCCTAGGCCTAGCTTCTCACAACCATTCGTTTGTGTGAGTTTTTCATTTTTGGGACGAATGGAAGGGATCTACAATTTTATGTCGGGTCCAAACGGCTAATTGAGAAGCTTCTTCATGACAATTATACTCTTGGATGTTTGTCAGACGTTCGCGAGAGGTGGCGCAGCGGAAAAACCATAAGCTGGAATTTGGGTTTTTTTCGGGATTCGAACCTGGGACCCCTCGCTTAGTAGTCCAACACACTAACCACTAAGCCACTGCGCCTTTAGGGGTTCTTGCTATTTTATAAAGGTCAGCGGTACACGCAACGTCAACGATGATCGACTTTAAATCAGCCGCAATGTGATGGATCTCCAAGGTACAAAACCAAACATGGCCACGATCGAGGTATCTAAATATCTTCGAAGACACTTTGGATGGCAGCCAACATTTTACAACAGCTGTTAAAGAGACTTATGCTGGAAACAGAATGAGCACAGCAACAGCAACTTTGGCAGCTACCTTTATCACATTTTCTAAGATCAAGGCACGGATCTATATCATAAAATTTCACAATATTTTAAAAATGCTGCCAACCTTTCTCACTTACTTCGGCGGTTCTGTAGTTCGGGCTGAACCGAGGCCTCAACTAACAAGCTTCTAAAGTTAACCGGTAATTAGCTAACAGCCTCCAGTTTTGCACTTCTGCTTGTATGTGCACAACCTAAGTCGAGGTCTTCTTCTACTGCGTTGTCACTCTGGGTTAGACTCGTAGACTCATCTATTCTACGAGTACTTCTTCGAAAACTGGTGGTGAATTTTCTCAATAAGTCGATGTCGCAGTGCAGCTTTTATAGTTATAATTGAATCGCCTCCTTTTGAAGCTTTTGAATGGAAACGGGACCAACACATTAATGGAAAATCTTTCTCTCGAAGCGACCGTTTTTTCCTTTATTTGCTTACAAGAGTCGACCAAGGGCGATGTTTTCCAGTTCTTCCAACCTTCAAGTGATCGAATTTTTCTGTCAGCTTAAACTGCAACTTTGCAGGAGAACCAAATCCACCAAGGGTCCCACCTTCGATAAAGTTGCTGTTGATTTGAAACAGTTTGTTTCTTGCGACTTTTTATTTTGCAGTTGGTTCTACTGCCAGCAGTGCAAATCTGTTGCTTTTGTAAGAGTGAACAGTTTTTTTTTTTGTGGACTGCTCCGCGCCCTAGGATCCCATCAACATGAAAAAAAAAAATTCCCTTCTTCCGTTGCGGTTCCCATTGTACCCATTTCGACTTCCATTTGGTGATGGTCACATAAAATTCGCTCCCTTTGGAGCCCCCATTGGGCTGGCACAGATTACCACATACATACCGCTTCCCCGAGACGCTTTTGCGACAACTTTCTGATGGAATTCCAATCGACGCAACACATCGACCCACCGTACAGATAATGTCAGTTTCCCCCTTTTTCTAATCATCTCAAAAGACCCAGCCTATGCCGGCGGCCATGTCGCAGATGTGCCTCGGCTGCACATATATTGTATGCCAAACAAAGTAGATAGTGGAAAACTGCATTATTAGCTGCAAGAGCCCCCCAAAGGCTGCGCGAAGAATAGTCGTGCACAACTAAATTGGTAGCAAAAACGAAGGCACTAGCTGCGGTCAGCGCACTGCGCTCAGACGGGAGACACATTCAGAGGCCACTTAAAAACACTGACATGCTCTTGATGCACATATTAAGTACCTAAGAGCTGCCGTCTCTGCTGGCCACTGTGCATGGTGACCACAACGCAATGAATTATTAATCATATTCGCTCATCATTCCCATAATGTTTTATTGATAGGTGGCCGGGCCGGGCCGGGTAGCAGAGAACCGAGGAGCCAGAGGTGAGTGTGATTAGATGAGGTCTACGAGCCCCCATCCACTGCGTGGACAATTAAATTTCTTTTCTTCGTTTTTTCCGCAGCTTTTTTTGCGATTTTCCTTAGAGAAATGATAGACAAGCACGATGGTTCGACGGAACGATGACGATGTTACGACAGAGTCACCACTGGCGAAAACCCCCGATTGAATTCCCCCACGGGCCGGCCTAATTAAATTTCAAGTCATGTCCAGATCTGGGATTTATGCGGCAGTTTTCCTCTTTTGTTTTCTTTGTTTCTGTTTGTTTTCCTCCTTTTTGCGGAATTTTTCTCACATGGATCCAACATGGCAATTCATCATAACTTTTAATGGGAAAGTAATTAATAATAATTCCTTTGGCCGGGATTTGAGAGGCTGACGACTGGCGGCTGATGGTGGTGCTGTTAGGTCCGATGTCGATTGCGCTTCCTGCAATCAGTGACGGATCTGTGTGGTTCAGCAGCCGAGTAACTCGGTTTGTTTTCCTTTGGCAATTAATGGATCAATCGGACTGTGAATGGAGCGGACCGACCATGGAGATGGATGTAGGATATAGGGCTGTGCGGTTGTCTTTCAGTGTTTACGTTTTTATTGTGGTTTTTGAGAGGCGTTTTATTGATTTGCAATTAATTGAAGGTTTCGTTTTTAATTAATTAATTTATGAAGACCGACAGGGAGCGACTATGGGTAGGTACTGCATTCAAAGTGGTTGAAGGCTTTTTTATTCTTCCAATGGAATAAAAGGAGTGCTGCAAAGCGACGGTATCAGTGACATGACTGACTGGATGAAGTTAAAAATAAACAGCGCTTCCGCTGGATCACATTCTTAAGGGTTTTGAAAAAAAAGAAACTGGTACTGGGAACAAATTCAAGTGCAGTTGGTGAGTGTGCACCGAAACAAATTACACCCGATGTGGTTTGTGTGCTTGACGATGATTTGTGTCCGAACTAAAGGTGCTTTGATGCACAATGTTGCCAGTGGAAAAAGGGATTTGTTTTTAGAAAGTGAAAGCTGAAGGGCTCTCTATGGATCTCCAGAATCGAGGGGATTGACCGGTAGTGACCAGTCAGACAGTCCCGGGCCATACGTTTTTTGACAGTTTTTCTGACGATATCAAGTACGTAAGAGTAACAGTATCCTTTCAGTGAACCTCTATCTGATTATCTACTTGCATCAAGGATAAAATGAACTGACAAAAAGGACTCTCCACAAAATCACAATAGTAGCCCATATGGACTTCTTTTTTGTGGATAATGGTGGAAATTGTTATAACTTTTAAAAAAGGTTCACTAAAATCCTGTACTTTGTATTCTCGTTGTTTGATCTAGATCGGGTTTTAGCAAGAACTTCCATCAAAAATAGGTACCTAATAAAATTTTTCATCTGCATCAACTTCCTATGTCGAACTTAAAGATCTTACAACCTGACTACAAATGTCAAAATCGGTAAAACAGCATTTGAAATGCCTACATAAATCCTGGTTGGATCAAAGTCACACATCACTGTGTAAAATTGACGTAACGAAAGGAAAAGATGGAATACTTTAAAACTTCAGTGACATTTGCCATGTACTGCTGCAGCTTTTTTAATAGAGGGTTTTCCAATAAAATGTGTTATTTTGGTATTCAAAGAAAAATGTCATTTTTTGAGATAAATGATCGGATGTTTATTTCATAATAATTCGTATGCCGTTAATAATGAAAAACAAACATCAGCCAAATGGCCACCACGAGCACGCATACAGGACCATATCCTTTTCATGAAATTTTCCATTACCAAATCGCAAAGCGGCTGCCCTATGTCCTCGATAGCCTCACGAATTTGATCTTGAGGTCTTGAATCGACACTGGGCTGTTGGCGTAGACCTTATCTTTCACGTGGCCTCAAAGGAAAAAGTCGCAAGGTGTTAAATCACAAGATCTCGGTGGCCAATTGTGATCACCTCTTCGAGAGATAACACGGTCCGGAAACTTTTCCCGTAAAAGATCAATGGTTTCGTTGCTTGTGTGGCACGTAGCGCCGTCTTGTTGAAAGTAAACGTTGTCCAGATCAATACCATCCAACTCCGACCATAAAAAATCATTAATCATCGACGACCAAAAAATGCTTTAGTTTTGCGAACTGTGACTGCAAGATTTTCACCATTTTTGTAGTGAATTTTAATAATTTCAATGCGTTGTTGAATGTATCGTTCCATTTTTAGTAATGGCGTAGTTTCTACTTGTCAAATGTCAAAGAATAAAAGCTTCAAAAGTGAGAGCTACCGAAATAGCGGGTCATTCACAATAACACCTCTTATTGGAAAACCCTTTATCTTTCATTAGTGTATCAATGAAGTGCATAATTAAAAAAAATGCATTCCATTCAATGTCGTAATCAGAAAGAACTGTAGCTAAAACATTTTCTCTCAAATTTAACATTAAAATGTATATGTTATAAAAATAAATGATTTTTCATAGTTCTGTACAAGTAACCAGCATCAAATCATAATACGTGAAGAATTTCTTGGGTGTATTACACATCAATGGTAATAATAATAATGAAGGCACTTAAATAAAATTAGTGATTTTTTTTAAAGACACACAAAAGTTACGATTGTAGCTCGTTTTCCATCCCTGACGCGTGGTACAGAATGTTGTATGTCCGAACTAAGTTTGATTTGGTTGCTGTATAAGGTTATGTGCAGAAGTAAGTCTACCAATGGACAGATGGCGCTACAGGCTACAATGTAGTTTAACTCGTCATTGCTATCAAATAGTATTTGATTTCATATTTTGTTCACGGGATTTGGTAGTCTGATTTGGTTCACATTCACAAGAATAACCTATTAAATGGACAAATAGATTCACTTAATCACCTACGACTTACCTGGCACCTACTTTAAAGGTATTTTTAAGGCTAAGTGCCGCTGCCGATGAAGAATCGCGTCACATGCGTATTGTTTTCCTCCTCGGTCTTCGACTGGATATTTTCTGGATACCTAGCTATGTAGATATCTTAGTAAAAATTGTATGAGACACCACCTGGAGAAACCTTCAAAACAAAACTTTGTAAACAAAGCGCGACCTGTCACTTCGTCATGGAGGCAGTAGCATGCACATAATAAAGGCAACAACGGAGTTTCGGGCACTTCACTGACAATCTCCGAACGCCATCACATTTTTCTCTTGGTGGAGGTACATATTTTGGAAAAGCCCACTGATACTATTGCAACAAAACATTTGTTTTTAAAATTTAACACTGCATTTCTAAAACAAATTTTGATCGAATAACCACACCGCGACCTCAGTCGAATGGAAACATAATTCACGTGACAACTGTAAACAAACATCATGCTGTTGTTGCGTTTTCGATGCGCCAGACTGGAGTCTTCTTGTGTTGCGATCAGTAAATTTACCGGTTTCAATTTCAAATTTAATGTCACATTGTCACCTGCCCTATCTTGCACTATGTAGTATGTTCACATTCAGTTAAGAGTGCTGCCAAATATTAATAAATTAAAAAATAATCTTGTTCATTGCAATTTGTTTGGTTGCCTAATAGTGGTTATAGTGACCTTATTTTATAAAGCAAAGAGATGGATAGGTACGCCAAAAAGGGGGCTCAGTGGTAAGCATGTGCAGGACTACTGAATTAAGGGCCTTAAGTTCATTCCTTGGGCAATTGTTTGCTCGTTCAGTAAGTTGTTGTACTTTACCATTAGGTATAATTTTGTTCACTGGATTTTGGTTTTCGTAATGTTTACGTGATCCTTTTTGAAAATTTGAATGAAATAGGACTTTTTTTTTCATTTACAAAGTAATTCATAGTGAAGAATGTTCTTCAAATTCAAAACTGTTCATTATTATAATGAACAAAGGATCACCGAATATAAATGAAATACATGTCGTAGGTATCTATCCATTGGGGTTCTTAGATGAACTCGTCAGCGAACTCTAACTGAACGAAAATCCTTGATAACTAGGGTCTGTAAGAGATTTGTTTCTGCTTATTATTATTAGGTTCGTTCGCGTACGCGGTTTGAATCATCAAAAATGACTGAAAAAGAGAAAATTAGTAAAATGATGAGTAACGAGCAGTTCCTCTCTTGGCAAGTATATTGATAAAAATGTCAAATGCGCAAAATTGACAAGAAACAAATTCAAAATCCTTTTTAAAAATCAATTGTATACAAAAAAAAAAATCTGAAAATAAAGAAAATTCGGTGGTGGTCGATTGTTCTCCTTGAACGTTTCATATGTTGCAAAAAGGTAAGTCATAAATTTATTCGTGATATGGATTAGATTTCAAAGATGTAAGTGGCTCAAAGTAGCTCGAAGTGTATCCACGTACTTTGGAGTATATTTTCAGCTTTCTGAGAGAGTTTCGCTCAATTTTTCGAGTTTGACAGATTTCTTGCAGCTTCCAAAGAATGAAATAATAATTAAAAGAAAAAATAATTCGCCCAACCTTACAGGTGTGGAATATAAAAAATATTTGCGACAAGACATTGCGGGACAAGTGCAACATCATTGTGAATGCGATTTTAAACATTAATAAAAAAAAGTCTACCTAAACTTTATTTAACTTTACAAACCGAATTTGACAGCCGGGCTTCTAAAATCGGTTAAACGCTTCATTATTCCTCAATGATTTAAGTAGGTATTAATTGAACTTCTGAATATTAACTGCAGATGAATACTTCATATCTTCAATCTTAGTTCAACTAATGCCCATGCGACAGAAAATCAAACGCTAATAGAATAGACTAAATTAATTATTTCTCTCTTTATTTATACTATTAATCATTTTTATATAGTATCATCTTCATATATATAAATGGTCAAAGTTATTTTGTTTTCCTTATTAATATTAAGTTGCATTTCTCTGCTGCTGTTGTTAAATTTAGATATTTGAGTTCGCTTTAACTTTGTAACTTTATTTTGTTTTTATTTGGTTTTGGTATTAATTTTAAAATGAAAACTTATTCACTTAGATTTTATTATATATAATACGTTTGTGCTTTGTGGATTTTCTTTCTTGTGTTGTTTTTGTTAAAAGTTTAAATTTAGTGAAACGATATACTTTGTATAATGTTTTTTTTTTAATATATATTTTTTTCCAAAATATTTTAAGTTGGTTTCTCTTAAACAATTATTTCATTTGGTTGCCTACTTACACATTATTTTCTTTTCTTTATATTACTTAACATCATTTTACAATCCTAGAACATGTAAGGTTTAAGTTTTTTAGTTTTTAATAACTACAATCGTTACATTTTTGTTTTTTTTTTTTATAAATAATATATGTATATATAAATGTAACAATTTGTGATGTACATAATTAAACATTTTAAGGTTTTTTCTATACATTGTCGAAACTAAAGGAGATTGCTGTTAAACTATTTTTTTTACTATTCGCGATTATTGCAATACATTATATTGTGTTTTGTGTGTGATTTTATTTTACAATGTTTACTCTTATAAATATGTTTATATTTAAGGGATGTATAAAAGTTTAAAAGATTTTTTTTTTTGGTTTTTTACTTGCATTTATTTTTTATTTTATTTTATTTTTTGTAAAACATATAAAAACAACATAATTGTCAACACTTAAAGGGCAACTTAAAAAGTTAATCAACAAGAGAACTACGATTTTTTATTTATATATATTTTTTTAAACATTTTTTTAATTAGTTTTTAAGTATCACGTGAATTAATGATTACTATATTCTTGTTTTTATTTTGTTTGTGTGTCACTTATGAAATGTAATAAATTTTACTTATTAAACACGACATCTATACACATAAATATGTATTACTATACCTCAATATATTTTACGATTTTTTTTGTTCCGAATTTGAATACTTTCTCACACTTCGTTTGGTTTATTTGGAACTTAATTTCTAAAGTTTTTTAGTTTGGGGAATAGGTTTTTTTGTTTATTAATTAAGTGTTCTCTATTTGGTGTGAAAATAGATGGTTAACAAAGTTTGTAGATGTACGTTGTTGGTCGGTTAAATAAGGAAAAGAAAAGTAATTGGAAAGCAAATTGATAAGGCCTTGAGAAGTTGGAAGACCTGCAGACCTAAGAAATGGATTTCATTTGAAGTACCTATTCGAGTTCTGAATTTAATGAGTTTTGAGACTTGAAGATTTAAAGGTATTCTTTTTTCAACAACTACTTCTCTGCATGTGTGGCTGGGTAACTACCATCACCACCACCCAAAAACTTTAAGCCTCTGCTTAGCAGTTCAGAATTGGGAGTCCCATTTAAAAACTGTCAATGACCAAACTTAAGTGGTTACCTTCGCTGACTGCAACTTTCTTCTTTTTTTAGAGCTTGTCGGCTATGGCATTCAGTTAGATAAAATAAAGCCTATGAGGCACAGAGATTTATATAGAGGTTAGTGCCAAAAAATCACTCTTCACGACCTTTGTTAGACCCCAGAGAACAGAGGCCCGGCGGAATTTAATTTTAGCTTTAGAAGTCGCTCAAAGGTAAATAACATTTTAAGAACCATGCAGGCAATCGTTTCTTGGAATACTATTTCTGAGACGGGCCTACAGTTTGACATATCCGAATTGGGAAGACTTCTCATGGCTACAAGAATGGTTTTGAATCTTTATCAGATTTGTGCAAAAGGTGTGAAAATTTATAAAAACAAACGCTTGAGATTGATTTTAAAGTTTTTTTGGAGGTTGCTCTTGGGAATGCTCTATTGGATGCTCAGAAAGTTCCAATTTCACCAGTTTGCCAGTTTTGGACTTGATAGCTAGTTCGTACCTTTACACAGATGAGTAAGAACGCCAGCTAATGTCGGATATAAAAACGTCTTGAAAGCCATTCAGATTTTTAGTACATTTTTTGACATAACACGACTTTGGGGTTTGGGATATGGATCAGCACGCTTCTTCCTTTATTACCATTCCCATAGCCTCACTATGACAGTAAATCGAGTTTCTAATTTGCTTGAGAAATCCATTTCTGAGGACTTTAGCTTCCTCTCAAAAAGTAGGAGTAGTAATTCACTATGGCACTATAATACACTACTTAATACAATTCATACATATGTTCACATCCGCAATGGCAACTCTCTACCGAAGCTACCAACTGGACTTACATTTTCGCTGTTCATCTATTCGCATTACCTTTTTGTTTTAACTTATAAATTTTCGTAATTTATATTTTTTTTGTTTAAAATGTATTTTTTTAAACTTATGTGTGTTTTTTTTTTCTGGCAGTGTTTTTCTTGTTTTTAAATATTAAGTTTAATTCATATTTTTTATTATATTCTTTACAGGTCGAAAGAAAACATTTTTGATTAAATATTAAAGATTTATTTTTAGGGTTTTTTTGTTAAACTTTGATAGATTTTCGTTTCGTAAATTAGTTTAGAGAAAGAGAAAATAGAAGGAAATGCAAAAAGTTTGTTTGTTCACTAAATATACATATAATTTATTTTTTTATTAATAAATTTTGTTTTGTTTATTTTCTAAGCACCAATTATTCAGAAATGTCGTTGAACCGGGAATGAAAAAATGCAAGAATACAAAAGAGAACACAACATTTTATAAGTAAAATAAATTATTAAAAATTAAATAAGTATATAACGTATTATTTACAAAAATACTTCGATGTGTGTCATATTTATCATTTTTTAATACAAGTTTCATTTAAATTTATTTCCTTTTGTGTAAACCATGTGCGAATTGCAGCACGCATATAGTTTTTCATTATTAATCTTTTTCTACACAATACTAAAATAAATTAAGTGACAAAGAAAATAAAGAGGAAAACAATTAAACATACACCAGTCAATATGACTGTCAAATCACATGAAAAATACAAAAACCTAGGTAAAATTAATTTATTATATATATGCGTAAAATTTTTGGTATGACGTTCTTATTTTTTTTTAATTTATTTGACTAGAAAAATGATTGTTAATAATGTACTTAAAAAAAAAAGCGAACAATAATAACTACTAAAAATATATTTCGTTTATTGTTTGGTGCGCTTGTTTTGGTGATTTGTTTTTACATCTTGATTGTAAGTTTTACAAAAGAACGGTTTTAGCTACTCTATTCGATTTTTTTTTTTAATTTTTAAAGTAATAGAAAAATGCGGTTTCTTTTGGTAAGAGTTAAATTTTAACATTTTCACAAATTTAATATTGCTTTGTTTCTTTTTAATATAATTAAATGATAGCTTTTGTTAAATATATGTTCTAAATTTAATTTTAGCCAATCACTAACTAAAAGTAGGGGGAGTTTTTGTTAAATATTTTTTTTTTGTGAAATGTTTCTATTTAGTTTTTGTTTCAGAATTACTTATGTTGAAGTTGTTTTTGTTGCTATTATGTTGAAAATCAGTTTAAGCTTAGTTAGTAGTTGTTGTAGAGAGATTTGTGTTTTGGTGATTTTGGTTTGCAGTTTGGTTTTAATTCGAATTGTCTTAGTTTCCAAGGCTTTGGTGCTCCTAGGTCGGACTCTCTGTCATGGATCCGGATGCTGACATACCTTCGGGCAGTTGCGCAAGTGATTTGAAGAGTTGCGAGTTAATAAACCTGCAAGACAAGTTAAGGAGAATGAACACATATTACAGCTAAGAGTTGCTGACAAAAACTGAGTTAATCCCTTTGTACTAAAAAGTCTGAATTCACTTGGGGACTTGGCAAAAATATTGAAGAATTTAATTTGGGCTCTATTTGCTTTGGATTGTTCTTAGTTTAGTTTTTAAAAAACCCCACAACTCACCTTGGATAGGAATCACGATGCATTAGCGTGTATATCTGTATTTGAGCTTCGTCGAATGTGTGCGTTGTCGGCTCGACCATATTCCGATTGACGATCTCTCTCACACGCGAGTCCAGTGACACTTCTTTCGGCGACAATATCGAAATGTAGTCTTCATAGATTTTCCGTGCTTTGGTTTCTACCGTTTCCGGGCTGTTTTCCTTTTTCAGTTCTTCGCAGGCCAACCAAAAAAGGATATTCTCTTCGCTATATTCGCAGCGAAGAAAGTCCCGAAACACCTTGCGACCGCCTGTAATTGTCAAGTAAGAAATGACGTGAGCTCATTTAAAAAAAAAACATAATTCTCAGCATAAAAACAACCCTCCATGATGTTTGTATTCAAACGTAAAAAAAATTGTTTAGCATTTGCGTGTGAAGAACAGAAATTGCATGATGGAAATGTCATAAAATCCTGCACAATGCCGCGGGTAATTGAATACGGAGGTGGGACTTGGGACTGTTTTCTTTCTGCACGACATATTTGACCTCGTCGAAAAGAAGATGACGTAGGAGTATATGGTTCTCATTGATTTTTAAATAAAAAATGTGTTTTATTCTATTTGCGACGTCGGCCCCTATACCGTGAATCCGTCTTTGGTAATAAATCATTCACAAGCGTGTTGCCAACTTTTATGGTGGTTACGTGAAGATTATGAAGCTTTAAGTAATTTGACGAAGTACACGTGGAAATATGTGCACGAAATGTTTCCCTGTACTAAGAGGAGAATGTAAAATGGTCGAGAAAACTTTTTTAAGCACACAATTTCCAAAAATAGTCACACAATTAATCCTAGTCTAATTTTTTCCCAATCGCACACATTTCAAGTAAGCGCACATTTATGTGCGCAAACAATTTTTTCCATGGAAGACGATCGTAAACATACATAGATTAAATTTCTCATTTTAAAGTTTTGTTTTTAACGCATGACTTAAGTGTAGGAGTAGAACTCACCTGGACTCTTCATTAGTTTATCGAAACTTTTACCCCAACCTCGAATTTCATCTAACGTTGGTCTGAAATTTGTGTATATATTTGTAATACCCTGAGAGAATAAAAAAAAACTTTTTGTTACTTACTGTTCACCCTCTAACAGTAGATCCGAACTCGCTGGATCTCGTTTTGTTGGTCCATTGTCCTCTGCATTTTTAATCGCTAAGCTGTCAATAAAAAAAAAAACACAGACACCTTGTGTAAAAAAGAAGTAAAACAAAAATATATTTCAAAGAAAAACCTTGTGCAAACACGAAAATGCAAAAAAAACTAAAGTGCCTCTGTCGAGCATTGAATAATGTAATTTATACACACTGTTACACACCCCTTTCACAACAAGACCCATGGCATTGGAAGTTCGTCCCGCTCTGATACCAAAACCAACTAATCAATCTCAATATTGCCAAAGTGAATAATGTTAATTATGCAAATTCAAACAAAACAACATCCATTAAAATGATTTCCGAGAGCTGAATAAAATATTGAATCGAGTATCGGTGAGTGCGATGAGAGGTCCTTTGTGCTGTTGTGCGCTTTCAAGCGATGATGCTGGGTAGTGCAAAGCCAAATCAATAAATCAGTTTACGAAAGTTCTGATTTTGAGCCGTGTACTCGAATAGTTGTTATTCGATGGAGGAGGAGGGGGCAACAAATTCAAGTGTTTACCACTTGATCACTTTAATGGGGATTTTCGAATTTTAGTTTGTTTGTATCGATTTTGGTCTGATGATTTTAGAATTTATGAGAGAAATTCATGGAGTTTCCACGCCTTGGTTGTTTTTTGATAGAATTAGATTTTAGCTTTCAAAATTTAGAATTTCTAATAGGAAACTTTTCGTGTCCCTGACTTTTGCTTTACTTATTGAAGGTTGCTCTCTCAAAAAATGCACATATCGAGTATGCTGGGCCTTACTAATAATCATTTTTAGCCTCCGCACTAAATATTTTGTAGGTCACAATTTGCAATTTTGTATGGAAAATTTCGCCATTGTGAGTTCGGAAAATTTAGCCTGGACACTAAAAATGACTATTAGTATCGCGGGCTGTCTTTAAAGGTCGTATGAACATTTTTTGACGGATGTCTCAAGCACATAGGAAGACTTTTATTTGTGTGACTTCTTTTTCAATAGTACGACAAATATTTGCCCTGAAATTTATATTATATAAATCATTTCCATTCAGATCTGTTTAATACATGGCAACTCGGAAATAAAAGCGACACCTGTGATGTTCATTGCAACGATAATAAAAAGTTATTTCTGTGATGTTCATTGCCTATAGCGGACCTTCAAACCCAAAAAAAAATCCTCTTCAATTTATTCAGTTCGTTCTATTCAGTGCTGCAATAATCCATTCATTTGTTTCAATGTAGCTATTTATAATCATAAAAATAATAAAAATTTCTATCCGACGTCGATGAACTTTAAATGGAAAACAAAAATCACCAACCCATTCAGCTGAACGGATTGCATATTAGGATGGCAGCAAAATAAGATACTCATTTGTGAGTACGAACTGTAAACAAAGCCAGCTATTAATTCATTTGTGGTTTACAATTTTTGACTGTATAAACAACAAACCAGAAATTGTTGCCATGGATAATGAAAATGGGAAAAAAAGGATGACCATGAACTCCCTACAAATTCAACAACAGCAAATATTTACATATATATCGTCGCAACATAGCCGTTCTCGAATAGGTACGAGTACACTTATCTAAATCACGTGTACACACTGCACGTCACTATTATTATGGTCTGCGAGTGAAATACGAAAACCAAGAATTTTTTTTCCCATGACGATGACGTTCCATTCCGATACGATAATATCTCTTGCAAAAATGTTTATGCTTCCTTTTCAACCCCTATCCAAACAAACACCTATACGGAACAATAAAAGCTTCACCGAAAATCTGCTTTTGTTCTAGCAGTTCTGATTTATTATTCCTTTGTATACGTGTTCGTGTGGGAATGGTTTCTCTTGTGCTTTAGTTGGATGTCTGCATTTCACCTCTATCGGAATGTTGGGTATTCGAGGCTCTACATAATACTGAGGGTAAATTGTAGTTCTGCACTGTAATGCTTGAATTGGCTTCAAAACAATGGAGGAAAAACAACTGTCATAAAACTGTCAAATTATTTTATTTTTATAAAAAGGAACAGGTAAGATGTTTCAGTTTCATTACCTGCAGAAGTATTTTTTTCTGAAGAGGGAACAATTTTCTTTGGCTATGGATCTTCGAAGATCATTCCGTACAGGAGGCGAGTATTTTTGATTTTGGTTGTCAAAGTTAGAACCCTTTACGCATAGTTACACATTAAAAAGTTTGCTTCACGTCCATTCCCGTAGTTTTGTACTGGTTTTTACCAGAAAGTGTTGTTATATCGTGGGGCTTTTTACTTTTCATTACAACTTTTGTGGTGAAAATTTAAATAATAACAAATAATGTTTACTGGGTGAGGTATTATTTATTTAACAGATTAATTTAAACGAATATCAACCATTGGAGCAGAACATGTGCACCTGGGTTAACAATTTTAGCATTCAAATTGTGACATTTCCTTCCAGTTTCGCACATTATCCCAAAGTTAAACTAATAAAACTTGTGCAGCATATATGGGCATTTATTAAGGATATTAGAAAAGTACTAGTTTGACATTCTAGGAAAAATTTTAATTTAGTTAAGTTCAGGTTTTGTATAGAGATGGTGGGAAAAATATAAATTTCTTAAGGGAAATATTTTGAAATACACATAGCAACACTAGTTGTACAGCATTTTAGGCTGGATGCGCATATAATTCATAGAGACAACGGTGAGCTTGATTTTATAATCCCATTTTCAAAAATTAGGCTTGCAACTTTCGCATTGATAGGTTTTAGCTGTGTCCAATAGGCAACCTGAACGTCGAGTTGTCTTAAGGCGCTTGGTGCATCTCTTTTATATCAAAGAAACTACAAATGTCAATAAATTGGCTCTTTTGTACCGTTCTTGTATATGGTATAGTTGGTTGGTTATTTCTTTGGCTTCTTTACTAACTCGCATATGAAAGATGACAATGACAATCGCTTGATGGACCTTTAAGGAGCTTGTTACATTTGGCATTCAGTGCAATAGTCGAAGGTATGGAAGCATGATATTTTGACGAACGGAGTTGAACGCCCAACAGAAAATTTTGTAGAAACTGGTTTAGTATCCTTAGGTTTGTTGAAGGCTATTGCACGAGTTCGGTCATCAATGAGGTTTGTATTGGTTCATATTTCTTGCGACTTGGTATGATTCCGAAAACCAGTGAGATAGTTTAGCTAAGCTGAGGAATGAACTCTTCTACCACTAGGACGACTGAATATAATTTTTCACGCACTGAATGTGTTGGTTTTTGTAAGGAAAGTCTTACCATCCCCTGGACAATCATTGGAAGCTATTGATTTGTACATGCTTTAACAGATACTGCAAAATTATACGCAAAACGCTAATCAAACACCAAATTCGGAACCTCGTTCTTCCCATTATAACCGATATTGTGGCCACCTCCCTCTGCCATCTAGCCAAACAATTAAATAAAAGCTACTTAATATAAATCAACCGCAGTATCTAGAACAACAAACAGCTAAAGCGTGCATCAATACTTGACAAAGGCAGCAAAAAAAAAAAAAAGTCCACCTGAAGGTCGCCACCGTTGTCGCCACAACCAAAGATAACACGCACGCAACATGATACCACATCCGAAGGAGAGAGAGTCAACATGCCATCAATGCCATGATGGTTATCGATCACACGCAACTCTATTAAGACCGACCGCTCGCTATCTACCAAGAGTATTCAAATGAATCTTATCGATGAAATGTTTACACAAAATCACAGTAAACAATCCATCCACATACAGAGTGTGGGGAGAGGTTTCCTGACCTCACAGCACCGACTGGCTCAACCCCGTCCAGAATCAGGAAAGCCGAATAACAACAAAAAAATCCGTTTCACAATTTAATGGGCGATTAATTTCCGGCAAAAAGAAAAGAGCAACGATAATAAAAAGTTATTTCGGTTAAAAGATACAACAGATAGAGGAGCAGCAGCACTTTTTCCGTTTCGTTAAGTTAACATACCTCTTCCTTAGCTTGGCCAAGGCAGTCTTCCATCGCTCAGTCATCGCAGATTTGGTTTGATGTCGTTCGTATTGTGTTTTTTGCTGCCAATGCTATAAATCGTATTTAAGCGTTTCGTGCATTTGCAGTGCTAAATCGAAGCAGGGAAAAAAGAAATGGTGCAGGTGATAAAATAAAATATTGGTACTCCTTTGAGGATTTGGCACTTTTGAATACTCCCCAGTGAGTTTATTTACACGAAAAACCAAAAGACGAGAAAAAATTGCGAAAAATATTACTCATACGCCCCAGTGGCTGTATGTAAGAACGCGGACTTTAGCAAGAGTATCTCGATTGTCTATTCAACGCCGAACAATGCCTTGTCATTGTATTTACATCTAACGCGTTTTTCTTTTATTTATTTATTTTTGGAACAACAGGTGAAGGTATGCGGAGAGGCCTGATGCCTGCCATCGGCTCGGAAATATATTATCCACCGCCGACGCCTCCTGTGCAGATCATTTGTTTATCTTTTGCCAATAATTGCTTTCGATAGTGTTTTGGTTTTGTTTTTCGCTCGTTTGAAAGTCTTCCAAGAAAGAAGAACGAAACCGAAATAAAACATTTTCTTCGGTTGTTTTTTTTTTTTGTTAGCAATTGAAAATCGTTTGCCATGAAGGAAATACATCTTCGGGGTATGGAGTAGCTATTGGGGCGGCTATTTTCAGTGTAAATCCAAAGTGAAGCGTTAATTGGAAAGTGAAACATGAGTTCTGGCGAGGAATTACTAGATGTGGCTGGACGCTGGGACTGTCCATTTGGCTGTGAACGATAAATTACGCGGTGTACATGTAGGTGAATCGGAACTAAGAGCGAATGCGAGTTTGCTTGTTCACATCATGAAGTGGTTGGAATAGTTTGGAACTTTTTCTTACGAGGGTGCAGGTTAGGCGAGGCAGACGAGTGTTCATGAAGATGTTTACAAAAGTCGGTACATGACGACGATGCGACTAAGTCACAGATAGAGCTCCTAGATAGTTGTGTGGTGCTTCAGCTGTCCTAAAGGAAATTTACAAGACTTGCAAAACGACAAAATTTCCCTCCACGCCCTTCGAAGTTGTTGTAAATTTTCCTGTCCACAAGGTTTTACAATTGCGACGGTTTTATGCGGCCTCCGAAGTCGACTTCCAACGTTTGGTGGCCAAATTCGGGACAAACGGTTAGTGAAACAATCAGCCAAAATCCGTATGTCAAAAAAACACCAGATCGACCGAGAACATTGCAGTGGGCTGTGAAAGTGTACAGGAGAACCCGAGGCAGTCTAATCCTTTAAAATTTTGCATTGGGACTTTGTCTTACATCCGTACCAGATTCAACTGACCCAAGAGCTCAAGGATAATGACCATAGACGAAGCCATCACTGGGCTTCGGAGCTTTTGCAAAAAAAAAACAGGAAAAAATATATTCAGAGCTAAGCGCATTTTTTGATGGCAATGTTAACAAACAAAATTTCCGCATATACAGGACGACGACAGCCTATATGAGGTTCACGAGGTGGCAATGCATGAACAAGAACTTACTGATTGGTGCGGATTGTGGGCCGGCGATGTCATTGGTCCGCACTTTTTTCAAAATGTCCTTACTGAGGCCATCGTCTTCAAAGGTGAGTGCTACGATGCTAACCGATTTATTTTGGCCCAGATCAAACGAAGCTAGGCCTAGGGTCCCTACGGACCTGTTGCGCCACCTATTTATTTTTTATTTATTTTCGATTGAACGATTTAGCTCCAAATCGATATGTGGTCCCCGCAGGACGGAGACACACTCAGACCCCACGATGGACATTCTGCATGAACGATCTGAGAATATGGTTATCTCTGACAGAGGTGAATTGTCCACCAACATCGTGCAATTTGACCCGGCTATACTTTTTCTTGTGTGGTTTTCTGAGGTTGCCGGTCTTTGACAATAAACTGCAACCAATATAACTCATGCCGTCTCTCAAATTCAGCCGACCTAGTCTTCAAAAATTGAACCATTCGGATCCCCGCCACAGTAAAAAGCGCCGGCGGACATTCGCATTTGTTGTAAATATTTCATAAATATTGGCATACCTGGGCCTTTTAAATAAAAAAAGAACTCAGTTAATACCCCGCACACAGCTGGTTCTATTCCATTCCAACATCGACCCGTCCTCATTGAAAAAGCCTCTACCAATTTCGAAAATAAATTAACGTATACTTAGTTAACATTTAAATGGGGGACATATTTATGCAACTTTCGCCCCAGTGGCAACCTATTTTTGTATCCAATTTCACAAAACAACAGAAGGAACCCTAAAAATAGAGGAAATACTCGCACGATTCTGTGTACAAAACTAATTATTTCCCCAGCATGAAAGACCCCTCCACCCCCAGCATATCTCCCTAGTTATGGCCATGTAAATTTGCACTCGGTGGTCTGTTAAAATGCCTCCCATTTTCAGTATTATTAACCACAATAACCACCAGCCTCCTATTACGATGACATTCCGCACAAAAAACCAAAGCCAAGCACTTTACTCGCAGACCCGACGGAATCACTACCCCATCCAAAGGGGAAAAAAAACGATTTCCATTTCCAATCACCGTTAACTCCATCACATAATTTATTTTATTAATTCTCCCGATAACCATGCCATACCCTACCATGGCGCTCACATATCGAAAACAATAAAATCGAACCACCTTTCGCTAAAAATATGACATCGTAAATATCCTCCCCTCGACAAATAGCTAATAATTAGTTTTTAGATTCGATTTTGTGTTTGCACGTATTTTGTTGGTGGGGAATTCAATTTTTTTTTTTTTAGTTTCGAGGCCTATTGCCCCGGCTAAGTTATAATTTATTGGCCACTGTGCCTGCAATTTGAATAAAGTTCGAATATTCTCATTGTGAATATGGACTGCTGGCATGCTATGTCACGAGGGAGCTCCTGCCAGTGGAATGGAGTGCGGGGTGAGTGTACAGTGCACACCAGTAATAGGGTGCGGCGCAGCGATGGCAGCTGGTATACGGAGAAGGCTCATTAAATAAAAACAAAGAAATCAGCATGGAGTTGATGGCTGCTGCTGACTAGGACGACGACAACAACGACGACTGGGTCATTTGTAAGTGACTTTAATTTGTACGATTTCTAGCGGCAAACAATGGGGGGCAATCCACCCCAGTTTTGTGTTATTTAACATGAACATGACGTTCACCTGTTCTGACAAGGTTGTTAATTACATCGGGATTGCTGGAATATAAATTACCGAGGACTGCTCTTGTTTCTTGTTGCTATAGAAGTGATTTAATGTGGCAGTGCATTTAGCGATTTATTTCACTTGAAATGGGTGCGCAGTGATAATGAAACGTTTTTAGGACTCACTAGATGGGGGAGGACTTGTGGTCTGCATGTGTAGTACTGTAGTTTGTGATTAGCAAGTAGATTATGAAGAGAAGTTTACCCACAGGAATTTAAATTTATTTGCACAACTTTGTATCAACGGAATGAAAATTCATACAGGGCCCCCTGGGGTCAAAACTGCGAAAAATCTGCAAGTGGCTTTGGTAAAGGTGAATTTCAAAAAGTGTGTGACTGTTCCATAATCAAAATTTGGAAGGCCAATTATAAGCTTACTGGGGAGAAACTGCATTACATTCGTCCAAGGGAAGGAATTGTTGAATGTATTTACAGGACAGGGTGTCTATTTCTGCTACGATTTCGAATTTCATAAAATCAGAAAAAGATATGAAAATTTGTTTCAAAATTGGGATCCGATTCGGCACAAATTTGTGAAGTCCCTTCACGCAAAACACAAAAGCCCACACAAGGTGGAAAAGGAATAATGTACTTGACTGTCAGAATTCATCAAAAGGAGTCTGTCTGCAATAAACTAAATTTGAGCAAGATTTTGGTCTGTAGCTCAGCATCTAAATGAAGCAGGAAGCTGATCGATAACTTAAAATACGTCGGTTCTCTTAAATGTTTTTAATTTCTTTATTAATGAAGAAGAAAAAACTAGAAATAAATATTTGAGTAATGGCAAGCTAGAGGCAGCGAAGTTTAAAAGTTGGTCCCAAAAATTAGGCGTGGCAATAAATGACATAGCTTATAGTCCTCTTGAAGTCTGAGGAAACATTTTACTAAAAGTTTCATCGGAAACTGTTTTGTAGTGTTCACGCCAACTGGTAACAAACACAACACCACCTAGAGTTGTATTACATGTATGGATACTGGATATTTTCCAGAGAAAACACGGTTTCGTGTCAAACAGAGAGACGATGATTCATGAGTAAATGTGGCAGGTGTTGGGCGTAGTGGCTCAGTGGTTAGCGAGCCGAACACTCGATTTCGCGATTTTCTGACAAAAACCAGAGACTGTTGTAAAAGGGCTTTTCAATTCAACCATGACAGATGACACTACTTAAGTCACGTTTGCTGAAACAGATTTGTACCGCTGGATGACTGTTTGAGGAGAAGAAGCCTCTTGTAATCATGATCCTCTGCAGAAAATTTCAACCTCCACACGGGGCAACAAAATCAGCTAACAATGTGCTGGTAGTTTATCAAAGTTTATCCTCTCGTTTAGAAGACCTAAGAGCCTACCTATGGCTTCTTTTTATGCTTGCTCCCTCGACATTATCACAGCGCGAAGGTTTCTGTTTGAGATATTATTCGACGTTCAACTGAACCTCATTCTAAAAAAAAAATAAAGTGCACGACTGGGTCGAACTTAACTTTCTCGTTGATCAAAAGTTTTGTAAATGTAGTGGGAGTTGCTGATTGTGTAAGCTCCAAGTTGTTAGAAATGTTTTTAGGGTGCATATTCATGGTTGAAAAAAATTAGAAGTTGGTAATATTTTCTCTTATTGGACTTCCACTCGAAGTTGGGGGATTGTTATTATTTCAAAATTATACCAAAAATGTGTCATCAATTTGGGTAGTAATTTTTGAGAAAAATTAAAGAAATTGATTTGTTCGAATTTTTTGAGTAAAACTAAGTACGGGATCTTCGGAATGTAAGCGTTATTAGCTTTTTAAAGTTTTATCGAAATCGAAAATGGGGTTTTTGAGATATGAGCAGTTTTTTAAATCAGCGTTTTCGGTGATTCGAATTGAAAATTAAGGAAGCAATCATTTTGAAAACATAAATTTTACTCTAAGTTTGCATTTTAGCTAAAATCGTTGATGTTGTTCTCTGGTAAACTAAAGGAAACAAAATTTTTCAAAAATGACTTTTTTCAAAAATTAATTTTACGACAATATAGAGAAAAACTGAGCTTGCCATTTAGATAGAAATGACCATATAACCATCAAAATTAATTTTCGTTACAATCGTATGCACCGTTTTCGGGATATGTCCAAATTTCAAAAGTACCGTTACTCGATTTTTTAGCTAAAAACTGAGTATGCAGTTATGTTTACCCCACCTACTTAAGCTAAAATATCAATTTCGGTTAAAATCGTTAGAGCCGTTTTCGAACAAATCAAGCTGGTATGAACATTTTATATGGAAAGTACCATTAATATTGAGGTTACCATGCAAAAAAACAGCCCCGAACTGTAAGCCCCCAAACTCCAAATCCGAAGCTTGACCGAAATCCGGTCAGCCGTTTAGGCTGTAGGCCTCGGGACATACATACAGACAGACAGACAGACAGACGAACAGAATTTTGCGACCAACTTTTTGAGTTCCTCTATCATCGTCGTAATGTCAGAATTGATTAACATCTCGAGTTTGAAATTTTGTACGAATACAATATCTATATTTCTCCTACTACGTAATGGAGAAAGTTAAAAAATAGGAAAGAGAACTTTTGATTGATAGATAAACATTTTGTCTCAGTAAGTCAAAGCTAATCACTGGTAAAGTACACTAGGCTCGAATTCGAAGTAGAAGTGACTTTGGGAGCAGCCAATTATGAGAGCTAAGGCAGATCCTTAATCCATGCTAACGCGTTTCTTGTAGGATGAATTCATGATACTGCATTCACTTTCAGCACGCAAAAGTCGAGATCGACACCAAGATACCAATTTTACTACATAATCGACTAGCCCTTAAATAATCAACACTTAAAAACTGATTAGGGCAAAGGTTAACAAAATTTCCTACCTCGCTTCTAAGGACCAAACAAAAATGAGTTACCTGACTGACAACTTACTTTTGGGACTTACTCAAATCTGAAACCCAAACCAATTAAACTCCACTCTTCTTCGCATTTACTAATTACACGTGCTGTGTTTATAGCTCAGGTCATGAGCATCCGGCAAAATATTTATACACCCGTAAACGTAGCACTCGATAAGAATCGCGTGTGCTGTGATAAAATGCTAATGGAAATATAATGTCTTTAATTGTACCGCAAAATAGCTTGAGTCCTGCTAATTAAATGTACTTCGCTATTCCGCACGAAAATGATCAGCAAAACTCCATTAAAGGCTTGCGAAGGGATAGCTTGCAAATAGCTGTAACATTTCACAACATTCATAGAAGACTGACTCATGACTGCATGATGAAGCAGTGTGTTCAATAAACCTGCCAGGTTCTAGTTCTAATGAGTTGTAACCATGGAACTTATCGCCATGCATAACCAATAACAACAACCAAATACAATGCAATTCGTATCGTCCTTGTGGAAGTTCACACACACATATTGGGAAATGAAAACAAATGACGTTGTAAATAATTCCATTGAGCGAGGAGCCAATCCAACATGCAAATCGCGGGACCGGAAGAATTCCATTTTGTTCCGTAAATTGCCTGAATGTAATTATTATCCGTAAGGACGGTGTCTGGAGGTCCCTGAAGGCAGACGAAGACAAACGACAACGACAACGTCAGCGACCATGGAGACCATTCAATTATTCTAGCAGGTTGTTAAAATCTTAAACACGATAACTCCATAAATGCAAATGGAAACGAACGACTCTTGGTCCTTGTTAATTAAGCGATGACTGTAGAACGAGAGTCCGCTCATAAATTCCTCCATCAGAGATATGGCGCTTGCCAATTTGCATCTATACACACAAATGGACGAGGACGCGAGACAAGGAAGCCAAGAAATACCAAGGACAACCAATTAACAGTGATTTATGAATTTTTCAAGAGCCCGGCTACAGCAAACAGAGATTGTGTCCTTGCTCCGATCAGTGGTCAAGGGACGATGATGTCACTGCACCAGGGACGCATCATATTTGTCAACCGCAATTGCTGCCAAAACTTGATGGTTTGGTGAACAGTTTGGTGTATTCAAAAGTGCCGCATCCTGTGCGATTCTACTAGTTTACCCCATTTTCTTGCCAATGTAATGCGTCAACGTGTGCAAATTTGGATTCATCTTCGTCGCCGCAAATATTCCATGAAGAAACCGTATCCAGATTCCGATTGATCAATCGCGCACTTTGATCGATTAATTTGTTTGTTTGCAATCAAAATACACTCCAATCACGTCCACTTAAAATATCACTCGGCCGACTTGTAACACACACACCGAAGAAAATCAATCGCGGCGCACTAATTAAAAGACCGCAACATCCCGCACTAACCTTCAGACACAAATCTAGCTGAGTTAGAATCGATCGCAGTTTTCTATCCACGCCACACATCCGCGCTGGCCGAGGTAAATTTTTGCACTACTGGGTATAGGCACAACCGACAACCGAAAACAGAACCGTCCTCCGCATTTGTATTGTTCGTTCGTTCCATGGAGACTTTTTTGTTGTTGGTTAAATTTTGACATAGAGGAAAATTTATGAAAAAAAAAAAAAATGGAAAACTTTCGGATTTCTCTTATGAGCTGGATATGGGTTTTCATTGAGGAAAATTGCGGTTCAGTTGTCGGTCGGCAGCAGTAGCAGAGCTTTGCACCGACACGGCAGCCAGTGAGCTTTTACTATGCGGGGGCAAACAATGGCTGGTCTGGTCATGTGGTTTATTGTTGCCAGATAGACCTAAAGTAGATGGAATGTTTTCGGGAAAGTTTTTCACAAAACCGTACTCGGGGGTGGTTGGGCGGGGTTTGTCTGTTTGTCTATGACGTTTGATGTGGAATGTTAACCGGAAAATCATATGCGGAAGTTGGTCAGATAAATAGTTCTGATTCGGATGACTATGACGATGGCCTTTTGAGTGGCCCTTTGTTGGGGTTTAACTTGGACAAATTTTGTGTGTTGCGATGAAGGTGGGAGAAGTCGTTGGACGAAGCAAGGAGGATCCGAATTTGTGACAAAAACTACGTGATTACTGCAAGGAATAGTAGGTTCTGTTGTGGATTTGTTTTAGGTGGGAAGAATAAGTCTTGAGGACTCGGCATGTGAGTGGGTGTATTGTGAAAATTCGGTCACGCCCCAATCGAAGAAAAACAATGCGCTCCACCACAAAATATATCAACGGTGTCACTTTGAAATCGTGAAACAAACTCTAAAGTATAAAAGGACCTCTTTACAGGTCATACCTAAGACCACATCTGCAAACGGAATTTTTGACTATGATTTGGAATTTGATGTTCTTAGAACTTGCTTAAGGTTGCTACTTCGGTCAGCTACTGAACAGCAACCAAATGGGGCATGTGAAGATAGACTTTCTAAGGCATTCGTCGAGGGTTATAGATCTCCAAACATTTCAAGTGGCCAACATGGATCCGGAGGGGACTTCCTTCAGTTGTGGACGTATTGTGTTCCAGAATCCACGTATTGTGTTTTAAAATCCAAGGAAATCTCGACTTCAATAAGACACTTTGTCGATTGCGTATCCATCAACCACCTGAAAATTCCAATATGCATCCAAGTCAGCAACGAGTGTCAATTATCTCTTGCATCGTTGATAAATTGCCAGCCCCGGCTTAGCCCTGAGACAATTCCCAACGCTATGTCTGATTTTGTTAAAAGGCTGCCAGCTAACGTATGAAGCAAACAAGTTCGGCCGAGAGTGGCTCGTTAACTCTAAGATGAAACGAACCAAAGGGATAACACAGAAACAGAGCCTTAAAGGCGAGCGATCATAACATAAAGCAGCAGGAACTACTCGGAACATTCACAAAAGGACTTTAAAGTGTCCAGGAAGTACGACAAGAACTGAGACCGCTACAACAGAGATGAAGAAGAATATTTTCTAGCAGAGTCAAGGTCGGCTTTAAGAATGTAGAAGAACCGATTCGCAGGCTTTTAAAGGGGGAAGATATAACTAAAATGAGCACGCTAGTAGGTTTCAACCAAATTTTCAACCAAACGACCAAAATAAGCTGGAAATGCCACTAGCCCAGCGTACGTCGAATAAGGCTTCTTAATTAATGCTGCCGGATATAGTTTGTGTTATTGGCTTACAACACCACATTGCCTTGGCCTGATTTACACAAAGAGAAGACCCTTGAATATCCCACCCACTTCTAAACAAGACACCATATGCAATAAAGTGGCAACTTCATCGAAGAAGGACTTAAATGAATATTTGCCGTTTAAATTTAAAGTCTGTTCGACTTTTAAAATCTTACATGATCTGAGTTCAAACCGGTGTAAGCCAGATTCATCATGGCTTAAGGCCCGTCAGGTGAACAAATGGCGAAATATTTACACTACAGGAAATCCTTAAGAACTTCAGCTCGGTGCACTCCACCTTTTATGGACTTGATTGCATTATAGCATCACAATGCATTCACAAAGACCTACACTCAGAAAAAAAAAAATTGTTAGGTGAAGAACTTTGAGATTCTTAAAAATTGTAAGTTAAGAGTTCTTGGTTCAAATATTATTTTTGTTAACAAGCAATCGTTTTTAATTTTTCAAGAATTAGGTATTCAGCGTAAGAATAATATACTCTCCATAAGAATTTTATTACATCATCTTCAACAATTTCATTCTTAAATCAAAGATTTTGATATTTGGGTTCATTTTAACCAACAAAAATTGTTGGCAATTTACAATTTATTTTTCTTGGTGTACCTACGTTTGATAAAGTTAGAACTACTCCGCTTGGACAGCCATAAAATATAAGGCGTTAGGCCATTTATGAAGATCAGGCTTACAGAGTCATATCTAGCTTTGTTTTCCGTCTTGAAGTAATTTTTGATTTTAAAGAAAGGACTTATGAAAAAGTTTAAGTGCTGATCAATGATTTGGCTTAGGAAGTAGTATTCGGGCATTGAAAGTAGTATTTTACCCCAATACATTAACCTAGTTCGTCGGCCACCTTTTGCGATGAATTAATAAAGTTGGGGCTTTCAAACTCTGATAATATCCACGGTCCAGATCTATTAGAACTTGGAACCTGCATACATTCTTAAAACAACTTCTCCGAACTTCATTTGCATGCACATGCAGAAGAGTGTCAACCTTGTCAAAAGCACATTTAAGACATTCAATGTGACTCTAGACTGCTCTTGGTCAATAGCAGACTATTAAAAAAGGCTTCAAATTAGACACCGTATTTAAAGGCTCATTACTTCAGAACGGTACAGTGATGGCGGTCGTTTCCTTGAACGAGTCATCTTGTACATCGACTGTGATATCTATTAACAAAAGAGCTGTTGAAAACCACAAGCTAAGGAATGAATGCAGAGAGGGCTACAAAGCTATTGAGTGACCTCATTCAAAACGAGCAAAGATGATTCCTTAAGCTAGATTTTGCAGTGCTGCCGAAAATTCCACCCACTCAATTGTAAGGGTCGATATAAAGTCAAAAACGGAACACCATTTGTGTGCTCTCGATTTCATGAATCCGAAGTTCAAAGATGTCCCGTTCTTCATAGATTCATCCGTGTAGACTGTAGAGAATAATCAAAACAGCTGGCTGGCTGGCTTCAGGAAATCCCACGCCAAAGAATCCAGTTTTTTTTGGGTAGAACACAGTTAAATTTAAATGGCGGTTAAACCAACACAATCTTCCAACCCAACTCTTTTGCAGACCTCCGATGACATGTGGACATCACTGCCTACGCAATGACCTTTTCACTCGGATTGCAATATCCCATCTAAAGCATCACGCACGCTACATCTAATGAAAGTAGATGGCCGTTGAAATACCCATTAAGGATACGGAAATTCTATTTAACCCGCATTGAATTACAACATCAGTCCACCGAAGAAGCGCCCATGACACCACGCTAAAGCACAAACGCAAAAAAAAAAAAAGGAACAAACACAAACAAAGCATGAATTGTAATTCCGCATTCGCGTATAGCTCTATACCCGTTCCAACGACAAAATCTTAAAACGAAATTTGCTTAGTATGCATTATTCCTTCGCCTCAAATTGAGGTACGCGTACAATCCAAAAGTGTAAGCGAGATCAAAGCAAAACCAAAGACAGAGAGGAACAGACCTGAGACGACGTCGAAGGCTACAAATGGCATCCCCCTACCCGATAAAGTTTATTAATGACGTTGGATTTATTTGCCAATTCCCAGCATTAACGTGTATCATTCCAATGTCCTCCTCATTGTCGCCCTCGTTCCGTGGGTATTCCTCTCGATGCCTGATACCGATGTAGGTACACGAGAACGAGTACAAGTACGAGTGCCAATGTCGACGATGATAATCGTAACGAAGTTGTTGTTATGTTAGTCCTTTGTGAGGATGATGCGGTTGGAAGAAGAAACATAAAACAAAAAAAAAAAGACTGATACTTTGCCGGGCCTGATGACGAAGGACCAAAGCATCGAGCTAACACCCACGTTCTTACTTGGATGCACCGTGTCTGGAATAGAAATGTTTTAACACACTGGACCCACCATTGCATTGACGCTCTCGTGATTCAGATTCAGCTGCCCCTCCGATTCCACTGAGAAAGTTAAAGGGGCGGCATGGAAGAGCTTGCCAAAGTTGGAGAAATTCCAAGCATGAGCAGTGGATGCAGGGGAAATTTCGAACTTCCAGGAATGCGTGCGCTTACACATCCACTTCCAGTTGGTTTCGTACTGCTCCAAATAGAGAAAGAAATACCACCCCCCGACCGCTCTGTTGGAATTTTTTTCGTAGGTTCTGCTTTGGGGGCGTACGGAAGAAGGACGAATATGATTTCTGGCGTAGATGCGTGTGCGTAGTCCTCTTTGAGATTTACGAATTGATTTTCTATTGCGAGAGAAGATGTGCGTGCAAAATGCCCTCCACCTGTCCACCCCCCCTGTGTTTGTCAACTGAAAAATGAATGAAATTAGGTTTACTTCCTTTTTTCGCCACACGAATACACATGCATTTGGAGGACCTACACTGTACCCTCGATCGAAGCATCATCGCGAAAAATTCGCCATCGATGCTCTGAATAGGTGTTTTCGTTTTTATTGCGTTTCGCTCCCGAAAACAGAAGAGCCAGCATCTCGCAGAAGATGAAGAAGTCGACGAAACTTAATGAATGAGGAAAACAACCCCATCAGGTTATGCGATGTTGTTCGGTATGCGGTACACACAAAAGAATCCATGGAATGTAATGGCTTCCGTTTTGTTAAAGGCTCTCGTTCTTTTCTTTTCTTTTTTACTTTTTCACCTGACTCATCAGTTCGTATATGATCGGGGCTTTTGGTTTTTTTTTTTACGACTTTTTGAGTTCGTTTCTTTTTATGTCTTTTTAGAGGATTTTTCGTTTTTCGTCTTCTTTGTTGTAAATTTCACGTGCGTACCCTAAAAATGATTGGGGGAGGGTGGTCGAAGTTAGAAAAAAAAATAATAACGGACCACGGTAGGGTTTATAGAGCTATACACAGTGGGATACTGGGGTAATTACAAAAGAAAATGTAAAAGATGATTTACAGATGGCTACAATTGAATCGAAAGTGCTCCAATTTCGGATACATCTTTCCTTTTGTTGGGCCTGCACTTGATGGGTCATTTGTATCCTGGGAGAAATGATAGACTCGTAAAAGAAGTAGTTCTCTTTATTGTGAGTGCGGGACGCGAGAGAAGCGAATGTCACATAGTAAAATGAAGGATTTGCTGATTACCTATACGGTTGGTGTTTGTGCACTTTATGTGGCCGATAACAAAACGTCGTAATGACCGGATGGGGGTGGCGTACTCGATGACAATGGGTAGTGATTTTGTTTCCTACTGAAAATAGTGGGTCCATCTTTAAAAGAAACATTTAAGAGGAAATCTAAGAAGAGCTGCCACAAGTGATACGAGTCGTGGGAAGTTTCGGTCGAAAAAATGCAATTACTGCTCCACTGCAATTTTCTGGGAATTTTTGCTCAGATATTACTGGACGTATGTACTTAATTTTTTGTCAACTATGCGTATGACAGAAAATAATTTAAAATTTAACAATTTGACCACTTCCTTCGACCACAATTACGAGCATATATGACCTTCTCGTCTGTTTTTGGCGGTCTAAAATGAAGAAAGAATTTGGAGTTTTATCTCACCTATATAGCACGCTGAATATAGACCATCGCCCCAAGGACAATTTTTAGTTTTAACTTAATTAACGCTGGCAGTATCATTCATTATAATCGATCAATTTTTCAAAAATAATTGCATGCCAAATGCATTTATTTATTTTAAATAATTGTGAAACTACAAAAGATTTATTGAAAGTCCTCCTTCAAAATCGTAGATTTAAGACAAGTCTATCTTGAGTGGCAGCTATTGAAAAAATATCTTTTTAAATCAAAAATGACCTTGTTTGGAAATTTGTGGGAATTTTTACAATATCCGAAGGGAAAAGTCATCCCAATTGCATACTAACACTGAGTGCACTTGCCAAAATGCACTCAGTGTTAGTGCCTATTTCTAGGGTGAAAATATTTCCCCTAAATTACCAAGAATAACAGAACAGATAAAGGATATTAAGGCGGACTGCTATGTACCTTTTCTTTCGCCAACAAAAAAGAAGTTAGGTCAAGTTAAAAGTCGCAAGTTTTTCATAAACTACAAGTCCAGAGATATCCTGCGACAATTTAGTTCATAGTTACATCCTTGAACCCGAAATGGTAGTTGAACATGTCCACTGAAAAATACGTTTCGCACAGCCGTTGAAGAGGAATCGCGGTTCACTTAATTATTACCAAAAGGAGATATATGATCTTTCAACTCTAACTCCAATTCCGTCTACTTTAGGCCAATCATCAACAATTTTTTTTTATTATTACGCGGTTCTAGAGCGAAAAAATAAGGCCAACTTAAATCGATTGATACCATTCGTGACAAAACTTAGAGCTTAATTCCAGCAGCAGAGCTACTGCGACCTTGTTCGCTTTTAAGTGAGCATATTTGGATTGGTATGTATAAATTTCCCAGTTTGAGATATAAGCCCTGCCTGATTGTTTAGCTAAGCTCTGCTAACAGAACTATCATCCCAGTTTTGTATATAATAAGGTTTTCGTAGCTAAACTCTGGTTTTCCACATCAGATACAGGCTAGACCAAGTGCTTATAAAAAGACACATGATCAGCTTTACCATCCACCTTCCTTCCGTGAAGATGGTTATTTAGTCCTCACTTCTCAAGGAAGACGATACCAACTGAAAAGACATTTTTACTGGACCCATAATCATCTTAAAATTACTTTTCTTAAGCCCTTTTGACAGATAGTCAAGAAATGATGATGATCAGATCTCTGAAAGTTTTCTGGAGATTGATGAGGACACAAATGATGTCAAAATTATGCCACTGAACAGAGTTATTGAGCAGAAAATTGCTTTATTCGTCAGTTTGCTTTCACCAGATTTGATCGCTCGGATGTCTTGAAAAATCACGACTTCCCCCTTTATTAAGAAATCGACAATTTTTTGCTGCGATCTCTTTTCAAGTAGAATGCAAGTAACACATTTTTTCTTGTAAAGATGGCAATATTTTTGTACCTACTTGAAAAAAAAAAAAAAAGATTTCAGCATCTTGAAGTCCAAATTGATGAACTTCTGGATTATGGGTAGAGAAAAATGCATCAAGTGCAATATTTTCTGAAAGGAGCTCATAATCGTACATTTTAGTAGGACTTTTGTGTAAAAAAGTAAAAAAATTTTCTCTTTGAATCCTCTTAATTTTTGACAAACAACAAAAAATGATGAGCTTGTGCGATGACTACCAAAGTTCAACGCAATCCATCATTCTATGTAGCGCACCATTATTGAAACCAATCGACCACCAATTAGTGAACCCCTTTCACTCGACCAGAGAGCGGGACTCCTGGTAACAAGCAAAGCACCCTCAATCCTTTTGAATATCACTTGAGAACCCTGCTCAACCATTTAACCGCGCTATCCAATAACCTCATTGTTAATCACTCGAGTATGAATCCGACGAGTGTATCCAAACTTTCGTCATGACATCCCCGGCAGAAGTTTCAAATTAAAATAATGATGATGTAAAACAACGACTCTCCCTCCCGGGGGAGGAAAAAATATTATTCGCTGCAAGGGGACCTAACCGCAGAAAGTTCGAAAGCACCTGCTGTGCTCCACCGCATTTCGCAATTTAATTACTAATTATTCGCAAACCTCAGCTACAATGCAATCTGAAGAATCCTTCTCAGAGAGGAGGGAATCCTCTTTTTGTTTACAATGCAATCTGAAGAATCCTTCTCAGAGAGGAGGGAATCCTCTTTTTGTTTCGTGCGGTGTGACTGTTGGTACGACTCCCTCAAGTCCGGACATGGGACTCGAAAGACAAACATCGTTAATTGATGGTGAATTGTTTGTTGTTCATATTTTTTCTGTGTGTCCTTTGCACAAAGTTTTCCATTTTCGATTCCCTGCCTTCGGGGGCAGCTTACAACTTATTTATATATGTACTCACCACTTCGCCCTGGAATTTTGTTTTTGTTGTTTCATGCGAAGAAGATGACCACGATTTTTCCACCGGAGTCATAAAAAAGGAAGAGAACGGAAACCAAAAAAAATATGAATTAATTAACTTTTCGGGCAGATTGTGGGATGATAAGGATAGGTGGATGCAAATCAATATACATCATAAGACAGAGAGGAACATACCATGAACACGAACAGCAGCAACACCAACAGAAGCAGCATGGTTTCTGGGACTGTTGCCGCTGCAGCGGAGCCTCTTGCAGTGCGTTGTTATTGCCCGAGCCCAGGGCACTGGTGGTGGTTAGAATGCCACCTACGTGAATGCCTCCGGGAGCGACAACTGTGGTGGTTCCGCTACCGCTGCCGTTGCCACCACTGACGCCGCCACCACCACCACCGCTGACACTACCGCCTCCAGACAGTGGAACATTGCTTGCAGCTTGTGATGCAGAGCCCATACCACGGAGACGGCACCCCGATGGCAGCTCTGAAACCGTACAGGACATCCTACGAAACACACGAATTATAAAAAGTTTATGAAATAAAATATGTACGAAAAAGGAGCAAGTTCTTATACAAGGACTAAGCGGCAGTTCAATTGGAATATGAAGACTTACTGAGTTCTGTGGCCAGAATTTGTGTTTGGTGCTTGGTCTATGAAACAGGTTTGCTGGAGTTGCTGTTGATGAGTGAAGCACTTGAGCGGACTTCGAACGTCCCGACCTGCTTACTGGCCATAACACCGGTGCATGTTAGACTCTGGAATGGAAAAGAAATTTCTTTTAAGTTAAATGTGGTATTCAAGTGTAGGCTGAAATATTTCAATAAGCTTTGAAATGTGGAAAGGTTGAAAATAACCATCAATCTGGGTTAAGTACTATTAGCGTGTGGGCAGTTTGTACCAAGGTTTTTACAGAAAGCTCAAACCCAAGACTCATTACATTTGTGTCGCTGCGATTTTTCTGTGGGCATATGACTGAAAGAAACTGAGGATTATCGGCTAAGAAAGACGTCAGTTAGTACAGCAGGCACCTGGAGTCGGTTCAGAGAGCATATAAAGTGCTACAGTTTGATATAGACTTTGGTCCGCTCAGTTCTAGTTTCAGAGTTATGAAGGTCAGCTTTTGTAATTTTTGCACCAGCAGCTCACCATCAGGAGTCTTCGAAACTAAAATAAACAAAAAAATAGTTGGCGCAACAGATCCGTAGGGACCCTAGGCCCAGCTTCTCACAGTCATTCGCTTTGTGGGAGTTTTTAATTTTTTAATTTAATTTAATTTTTGGGGGGATCTGCAATTTTACTCTGTATCCAAACGGTTAGCTGAGAAGATCTTTTATGACTGTTATACTCTCGAATGTTTGTCAGACGTTTGCGAGAGGTGACGCAGTGGAAAGAAAGACATAAGTTGCAATTTGTCAATTTTCGGAAATCGAACCTGGTATGCGCAGTGGTTATAGTGTGTTGGACTACTAAGCGAAGGGTCCCAGGTGTTCGAAACTACCCATACCAAACATACAGCAAAGTGGTAGCCGCTTCTACCACAGCCTCCTGTAGAAACAAAGTGATTGGCATCTTTAGAATTTATTTGAACGTGCTTTCCAAAATGTAAAAACCGATCGGAAAAAATTCGAAATGTGAGTCTAAGTGCTCCGAAAATTAAGTGTACTGTGGTGCTAATGTTGTATAAAACTTCTTTGGGTGAACCGCCAAGTTATGTCCTCCAGCTCAGTGTGGTTAGCACTCTCTCTTTATTTATCCCACGAAGCGTGGTCAATTTCCCCTTTTTGCACTTTTCACCATAGCCAAATTCCCTTTTAAGATCCCACGATACTATTTTGCGTCAAAATTCAGTTTTTAAAAGTAAAATTTGTATTACACGGAAAGAAAATTACGTTAATTAACCTTTAGTATAAAAACCGGAGTTTGCAACACTGCTATGACTATTTTTTGGTACTAGAAAATTTTGATAAAAGACGATTTTCATGAGCTGTTTCTTATGGACATTCAGTGTATTGATAATCAGGGTGAAATACAGGTGTTTTCATAGAATTTCACCAAAAATTTATAGTTTGAATGTTTTTTTGTTAGATTTCTGAAATTCCCACGATTTGGTGCTTTTTCCCTTTATCCCACGGAAGGCTCACAAAAAGGAATAAATCCCACGATATTAAAACACTGCTCTAGCTCAAGAAAGGGTTTATCAAACAATCTTGAGCGTGATCTTACCAAGCAGCTACAGTGAGAAAATTTATGCTTATTCGCTTTTGATTCCATTAGGAGAGCGTGGAAGTCAAGATATGCTTTCAAATATTAAGGCCAGGGTGTTGTGCATGTTTTTTTTTTTTTCAGCGGTGGGATCAAGTGGCGCCTTCAACTTTGAATACCATTCGCCGAACAAGGCATTGCTCATCAACTTTTCTCCATCGTTTCGTTAGGGTGGTCCACTCGTCTATGATGTTATTGACGAACTATACTCCACGAGGAGTGACAGCACCCAATCAATCAACTCGATCATTTCCTTGGGCTATTAACCACTGTTCACCACTCCATTTTGAAACAATGTCTCCATATAACTCTGGACGGAGCTTTCTATGCGTCACATGATAAGAGCACAATTTGTGCCAATTTGAACGGAATTCAAACCAATATTATTGCGACAACCGCAAGTTACTTAATGGCGGCATTTGTTGTAAATATTTATTTGTTGGCGGTACCATCCGTGGGAGACCATCTATGAAGGCCACCATATTGCTTTTTATAAAGGGTGATTTTTTAGCTGGTTTGGTTTTGGCAACACTGGTTTTGACAGCTGACGTGTGTTTAGTACCTTGTGTCACTGTCAAACAGCTTCAGTTTGGTTTGCAATTTAACCATGGATCGTCTTACAAATGAACAACGCTTGCAAATTATTGAATTTTACTATCAAAATTCGTGCTCGGTTCGAAATGTTCATCGCGCGCTGCTTCCATTTTATGATCGGCATTCTCGACCTTCTGAGCAGTCTATTCGGAAGATTGTGACCAAATTTCGCACCAAATTTACTTTGTTGGACATTAAACCACCAACACGTTTACGTACTGTGCGTAGTGAAGAAAATATTGCGGCCGTATCAGCTAGTGTGACAGAAGACCGCGAAATGTCGATTCGGCGCCGTTCCCAGCAGTTAGGCCTTTGTTACAGCACTACGTGGAAAATTTTGCGGAATGACTTGGGCGTAAAGCCTTTTAAGATACAGCTGGTGCAAGAACTAAAGCCAGCCGACCTACCACAACGCCGAATTTTTGGTGAATGGGCTCTTGGAAAGCTGGCCGAGGATCCGCTTTTTTATCGAAAAATTGTGTTCAGCGATGAGGCTCATTTTTGGTTGAATGGGTACGTAAATAAGCAAAATTGCCGCATTTGGAGTGAAGATCAGCCAGAAGCATTGCAACAGCTACCAATGCATCCCGAAAAAGCCACTGTTTGGTGCGGTTTATGGGCCGGCGGCATTATTGGGCCATATTTCTTCAAAGATGATGCGAATCGCAGCGTTACTGTTAATGGTGAACGCTACCGAGCGATGATAACAAACTTTTTTTTGCCCGAAATGGAAGTTCTTGACTTGCATGATATGTGGTTTCAACAAGACGGTGTCACATGCCACACAGCACGCGAAACAATGGCGCAATTGCGAGGCGAGTTTGGTGAACAGTTAATTTCACGTTTCGGGCCGGTCAATTGGCCGCCTAGATCGTGCGATTTGACACCATTAGATTATTTTTTGTGGGGGTATGCCAAGGCTAATGTGTATAGGGACAAGCCCGCTTCGATTGACGCACTGGAAGCCAACATCCATGCATTCATTCGTGAGATACCGGCCGATATGTGTGAAAGAGTATGCCAAAATTGGACTCAGCGGATGGGCTACCTGAGACGCAGCCGCGGTCAACATTTGCATGAAATTATCTTTAAACATTAAATTGCAAGGTTCAAACTATCGATTCAAATAAATATTTCATTCATTTTTTCGAATTTTTTGTGTTTTTTTTTTTAAAAAAGTTCTAAACCTCTTAAAAAATCACCCTTTACAAACCGAGTCTGTACCTATATTTCTGGTTCCTTTACTTTCGAGTTTGGTGCCCATGTCCACCATTTAAAAAAAAAACAGTAATTACCCTGCCTAACTAAAATGCACACATTTGAATCACCTACCAACCAAATAAATATGGCTACTTATTAGCCCCCCAAGCATTCGCAAACAGTGCGGCAACACCACACACCCGTCGGCTCTGTCGGTGTGTGTGCTGCTGCCAGGATGGGTGACAGACGACAAGAAGTTCAAAAGGGGAACACCTATAGCATAAATACATATCCTTAACACAAATGCCGACAGAATACAATCAGCCCCCAAACAAAAACGACTCAAAGGAGGCCAACGCGAATGCACTTTTTCACGCTGTGAAATGCTTTAATCCTAGACAACCACTGAATTTCCCAGGCTATATACTGTGCTCTGCGAGCACTTTGCTTTCCGTGGAGGATTTTCCCTCGTTAAATTAAGCCACCGCTCTACGTACGTACTTTTCGAGCTCATTTATTGTTGTTGTTGCACTTTTCCTTTTTCTTCGTTTATTTGTTTCCCGTTTCTGCACTTTGTAATCCCTGTTGCTGTCCTGTTTCAATGTGTGTGCGCGAAAAAAAAAAAAACAGGACAAAATTGCAGCAAAAAATAAGAGAAAATAAGCTTAACACCTCCGCTTCTTGGTGATAGTTCCTGGGACCAGGGCAAGGGCTCCAGGGGAATATTCCATTTAACACAGATGGCGGAATAAATTTGTAATGCAAACGCTACAAATGACACGCAGAGGGGGGCGCTGCAGCTATTATTATTATTGGACTTTGTCTTGCCCTAGTAAGTAACAATTGACGGGTCGCTGCGGAGGGACAGCATCCACGGCAGATGCCCGCAGGGAAGTTCGTTTTCGTTATACTGATGCTATTCCTCGTATCTGTCATTGTAAATATTTATATCATCGCAAATGTCATCATTCACGATGAAAGTGCGTGAAGGAGTCCTCTGTTATGGGGATAATTGCGTCAAAGGCGAAATGGCGTCGCTGCGGAAGTATTGGGCCCAATTTAAAGGCAACCAGGCCACCCTATCCGCCATTCAACCATTAGTCTAATTGTGCTCTTCAATAGCAATTATGAGACGAGAAATCCTTTTCCCAGTTCGGTGGTCCTTTTCAATTAGAAGACAAAAGCCGTAGGAGAATAAAAATCCCGACGGCCACAGTAGCTCCTATCGATCTCTGTTGCGGTGGGCGGTGGAAGGATCAAATTCGTGCAGTATCATAGTAATTAAGATGGACTGATGGCAGCGATAAAGTTACTGGGGTTACTTAGTTACTTAACGCGTTTCTTTAAAGGAGCGCCCCCGCTTTTCCAGGGCAGAACAAAAAATTTAATCTAACCGGGGAAGCACACCAGTCCGCCGCGCTCATCGGGTGCAAATCGATTTTAATACTATCGAGGAGCATCGAAATCAATTACACACCCTTTCACCGAGTATAGATACTGGATAGGGAACAAAATGCTTTTTTAATTGGATTTCATGCTTCGGCAGATGAATGTGCCATTGAACCGAACACGCCCTCTTTTTTGTTTGTTGTTATTGTGTAGGCAAGTTATAGGTAGGTTAGGTACTCTGTGTCGTTGTTCGTTAATGGTTTCTGTGTTTATCCTCCTCTATCGTTCGGCATGTGGATTTAGTTGAATTCAGTTTGTCATGCACTTGATGGAGTCGTATATAGATGCCTTGACTGGCTGTACTACATTTATGTATATGAGTTCCGTGAGTGGACGCAGTCATCCGCAAGATAGGGCTTAATTTTAAAGACAAACATTATTCTAGTTGGATTAAAATAATTCGGTGACACGATGTGGAATGCCAACTGATAGTATGTGCTCCCTGCAGGCAAAGTCAGGTTTTTTTTTGCTTTTCCTTTGTAATGTGAGTGATTGTCACTGACATGCAGAACTTTTCATCAGGGAATTAGAGCAACTTTGAAAAGATGTCATAGAAATTTTATGCGTACGTTTTTGCATACCGATTTTGACTGTAGAGAGAGTTCCGGCCTGAGATTGATGATGCCATCAGAGGGAACCACATCAAACGTTGGACTTTTGTAGGAATGAGTTTCAAGCATGTGCTGTGAATGCTCCTCTTTCCAGATATGGCAGTTATTGGTTATTCACCCAAGAGTGAGTCTCACAACTAAAGGTGCCTTTTGAGAGTACTTTCGCTAGTAAACTCTCGAGAGAAAAGTTGAGTAACTAACTCAGAATAAATAGAAATATCAGCCTGAAGAACCTCCTCATGTTCTGTTAAATAGGGCTCGAGTATTGCTCCCATAAAAAGGCGAACTGTTCGAATAAAGGAGATCCTATACGCTTAAATTAAATCTACAGCCGCTGGGCTTGTAAGAAAAAACACTTAATTCTACTACAGCTCAGTCGTAATCTCATCTTGCGGTCGAGAGCCCAACTTAAAAAATTCATCCTCCAACCATTAGCAGATGTTTCAAGGATATTCACGAATTTTACTATATACCTACACAGTCTAACAAATATATGTATGAGTATTGACTGCCAAATAGGTAGTTATAGGTACTTAAATGCGTCTTGTTCATACATTTTTAATTCTTTTTTTTTTACAGTCAGTCGGGTTTTTTGTTTTTTAAATTAACTTTTTTTATTTTTATCTTTTTAGCCTATGACACTCCGGGGAAGAATAAGAATATTATGATACCTCACTCTTCAAAATCGGTCAAGCCGTTTAGGCTACATGGCCTGCCGTAGGAACGTACATAGGATACGCGCGAAACACAGAACCCTACCTGTGTCCAGTCGGGTAAAAAACACACTTTATCCGTTGTTTCTAGATTCCTATCAACAAATTGGTTAATTTCGAAAGAGTTGGTTTGTTATTTACGACCGATAAATTGTTTATTTTCAAGCGAGTTTTCTTAAACAAATTGATTCGGTGATTTTTGGGGCCGGTCTGTTCACAGGTGGTCAAATCTTTGGGTAGGTTACCATCGATTTAGTTTAACCGATGATTACAAATCAGTGATAACCAATGAGCCAATTAGCTCACCGTTTTTTCACTTCGGTCAACAACCCACAGATTTGCGACAAATCGTTCCATTTTTCCAGTTAATTTGTCAATTCAGTGATTAGCCGAGGTTACATTTTTTTTCTGGCTCCTTGTGTTTTTGTCTGGGTAATTTATTAATGAATATATTTTCACTGTTAAGTACATAAATGTCAAAATCAAATGATGTAGGAATTGTTAAAAAACACAGGAATAATATCTTTTTGGTGTGAGACAATAGCCGTTTTTTGAGCTTCGTTCTTAGCAAAGCAAAGTAAAGTAGGATTTTCATCATGCAATTACAACAAATACGCTCTACATGAAACTTCGAGACTCATTTGAAGTTGTTGTAATCGCGTGCTGAAAATCCTCAAATCAAATCGAAGCTAAAAAAACACGCCTAATAAGCTTATAATTGAAAACAAAACTGAATCAGTACAACAACCAATAAAAATTGTCAACCCATTATTGGGCCTCATCTCAATTTCGTCTACGAACGTCACAATAATTTCCTCATTCTCTCAATATTTCCTCAACTTATGAGAACTGTCAAAGGACAAAAATGTTGAAAGTAATCTTAATTCATCCGACTGAAAATGGGACCCAACCCTCACCTTCCATAAAATGGCGTGAAGTGTATTCTATACATCTGAAAGCATTAACTTAACCGAACAGATTTTACTGGTCAGGGCCTTCGTTCCATCTTGCCTTATAAATATATGAGTTTATTCATTTTATTTTTTGTGTTTTTTTCCCACAAGATTGCTCGCAATATTTTACAAAAAGTTGTTGTATACTAAATCGTGAATAAACGAAATTCTAGAAAATCATTGGTTAAATCTCGTTAACCGCGCAAAATCGGCTGGTTATCGATTTCTTGGGTTAACTAATCAAACCGTAGATTCTCTGGTTAATTTTCTGTCGAACAAACACATTCAATGATTAGCAGCTGGAATAACCGATGATTAAATATAACGAAGATTGAACAAACCAGGCCTTAATCTAGTAGGAGCTATATAAACAGTATTGCTTGGTAGTTTTTAACCGAAAGTTGGTTGTTTTTAAGTATTAGTGATGAGACAAACAACTAATGCACATCACCTATTAGTGAACTTGACATAACGGCAGGGTCGCCATGTTTTCGAAACTTCTTTAGTTACAGGATTTTGGAGCTCGCTTGTATTTCACATATTTCTAAAGGTCTACAAACTCACAACAATTATGTTGCAGAAGTACGAGTAAGACCTTTTAGCAAGTAGGAACGCAGTTGAAGCCTTAAAAGTTGACCTCTCGCGAAGAAAAATTACAAAAACACCATCTTCTATACGTGTTGTGAATTGGAAAGACTTCTTCAAAATAAACTTGAATGGTAAGGAAGTACTCTATTAGCTTTAGTCAAACAGAAGCTTATAAATGTCAAAGATCTGCCGAAAATTGTGACAGGAAGTGGAGAGCTTTTTAAAATAAACTTTAGGAAGCACTCAACTAGTTTTTCTTTATAAAAAATGTCAAAGAGCTGTCTAAAATTGTGGCAGTGTTTCTTAAGTTTTCCCTATTCAATGATCTTTAGGATAAAAAAAAAACTTTTACGTGTAGTTCTGGATAGAGACGTCTATGTCAAGTTGAAAGCCTCAGATTGCTTGTAGCTGCCTAAAAGTGGAGCACAGTCGAAGATTTGTCAGGCTTTTCTTACAATTGCTTTCGTACTTGAACTAAAAGCTAAAACACTTGACGAATTGTTTTTTTTTTTCTGTTCTTTAAAGCTACTATTATTTGGCTTACTAATTTTTACGGATGTCCAGCAACGTCCCTCAAAAATGCTTACCAAAGATTGATCTCTTTGTGGGATAGGCTAAATTTAAAAAGAGATTTTTCTTTAATATTTGAAAGTCCACTGATTTATTACGATTTCACTACCTGCGACTCCAACCAACTGCACTTTCGATAACATATGGCTTGACGGAAGTATTTCGTACATACCGCCCTCCCCCATCCACTGAAACTAAAACTGAAACTAAAACTAAAACTAAAACTGAAACTGAAACTGAAACTGAAACTTAAACTCTTACTCTAAACCGTTATGACAACTCCCATTACCCGTATAACACGCGTTAACAAAACGAAATAGCCATCTTTCACTGTGGTGTTCTCTTGTTTTTTTTTTTATAAAAACCCAAACAAGGATTACGTCAACTTGACAGTCACTGTCCATCTCTTGTCACTCGTACGCCCATAAGCCTGGGGCCATGCAATATACAGTTTTCCCGGAATCAGGGAATTAGGTTTCTAACTAATTGCCCGTAGTCAGTTGATGTCCGTTTCGGTTCTATGCTATAATAATTGTGACATGAAATATGCTGTTGCTGTATGCTGTAACTGTCCCATCGTCTATGGTCTATCCCTTTATCGTTCACTCCACCATGCCACGCTATGCTGCCATGCCAGTGTAGCAATGCGGGGATGTGTGGTGTAAATACATTTTTAATTAATTCCACAATCCTATGTAGTTATGTCACAGAGGGGCCAAAATAAATGGCGATTTGCGTGTTAGTCGGCTTTTCGGGGGGATCTTACTAGGATAATAATTTCAAGTACTTATGTCCAGAACAAACTGCCGTCTGATGGTTTGCCTGGTGACCATCATCAATTCCCTGGGGCACTTGAAACCTAAAATGTGTTTGGGGGTTACTTTATATTTTTTGCTTGTATTAGTATTAGTGTGGTATAGCTGGAGGTACTTTCATTTTTTATTTGAAAAGTTTCGTCCATAGCTATGTTTGTCGGTGCTGCTGTCTGTAAGAAGACACTTTTCGGTAAAAACGACCGACGTGCTTCTGTGCTTTATGGAAGCAATTCTGTATACGAAGAAGAAGTTTAAATGCTTAGTTCCGCTTGTTACTTACGAACGAAGAAAGTTTAATACGGCAATTTGCAGTCATGGTGGGCTATCTTAAATAGAACGGGATAAGTAGAAAAGTATCTGCTTTATGCCGGGGAAGGGGACAATTTTCGAAAACTTGACTAATTGCTGAATGTGTTGCGTAAGTATGGCCAGAAGTGTTTTAGGGATGTGTTTGTAGTTTTGCATACATTTATTAGTTGGAGAGAGGCTTAAAGGATGTCACAATTTGGAGCCAAATCGGTGCTAGAAAGGGTATATTTCTAGCTACCTACATAGTTTAGCGAACATAACCCATGCATACGGTTCCGAGTATTTTTCAATAGGTATGGTTCAAGGGATATGCCATATAGATAGATATTCAGACACGTTATTTCTTTAAGGCCCCCAAAAAATTATACAGACAACAAGAACAACGATTTTTAAAAAATTTGGGCTGTTATTTCCTTTTTTGGTTAAGTTTGATCTTAAACGAGTCTTCTAATGGCATATGGTCTGAAAATATTTTCATTCCTACTCTGAAGTCGCTAAAATAAGAGTGCCAATCCCCCGATATTAAACAATAATCTATAACTGAGCATGCAGTTCCTCGCAGAAATGTGTATTCACCATGTAAGTCTCCTTTACAGCTTCCATTTAGGACCCTACAATCCCAGGCATCTGCTAGTTCCGAAATTTGAACACCTTTTGTGTCACATAATTTATCCTTCGAGTTCCGGTTCGTACGTATATACGTTGATGACTGGCTGAATTCATTCACAAAGCTGTTTTGGGATATGCCTATTATTGCATTGAAATCTCCAAGAAGTAGTACCTTAGTTGATGCTAGGTTATTTAATACATCTCTTAATTTGTTAAAATCACGTGACCAGTGATAACAGTTTATATATATTGGACTAGGCAGAGAGTCTTGACTTCAATTTTAAGCTTTATTACGAAGCTTTCTTCTACCCTCTTATATTCAGCCGTGATTTCTTCAAGTTTCTTCCGATATCCAAACAGTTCTCCCCCGCTTGCTCTTCCATACAGGCCTGACTTAGCAGCTGGTATGAATTTCAGTTCGTATTCCTTAAAAATATTCATATACCTACTTTCATCATAACCCATCAAATAAGTTTCATATAATACAAATGTATCAAATTGTTTTATATAATTAAAAAATTCAAGAAAAACTAGTTCATTTTTTAAGCCTGCTACGTTATAGCTTAATATTTGTAGATCACATAATTCATTGTTGATCTGATAGACGGGTGACCTTCAATAATTATTTAGCGCCTTATTTGAACTCGTTCTTGTGTGTACACCCAACATGTTTACAGCGGTTGTTGCCTTGCTTGTGCTTGGACATTCAGTGATATTTCGCCTTTTAGAACTATCACTATCAGCTCCAACTGATGTTGACCTTTCTCTCACGTTGTTTTTATTCTGATTTATATTCTCCGGCTTTATTAAGTATGACGGAATTTCTCCAAATAATTGATATAATTCCTTCATACCATCTATAGAATATATCTGAGCCGTATTTCGTCACGCTGAATAATTTCCATAAATAAAATTTTATATAATAAAACTATAGGGAATTTTATGTTTGTTGCCTGTTCGCTTAAAAAGTACAACACAGATTTGCATAAAACTTATTGAAAAACGTTTTTAAGACTCCGCGAAGGCTATAGCCTATGTTCCTCATTGACACGCCTCCTTTTTGTGGGCGTTTTTTATTCAAAATATATTTTCCCTTGAATTAGCTGGTTTAACCTGTCATAAGTCAAGTAATTCTTGGCCTAAAAAGAAATAAAGAACGCTAAATCGTTTGAGCAGCATCCTGCTACACCCATAACCTGAGCAATATACAAAAATCTAGCATGGGGGATTCCATTTCATTTCGTTTAAGTATTAGCAACGATTGCTTTTGACCGTGGTTTTGCTTTGGGGTGGTATATGACGTATTAGGCGTGTTTCGTCACACAGAGAAACTACCACAAAGTACTATCTAGTCATAATAAAAATTGTAGGAGATTTTATGCCTAAACTACTGAGCAGATTTCGATGAAACTGTTATAGGTCATTTGATTCACTGCCACGCCTACTTTTTGAAAGGTTTTTTTTACTAAATTGTGGTTTCAGTTGACCCCACCTGTATACATTCCCACAAATATCTACTATTCTGGCTTTATTCCACAGAAAAACCGCCCTGAACTGGCCCCATAAAATAGGTCACCAGCAAAATACATAACCTATTTAACGACACTAATTGGACATACATCCCAGCTCCGAGCTTCACTCTGCAAATAGTTTATCCCACTACATATGTCCCCACAATATTTTCCAAATGGCTAGACTGTACACAAAGGCGCATATAAAACGCAATATACCCTCGAAAACTAATTTGCTATAACCTAAATGAATTAAGGATATATCAGAAATTATCTCGGTGGTTTCTATATACTCGCCCCATGCTTTCATTCATCTGTGAGCCAGAAGCACCGCGCTCGCCATGGATACACTTTCCACTTTCCACATGGACTGTCATGTTTGAAATACCCCATCGTGTACGACCCACAGGATCTTAACCACTCGCTGGTGTGCAATTTGTGAGCTCATTCGTGATTTGATATCCGTTTCGCTTTAATCTAATAGAGCCCTACTCGGCAGACTTTTCTTGTGTGTATGGCACCCTCTGCTGCGCCGCCGCTCGAATGTGTACAAAAACACTCCACCTGGATACACACACGTGCATTTTGTTCACCCCAGAAAAACATCCCATCACTCAAATGTCACCGGGAAACACGTTTCGCAAAAGATCACCCATCAGCGTCACATAATCCAACGCGCGCGTTCAAATCCGATTTCGCCTCAAAAAATCACAAAAAAAAAGTGGAAAAACCTCACGTTGTCCGCATAAGCAAATCCTTACGTCCATTGTCCATAAATGCTGCGCGCGTTTACGTTAAGGAAAGGAAAAAGGAAAACGTTCTCCTTGCTATTTTATTTATCTAGTTTCCCGCCCGGGATATATGTGTGCATGCGGATGAACTGCGAGCCGGTAATGCGGGTGAGTTTAGCACAGTATTTCCGCTGTTTGCACCGTTATTGACGTGTGCAGTTCGGCGGAATACGAAAACGTGGCGAACTCAAACGGAAATGAAACCCCTTCGCCGCTGCTGTTGCATTTGCTCGGCCATCCAGGTGAAAGTGCGGTATATGGCGGCGGGCATTGATGTGCCATCAGAATTGATGAGGTGTCTTGTGGCAGGAAATGACAGTCTTTGGCTTTTGCATTAATATTGGAGCAGCGAGTAGTCCCCATCAGTTGAACAGAATTCATCGGGGGTACATGGATAGCGTGCACTGTGCAAGGGGTAGATATCCATCTCCAGAGATGTGTTTTCTCTTTTATTTATTTGCGCGCTAGATGTCCTGATATTGAGTTTGCTTTGGAATTTCATTCAAACAAATTAAAGATACGGATGATGGCTAAAAACATTATAACTTGTATAGGGGGAGTGTGCATCCAAGCTTGGGCTATAATACCGTAAACCGATTAGTGAACTCAGTCGTGAATGGTTGGATCTTGTTATATCAGTGCATCGGGTTGTTCTTTTCAACGGATCTACTGGAACCTGCTGCAAAATGTTGGCTGTCCGAGAAGAAAATTAGAGCAACGGGGACCATAAGTGTGTATTTGTATCTGTGGTGTTTGGGAAGAAAACACTTGGTTTCAAACACTTTGATTGGATTAATTATAAACATAAGTCCACTGAATCGATATCGGATTTCTTTAACTGACTGCTTGAACAGTTGAAATCTGACGGTCAAGAGGGTGGGGAACATACTTCACAAACGGACAGTTGGAGGTGTCCCGAAATATGTGACGAGATGATCGGCCAACAACGATGGTGACGATCGTGCAACACTTGTGGTGGAAGGACTCGTCGCCTGAGTGTAAGGTTGTGTATTTTTTCGGTTCTAAATTGGTTTTTGTGACATATTGCACACTTGTAGCGCCATCTTGGTGAGGTTCCCTCAGTTTAAGCTACGAACAATCCCTTCATGAATGCCAAATTCATGGTCCGTCTGTTTGAATTTTTATTCGACTCACGGTAGTCTTTAAGGAAACGTTTTCGCCGATTGAAAATATATCTGAAAAGGCTATCCCAAGGATTTGATTTCTGTCCCATAGAGCTTTCGCAAAACACATTAAAGGGTCAGCTACTGTCTGTACCGCAATCAAAAAGGACTTTAACCTTTTTGTCAACATCACTGTCCCATTTGCTGATGCATGCATAACCGTTTGCGGTGTCAACGGAAGCTTACTGATTCACTGAAAGTTGTGCCCAACGCCAGTTGAAATACCAATTGTTTCGCTCCCTCAGTCAAGGTCATCCATGGTAGCTTTGTCATCGATTTTTTTGTATTTTTGAGTGGCGGTAGTTTTAAGTATGGCACTTAAAACTACCGCCACTCAAAAATACTGTCGAAGGACCATTGCTTAGTTTTTAGTTTATCGTCGATTCCCAGTGATTTGACAAACCAAGATGAATAGAATATCTCGTCGCCGCCTTTTTTTTTATTAAAAATCAGATCGATCCACCAGACATTACTGAGTACGAACTTTCATCTTCACTCATAGATGGCGATTAGTTTCCAGAAATTAAATTGCATCCAATCTCTAATTCTACCTAATTCCATTGTGACTTCGAAGGTTCGAAACCTCGAAATTCTTTTCAAAACCCCTTCTTCCAATGGAATTCAGAGAGCTCTGGGGCCCTACTCTGTATCTCGTTCCGAAAGTAAAAATTTTCGAAAACGAACCTTTTCTACTCTGTATTTCGAAAGTGGAATGAAATGTACTTATGTCGCATTTACAGTTCCGAAATTATTACGGAGTAGGTACCTACCTAAAAGCGGAAGGGGAAAGCTATTTCGAATGGGACGAAATAGAGAGTGGGGCCCCTGGAGTATTCGCACTTTTATACAGTTGGTTGAGTGATTTAGCAACACTTTAAGCGGAAACGCAGGGATGCAGATCATCATTCCAAGTAAATATGCAAAGGAATTTTGATCCTAATTTTGATCCGCAAGAGCCTTGCAGCTTTTAAATGCCCTCGTATTTAGAAACAAATTTGCAGAAGTTCCTCTTGCCAGAAAGCATTTAAAAACGTTATGGGCTGTCAACGCACACGAAATTTTCAACGCAATTCATTTGGAACCTTACGTGAAGGACATGATTTGATTGGCGTTCATATATTAGGCATTTTGCGTCGTGTTACATATTAATTCCCCATAAAAAAAAGAACCTCCGGCCAATCGAAACTAGTTCCTCGTCCTTTCTATCGTGGAATCTCCTCAACTCGCAAGGAAGGCTGCCTTCATAAATCTCGAACACTATTTGATTGATAAGAATCATACTACCAATCCGCAACCAACCACCTATAGGGGGTATAAGTTGATCGAACTTTGATTGATTGCCGTGAACCTTGGCATGGAGCGAGTCGAACACTCACCCCAGTCCACCTGCACTCGCCTGACCAGACACAGGCTCCGTCTGTCTCATCTCAATCGAGATTCTTGAAGAAGCCCAAGTCCTCACACAACCTTGAGATTAATGCAATCATAATGTCGTGTGGCATGGCAATTCAATCTTAAAGAGCAACTGTCACATGCGACATGTCGACATCGTCAGGCACACGCTCAAGTGGTGCTCTGTGCTCTGCTCAAAGACAAAAGTCAAACAAACAAAGCCGAGCACGAGCTAAGCTGAGCAGTGAGCCTGAGCACCTTGTTTGCGGGCAGTCACCATCGCACCGCAAATGCAACATGCGGCACATTGTTTTTCAGGAAAAATCCGCAGACAAACACAAAGAGGCCATCACAAAACACAGTCGTCCTTCCCTAAAATCCTTCCGGCGGCCAAGTATATTATAGCTGCCGACACGGATATGGCGTGACTCGAACTTTTAATTACTCCCCTGGAATGCAAATTACTGAAGAACGATGGCGATGGTCGATGTCGGCGGCGGTGGTGCTGATGATGGGTGGTTTTGTCATTGACTTGGAAATTTACGACAACTCCTCAAAATGATTGCATTTGAATGGCCAATTTTATGACGTTTCCGGTTTCGCTATTGTGACCCGTCGCGCGTCTCGGTAGTCATAAATTAATTGGTCCTCGAAACGTTGGCAGCTCTGACGGAGAACTACTCGAAATGCGAATTATCCTTGCACGCCGGCCAAATAGACGCAGACACATAGTGAGAGCGATTAGCTTTGAGGACATTTTGCCAGGATAGTGGCACTCGTAACTCACTGTGTATCCTTAGCCTAGATTGCGACCACAGGACACAGTTGAACACAAAATTAAGCAAAAAGGGAGAAAAGTCCCTTTTTTGAGGTTGACGCAGGAGGACAAAGCATACACACTCGCTAGACACGATTGTTACACGACACACGTGCAGCTTGGTATATTCAAACACGGCAACGACCCAGTTTCGCCCCGAACCCACAACGCTTGTGTTTGTGCAACGTATCCTCAATCCTCAATCCCCCGATGTGGGCCCACACCCTGCCGCTTTGGTGGTAGGTTATCCATGAAAATGCTAGAGAGTCAACCCCCTTGGGAGCGAGCACTGGCGTTAGCTGAGCAGGGTGCCCCTCTCACACATGGGTGGCTTTGGTAGTGGCACTGGCTAACGCAAAAGAGGGAATCATTGGCCTTTCAGCCACTGGTTTGATATTTGTATTTGCTTAGGTCCTCGGCCCGTTTTCTGTTCTCGGTTTTATTGTTGTCGTTCGAAAGTTGGGTTTTTTTTTTGTTGTCAACGTGTGTGTGTCGCTGTCGTGTGGCGACTACTACGCCCGACGCATGGCACGTCACAATCACAAGGGGTTGACGCAGACGACCTACGGACGTCTGAACTGATGTACACATTATAGTGATTGTATGCTGTGTGATGCGTTGCGTGTGATATCATTTTCGATAACAATTGGGTGGCTCCCACAAGTCCAGGCGTTGTGTGTCATATCGATTCGATGCCAGTCTGCGTGTGTGTTGGTGTTTGATGACAATAGAACGAACACCCGCCGACGACGCCATGATAGACGATTTGAGATTTGAATGGCCGGCAATGATTTGTCCTAATAACTGCGGAAAAAAGTTATTACTCCTGTGTTCGTTTCGAATTGGACGTTTTTGATCAATCGTTTGTCGCTGTTCCCTTTGAAGGGTATATATAGCAATTCAATCGATATTCGATTGAGTATGCCTACGGGATTTGGGGGATTGTCCTTTGCATGCACTTGATTGATGGCTATCAGTTGGTTTATTTCAGTGGACAGTTGTACGCAGTTATGTGATTATATTGTGATTGAAGGTGTGCAGACAGGTATTTGTAGGTCAATCGAAGGGTTGTGGTAGAGTGGCACAGAGTTTTCTCTGTATATATACATTTCAAGGCATGCGGATGAGACCACTTGTTTTCCAAAATTAGTTTAGAAGAACTGTCAGTGGGACTTGACAATGTGAGAATCAAAGGAAATAGTTCTACTTTTTTTTTAAAAGGGGAATTTAACACAGCATTTTCAATATGTCAATTTAAACAAATGAATTTAATGGCAGTCAATTCTGGGTGTGTACTCCTCTTGGAAAGACGTTGATTTTCTTCTGTCAGGAAGTCAAGCTTATACTTCGCTTTGCCGTCAGTATCGAGATGTGCAATTTTGTTTGGTAGTTTTTACGATCTACATAAAATATCCACATGGGTGGCACTTCAGGCAATCTTTTCTCTTAACTCAACATCAAAAATAAATGCAATTTATTTTTAAGGGAAATTCTGAATTATTTGAGGGAAAATTTATAAGTTGTGTTTTATTATAATTTTTGTATACTGGGGCACTTGGGCATTTGCTTATATGTATCTTATACCGAGCAAGCATTTTATTCAGCAAAAATGAAAAAAATGCATTCATTTAACATTCATTTATGTGAACCAATTTGGATTTTCATTCACATAAATGAACAAAAATGATCATGAAACGATTTCAGAATTCAAATTTATAGCGACATTTAAATTTCCTTCACTGTAATGAATAAAATTGACTGAGCAATCGTAAAGATCGGTGACTATTTCTGTGCAAGGGAAAACATGATTTGCGCAAATGGATAGTGATAACGGGACCTGGAAATGAAACAAAAAATAAATAAAAATTCGATGCGTCAGTTCGATTCATTTTTTGCAACGAACGGTGGTCGGGAGGTTTTGTCTGAGAAATTAAAAAGTGAAGTGATAATGCCTGAAAAATAATTTTGCCAAATAAAGTTAGCAACTAATCGAACAAGAGGATGTTTCAGCGGCTCACCGAAAAAGTTTTGAATTTAAGAAAGGCGATTCGGTAGCAGAGTGTTTGCAAAGAAAATATTTTCTCCTCATCAGTTATTCCTCGAAAACCATTCGAAACCGTTGAAGACTTCCTTGCCTTTGATCGAATGTTGCAGGATTAAACAGAAAAATTCAGCCAACTGGTACGAATATACGACTTATTCTTCTTTACAGATTGTAGTTTATTTGACGATATAAATGTTAGTTTTTTTCAGAAAGTTGATTTTATGCAATTTGGTCAAAACATAGCCCGACAAATTTTATCAAGAACAATTTAAGAAAAGTTTTTGATGATAAAGTGGCCAAAGAATTTTCCTGGAGGTGTACCCATACCAAGAGATCTGAGGGGTACCCATACCAAGAGATCTGAATGTTTCTCCAATCATTTATCTACCATTTGAAAGATTCATAAATGAAGGCAGGTTTATCAGGAAACTGGATTGAAATTGAATCATAAATTAATTCATATCTGAAGGTTTTCTTCATTTAAATCATTTATGATTCATTTTGAAGGCAAATGTTCGCTGGGATATAAATGCATTTGTGGAATTATTGCAGTTAGCTATACTTGGACAAAAGGTACAGGAGTACTGGGAGCAACAGGAGTGTAGGGGTTTGTTCAGTGGGCATTAGTAATAAATGGGTGGATGCAGTCAACGTTAATAACTGGTAGACTTTTACCGGATTGGTTTATTCGATTTTATTCGCATGAAAATTGTTTCCTTGAAGTGGCTCGAACTTTGACACATCACGTTTTGATAGTCATTTATGTTACTGTAATTAAAATGCTTTAGAAACGTATCCGTGCAGTAATAACTATTTATATTGCAAAAAAGCTACCATATTTTTACGTTCAATATGTGAGTTCTATTTGACATTTTCATAGTCACATAGTCAACTGTAATTTAAGCTAGATTTGTACTAATTCTGGAAGAAGGTATATAATTATTAGGAGGGATTCATTTCGCATAGTCCCGAAACCCGAATACCATAAAATAATAAGCAATTCTATAGGTACTTCTCTACCTAGTTTTGCACACTTTTTCTACCTATGAAATCAGCTTTGGAAAATATTTCTCTTGCCTGAGTTTGGGATGCCTCATTACGAAATGCACAGCAGCAATTAAGCAAAGCCACCTGGAAATATACAAAAGTGGGCACATACCAGCTTCCTATCCAGGTGAAGGAATACATCGTTTTCCTGTGGTAATTGCCCAATTATTTGATACCTGGATATGGATAGATGTCAGACAGATTTGAGCACTTATTGATTGCCTCGGCTTAGGTCTTTATATTTCGATCTTTCAAATACTCGCCCGGCCGTATTTTTGCAAAAATGTGTGGCTCTTTTATATCAAGAAAAACGTGAAGAATACGTTTTACCGTACTTAAATTCTGTGTTTTTAAATTGGTCTGTACGAAAGGGCTTACATTTGGGAATAATTGTGGTCATCTGTGGCCGACCGATTAAGGTTCGTGCTGTGTCAGTGGAAGGCGCAATAAATTGGGTATCGAGAAACACCGGTTCAAATCGCTACCACAACTCTAAAAAATACTTTTGAACTCAAATTAAATTTTTTAATACCTAGTTTTAAATTTTTAAATAATTGGTTTTGGATCACTGAAAGAAATTTTTCAAAATTTGTTTAAAATTCGAATTTTACAACTGACTTGGTAGATCGAAGAACGAGTTCTTCTTGTCCAAATCGAAGTTAATTTTAAGTACAAATAAAATTGCTACATGTCTATAAAAAAATAAATAAATCAGGGCACTACGTGTAGTGTAGCACCGGAGACCAGTGTTGCCAGATTGAGCGCTTTATCGTATTTTGGGATATCTTTTTTATTAAAAAACGATAGAAATTTATTCCATGAGCGCTCAATATAATTTTGGGCATAAGTTCAACAATTTTTGTGTACATTTTGTTTGTTTTATTGCTTCAAAAAACTTCAAAAAAGGAATAGTTTCGGACAAACCCTCACTCATATAATTTATCACCGCCATCGAACAATCGTTCAACTTACAGGCCCACCAATTTATTTTGCAGGTCTTTTGATTTGACACAACACACAATTCACAAAAAGGAAATTGCAAAAGATAGAAGTCAAATAAAATTCGCGCCACCCGAATGGGTAAGTGGGAAAAATACCAAAAAAAGTGCTTAAGGAATTGGGAAAATTTTCAACGATTTTGGGCTATTTTTTTTAAGGTTTAGGCGCTTAAAGCAAATTAAATTATGGCAACCCTGCCGGAGACCGATTTAGTTTTGATAATTTTTAAGTAATTTTTTCACGAAATTAAATTCACAAAAAAAAAATGCTGCAAGAGCACTGTTCTCATACGAATTGAAAAAAGAGTAAATGCTTCCCTAATGAAGGTTTAGTGGTAGGTGACCTGGATTGCCGGAGGGGTCCTTGGTCCAACCCATAAACTAAGTATTAAATAGACCGTCAGCTCTTGCAACTTAAGAGAATTTGCCTACAAGCTGTTTTCCGTGTTTCTATGTGGCAAAGTATGTGTGCCATGTTAAAGTAGATTAGCCGCACACATACTCTCGCACATAGGAACCTGACAGTTGCCTGACAGTTCATTTTGTGGTAACATTGAAATAAATTCAAATAATTCAAATAACTGCCCGTTATCGGGACGTGTTAAGAAAACGGTGGGTATGGTGTGGTGAATTTAGTACCAAATTATATTAAAACGCATAGGTAGGTATACGTATTAAGATTTCTTTCATTTTACCTAGATAATCTATATAGTACGCGATGTTTTCATCTTTGTTGTAAAAAATCGAAATCGATAAACTATATGAATCATTGACAAAAATAAAAAAAAAACGCTTATTAATATAAAAAAATATTTGATTACTAATGATTATGAATCGTATATATTAAAAGCAAATAAATTGTAAGCAGCAAAACTTAAATGCGTGAGACATATCAAGGTACAAATCAGTAAACATGTTTATTTGTAATTTTGCTTGTATACATTTTGAGTTTCGCTTTTTTCCGGTACATTTTAAAGAAAATAAATTTTCGTTGATTGTGTTTATTAGACTTTTTCGTTATAAATTTTTTTTTTTTAATAAACGGAATCTTCATGAAAAGATTATAACTAAAAACTCATATTATTTCAAATCTTAAGATTCGTAATCTTCTCTTTAAATTCTTTGCCGTTTTTCTATGGACATTCACGGTGAAATCATTTTTCGCCAAAAACAGCAAACGAAAACAGACACAATAATTATAGGAACAAAAATATCTTATTTTATTTCACACATCATTCATTTGTTTATTTATGTTGATTACATTCGCTATTATAAATTTCGTAGAATATCTACATGTTTTCGTGGTGAAATAAAACAACGAGCTTAAACTCTCAGAACGCATCCATCAGCTGACAGAAACTCACCAAATACACTAACTCTCAGTCAGTGTTCTCAGCACGCTCACTTTATTTTTTACAAGAAGCGTGTTAATTTTTCCCTTTTCACTAAACTCAAATTCCCTTAGATTTTTTATGGAAAATACATACTTTTAGAAGTAAAATTTGTATTGTTCGGAGAGAAAATCATATTAAATTAATCTTCAGTATAAAAATCGCAGTTTGCTAACATTATAATGATAATTTTTTGATAATAGAAATTTTTGCTTAAGGCAAATCTCTTTTTTATGTACATTTAGTGCGTTGATATTCATAGTGAAATGTAGTTCGACTGTTTTTCTGACAGATTATTGATAGTCCAACAATTAAGACATTTTTTTCCTTTTACGCAGGAAAGTTTTTCAAAAATTTAAATTCCCACAAAAAGGTAGAGATGCCACAATGCAGGAACACTGCTGAGTGTCAGTATTTTATTACTCCTCCCACCTTTTAGAAATTCTTTTTTTTGCTGCTTCACACGTATTCACAGATATGAAATTTAAGAGAGAATTTTATTTGAAAAATTTGCGGGGGGAATCGGGTAGGTGCGCGGGAGCTGACGGTCTATTTAATACTTAGTTTATGGTCCAACCTCCGATAGGAATAAATTACTATTATTGATTTTGTTGATTTTTTTTACTGACTGGTTCATGAAAACTTAATAAATATTTAATGTCGTTCTATAATTCCGTGGATACATACTTCGATATGAATGAAATTCCTTAGACACTTTTGACAAAGACATCAGTTAAGCACCTCTTTCCGGGGAAATGCCTCTGAAGCCAATTGATTCGCCCCTGCGAGTACAGTGTTAACAGTTCTTGGGAGTTTTCCTCATTGGAAATGGAATTATGTGTCAAAAAATGTGCCAAATGGTTAAGAGGAGATTTTCCTTTCATTGAAAACTTAACTCACGTTCTGGTCTTGAATTTGCGTAGGTATATTCGAAAAAGAAAAAATTCTAAAACGTTTGTTTTATATTTTTTCCACAATGAGCAATTTATGTATATTCGTACTCATCTTAAAACGTACCACCTTTTTTGATACTTAACAAGTTTTGTTTTTCATTATAGGTACCTAGTAATTTGAAGATGTCCACCAAAACTGTTTGTTTAAATTTTTCTGTTAATAAAATCTCTTAAAACCTGTGATTAAAGTTATACAATTCATAAAGTGAATTGGAACGTTATCGGAGCTTTTTTTATAGTTGACACGATCGGTGTGCACGCAGGTTATGGCCAAACGAACTCTGTAAAAATGAAGCTGTTTGAAAATGTCACATTCATGGGATTTTCTAGATGTATCCCCTCCCTTTTTCATTCATTCCTTTAAATGGAAAATTCCTCACCGAAAAAAAAATACTAAATAGGTATATTTGCACGAATTGAGAGGAAAAAAACATTTTTTTATTCGCTCAAATTTAACACGCACTGTAAGAACGACCAAAGTCGGGTAAATCGTATTTTCCCATATGTGTATACCCAACGGTTTATTCTTTGATTGAAAGGAAACGTAAACAGAACCAACTGCTGTCGTTATTTTATCGAGCGCATTGCCTCTTTTATGTGGGCATCTACCAGTCAATCGAACGCAGCTAATATTTGTCGTGCATGAACAATTACTCTCTGACTCTGAACTGAACTGGCACTGCAGATGAAACTGCACGTGTTCAAATATAAGTTCATGGTGCGTTTAAGCAGTTGCGTTCTGTGTTTGTCATGATTTAACTAGTGTGTATTCAGGAAAACTCTTGCGAGGTGCAGTTGTGGAGTCCATTGTGTTCAGGCAGTTGACAGAGATACGAGTAACCCCTCAAAAATTACGTCTTCAATTCTTCTGTTTTTTAAACAAACTCTTAAACTAGTGTAGGTAGGAACATACGTAAAGTATCAGATGCACCGAAAGTATTCAAAGCAACTTGTATCAGTTCAAACCAGACTAACACGTGTACAAGTTGACAGCTCTAGAAAAGGTTTGCGACGTAAACACTTTTTGATAATATAACGTACCAACGAGCTAACGTATACCTACAAGTACAAGTAAATTTAAACAACTGTCCGTTGACCTAAATAAACGAATTTCAGCACAAGCAAATCAGTAGCAAAGAGATCTCAAGTCGATGCAAATACCTCAGCATAAACACCGAATTCACATCGGCAGCCCCGTAATAAGCTTACCTATAGAGATTCAACTTGTCTGCAGACGTATCCACTGCTAGTCACAGCAAAAATAATCCTTGTTGGCGGACACGAACAACTTCAATTGATGGCAGAAACAGGAAACAACTGCTGTTGGATTTGAATAGATTTTTCCTTTTTTTTTTTTTCTTTTGCAAATATACTATCACAGACAATTTGCTATCTTATGACTTATTTCCATTGGCTCAAATCACTTCACTAATTTGAATTTCTCTTCCGATTAACACTTTCATTGATTTACTTTGAGGTTTTAGAATTCACTACACAAAAAAAAATATTGATAACACTCTCTCAGAAGACATGTGTGCTATTGCTGGGTTGTTTTTGAGTTTCCATGACACCACCGTAAGTAGCCACCCTTAAGAAACGTTACTAACAACAACACAACCGAAAATAAAAGAATTTCTACTTTCACCAAACAATCGAACACACAATCACCTTCCGATAGGTTTGTTATCTCTCCACCAACTGACAATCCCACAGATACACGTTGTGTGATGTTAGAGATTTAAAACTACTGCTGTTTCCTTATCAACCCTCAATGAAAAAAAAAAAAAACAAATTCCGATAGCAGCTGGCTGAAGCGAAATGCTCTGCAACTTCCTGCTTTGTACAGTGAGGAGAGATCTATTTGGCATTCCTGAACAAACAGATAACCTTTGTGACTTCGTGGAGAGATTTTGAAATCTTACATACAATCGTCGCACATTTTCCGAAGGAGGAGAACACAAAATCCGAAACCACGCGAAATATAAGTGACACGACGTCTACTGCGAACGATAACGAATTTGAGTGGTGTTCTTTCGAAAGGCGCACACTCTCAACTGGGTACGGTATAATCTCGGTGTTTAGATGGCAATGACAAGCGAAAAAAAACGTCACGGAAACCAATTTGATGATAAGAATAACTTCCCCTCCAAGAGACGAAAAATGTTTTAGTTACTCATTCGGAAGTTCTGTTGTTAACCTGGTGAATGGTCGACCGGCGAGCCAAGTGGGTTGACAGTGAGTCACAGTTGCAAATGCGATAAATGTTGAGCGACAACGTGTAATTCTTGGTACAAGATAAACAATCTTTCAAATGTATTGGATTCGACTCACTTTGGGTGACCCTTTCAGTACGACAAAGGGTTGAACAATGAACATCCATCTTCGCCAGATCGGTGGAAGTGGAAGTACAATGGACCGACAAAGAAATCACTGGCCGCACAATAATGCACGTCAGACAGATGATGATATCATTATTTAACTAAAAATCTCGAAAAGTGGTTTTCGCTTTCAGTTATGATTCAGAGATAGGAAAGCATCTTCTTCTGGCTTTGTGTGTACCTACATATTGAAGAATGCTTGCGGTTATTGGGATGGGTCTGATGTTGGTTGTTGTTGGTCAGTGTAGGTCAGGTGTACTCTGACATCAGAGGTTGTTATTTGTCTGCTCCCAAGATAGGTGTAGATGCGTCAATTTTAGATTTTATTCACTTTGATGTAAATGACCAAACAGGGAAAGCTACGAGTATTTGATTCAATATCACACCATTTATGGTTTTCCCAATATTTGTTCAATATTAGTGCGGAATATTTACAGCCTAATTGACAAGTTCGTACTGTTCACTTGCTTATATAATTCCTTGTTCAACTAGTTACTATCTATGAATATTACTTTTTTTTTGTAAAGAGTACCTTCACGCATTTATCGACTTTATCAGTCACCCATAGCTCCGGTCACGCTATTTTTTCATATCCCCGCCTAATTCTGCCGTCATAGCCGTAAGTATAGGTACAAGAGATATTTATTAGTTATTTCCCAAAATACAAAAGCTGTAAGAGCCTGGAGCGGTCACTTTGAATGGTGAATTTTTTTTCTTATAATTTCTATTTATTTATTTTTTGCATTGAAATTCTTTAAAAAAAAAAAAACTTCGAGCTCAAAAATCCGACGCAATGACACTTCTTTCCAAAGCATGGATGGGCACATACCGCCGCCATCTAGAGGACTATTTATTATTTGCTCATTTTCCTAATTGAAGACTGGCGTGCAAATAGGGAATTTAGAACCAGTCAACGGGCAGTTGTTTTCATGAAAAATTATAAAAAATAATGTACAATAACTAAACAGAAGATGTCAATAGAAAGTGCAATAAAAAAAGAGTTTATGAATAATTATAACAAAAAAGACAAGCAAGAAAAAGGAACCACGTTAATTGTTTATTTGGCATCATTTCTCAAATAATGACAACATTAATTTAATACTGACTGGTAACACTGATTTATGTCAAAATAAATTTTGCTTCGTTTGAAAACTTTAAATTTTAATAAACTTCAATAGTTCTCCATTGATATCTGCGACATCCAACATTAATCTTAAGAAAAAACTGGTTTTGTGCTTTAAACATGGCAGTGCACCAATTTTACAAAAATGGTAACTAACTTCACTCTATTAAGAGAACACACCATCAAGTTGCTACCATCGTTGGCTGTTATTAAAACGAGCGCAAAAAAAAAAATAAACAAAAAATTAAAACCGTCTTAAATGTCGGATGTGTGACATCAAGCAACATTTTCTCATTCTAACACTTTCATACTTTTTTAATTGAAGAACTTTACAAATCTTCGTGTTATAATAGATTGGAAAGTTGGTTTTACGTATTTTCGAATGAGTCAAGAAAGCAGTGTCTACATCGGCGATAAATCTGCTCATTCGCAGTTCCAGCAAACCAGCAATTTTTGGGCCTCAAAACAGAAAACGTTTCAGCAAAATTTTGCCAATATAAGTTTGGTGAATTAAAAATGGTATCGAAATGCCAAAAAGAAGTTACAAAATCAGATATGTGGAAAACAGCAAAAGTGGCAACCATGTTACAGACCAGAAATTTAGCAAAAACTCTTTGATCATACCAAAAATGGTACAGAATTTTGTTAAAATTGTTTGAGGTCCGCATAGTTCAAATGCGTGTTGTATTCTGACTAATTGCTGATATCTTTTAGTCGTTTTTACGTTAGCCGGATTTTAATCTGATCTACTATACATGGACTTCCGTACATCCGTAGGTCTCTGGAGGAGGTCATAAGCACTAAGCGAGCAGTTTTGGTCTAGAGGCCAAGTCAAGTTTTGGCGATGTATGGATTGTATGGACGTTCGAAATTTTGAAAATAATTTCCTAAAAAAAATAAATTTTGATACAACTTGACAACTTGGTTTTGAATACCGAGTCGAGAATTTTCGAAATTTTTTGTTCGACATTTTTCGTTTTCAAGATGATCTTCCGACATTTTGTCGACCTTGTATTCTTTTCGAAAATATGCTGCGTTATTTCAAGACTCCCATTATCACCAAACTGGGCAGTCACTTTTCCTCAATTCGGAAACAGGAACCCCAAAAATTGGAGTATACATAACTGGACCGTATTAAAGAGAACGCATTTCTGTTTCATAAAAAAATAGTTAGAACTGATATTGCTTTTTAAATTTGTAGCAATAGGTTCCTACTTTCGATATAACGCAAAACTTTTTGAATGATACCATTAATTTAGTTAAATCTTCAAGGTCCATAATACATAAGTAGATACTTCTATTAAAAATCGTATGGGTAGTTCAACAAAACATTCGGACAAGACACTGGAACTGATCACCTTTATGGACATGCAACTCAATGACTAAAGCTGGTTGTGTTTGTATCCGGACCATCTTAGTTTGAAAAGTTTGATTTTTCGAGAAGAAAAGTCACAGAGAAAAATGCAGAAAACAACAACTGTAAATAAAGTTCTAGAAACCAATTAGACATGCTTATAAGCTGAGCTTCCGCCGTCGAGTTTCTATTTCCGCTTTTGAATTTGTGCAGATACCTAACGGAAGGCTAACCTGCGGAAGACAACAAAGAACATCTCGAAATAAAATGGAGAAAACAGAATGATGCGTGCAAAAGTTGGGACACACAATTTTTAATAAAAAAACTAGAAAGTGACACACCTTTGAAAAATCATTTTGACGATACCAACATATGGACTATTGCTGTAGGTTGTAGGAAGTGAGTTTTTGTCATGATTTCGCCCATTTAGAGGCCATTAATTCAGACTCAGGATTCATCAGAAGCTAAAAATCTTCACCTTCACCTACCTAAAGGGTGATTTTTTAAGAGGTTTAGAACTTATTTTAAAAAAAAAACACAAAAAATTCGAAAAAATGAATGAAATTAACTGTTCACCAAACTCGCCTCGCAATTGCGCCATTGTTTCGCGTGCTGTGTGGCATGTGACACCGTCTTGTTGAAACCACATATCATGCAAGTCAAGAACTTCCATTTCGGGCAAAAAAAAGTTTGTTATCATCGCTCGGTAGCGTTCACCATTGACAGTAACGCTGCGATTCGCATCATCTCTGAAGAAATATGGCCCAATAATGCCGCCGGCCCATAAACCGCACCAAACAGTGGCTTTTTCGGGATGCATTGGTAGCTGTTGCAATGCTTCTGGCTGATCTTCACTCCAAATGCGGCAATTTTGCTTATTTACGTACCCATTCAACCAAAAATGAGCCTCATCGCTGAACACAATTTTTCGATAAAAAAGCGGATCCTCGGCCAGCTTTCCAAGAGCCCATTCACCAAAAATTCGGCGTTGTGGTAGGTCGGCTGGCTTTAGTTCTTGCACCAGCTGTATCTTAAAAGGCTTTACGCCCAAATCCTTCCGCAAAATTTTCCACGTAGTGCTGTAACAAAGGCCTAACTGCTGGGAACGGCGCCGAATCGACATTTCGCGGTCTTCTGTCACACTAGCTGATACGGCCACAATATTTTCTTCACTACGCACAGTACGTAAACGTGTTGGTGGTTTAATGTCCAACAAAGTAAATTTGGTGCGAAATTTGGTCACAATCTTCCGAATAGACTGCTCAGAAGGTCGAGAATGCCGATCATAAAATGGAAGCAGCGCGCGATGAACATTTCGAACCGAGCACGAATTTTGATAGTAAAATTCATTAATTTGCAAGCGTTGTTCATTTGTAAGACGATCCATGGTTAAATTGCAAACCAAACTGAAGCTGTTTGACAGTGACACAAGGTACTAAACACACGTCAGCTGTCAAAACCAGTGTTGCCAAAACCAAACCAGCTAAAAAATCACCCTTTACAAAGTAAAATCAAATTTCTGTAACCTTTAGGACAGCAAATAATATGGTCAACTTGTCTTCAGTTGAATAGGTACCCGCTACCCAAGTAAAAATAAACTCTCATCTCACAGTTTGCAGCTCTGTTCTTTATCCGCGTAATAAAACTCATCAAACTCACGCCCATTCACCTGGACTGTTTTGCCATTCGAATAAGTAGGTGTAAAATGTTGGGTCAAAAACCGCGTGATGCTTGACGTAATTACCCCCGAAAAAAAAATACAACAATCCCCCACACCTATCTAAACCCATGGTATTTTCAAAACAGATGACTCACCCCCACACCGAAACAGAATTTCTTTTCTGCACACCGATTATAATGAGAAAAGTTCAATTTTTCCTCAACATCATTTGAATACCTCTCCACCTTCGAATAATTTATTTCCAACTCAATAGCTATTGCCAATCTTCTTCCTTTTCAATAACCCAAATAGAAGACATCACAGCACAGACAAACTAATAAAGAAAAAAAAAATAAAGTCAACGACACAAGCGCATTCAAATACAGAACACACAAAATTCCAATTCCAATTCCCATTCCGTTTTTATGGAATCTCAAAAATTGAGTTCAAGATCGATTGTGATGACCTTCTCACTTTACACCCCCGTCCCGGCTCACCCACCACCGTCACCGTCACCGTCCACAGACAACCCAAAACATCAGCAATTCCACACCATTCGTCGATTTCGAAATTAAACAAAAATTTTGAAATTCCACAGCAAAGAGACACCAATCTTCAACAATCACTCTTGGATTCTACGATACCATGAGATAGATAGATAGAAAAATAATATGGAAAACCGTTCTCGTCTGTATGCGTATGTTTGTGTATATTTTGTTTAGCACACTGTGCTCCATATCCATTTATCATTTGCAGTACACACAAACACACCCCATACGGCGAGTGTTCCTACTCTTCGGTATGAGTATCTAAGTACTTGGGCCATGTTATCACCATCAGGCATTTTTTCGATTTAATTCTCGAGTGCTGAGTTTTCCACTTATTCGGTCGTCTTTCCTACTATAAGCCCCCGCTCTGGTCACCGCCCGCCACCCCTTGGGCATGGGGCATGTGAAAATTGGAAAAACATCAAAATCCATTATACTACAGCAACGCTTTCCCCGCGCCAAAGCACCAGCACCAGTATCCGAAGCAGTCTCTCTCAGGTTCATTCATTGCTATGCGCCGCGTCCGCTCTTCTCGCTCGATGGCAGCTGTGTGTTGGTAATATAGGAAAATAGTTTGGTATACCTACACTTGGGACGGAGGAAAGTTTTCCCGATTTGTTTTCCCAGCGTGAGCAAAAATATATACAAACAAAAAAAATGGGGCAACCCAACAACAACGACAGCACACATGTCAGAGCTGCAAACCACGACGGATGGTTTGATTTTTCCAATGGAAAGCTTCTTTTCGAAAAACCCCGTGTACATTTTTTTTTCCACATACAACACACGAACACGAGTCTCCTACATTTCTCTGGTGTGTGTGTGTGTGTGTGGTATGTGAATTTTCTTTTCAATTAAATTTTCCCTGCTGTATACCTTTTCACACTGAGAATTTTTCAAATATTTCCTTTTTTTTTCGAAATTTTACCGAACTACACAGATTTGGATGCAGCTATGCGAAGACTCACTTTCAAAAAGCCCGTTTCTGACCCGTTTTTGAGATGGATTTTCCAAAGGAAAATCGTCGAATCAACCACCAACTCTGTGGTTGTCCGAAATACACACAATTTGGAACATACACGCACGCACTCTGTACACACTGCCGCCCGAATTTTGAAAAGATCTCCTTTCCTTTGTATGGCGAGATTTCCGAATATTTTTTCACGCACCTCGAAAACGGTCGTTTTTGGCCCGAATAACAGTTTTTCTCACTACAAACTGTTTCACTTAGGGGTTTTCACTTTTCTTGAATGGGTTAGATTTTGTGTGTTGGTTTTTTGTTGTAATTATTTTGGCAAAAAAAAAACTACTACACTCCGCGGGCCAGTTGCCGTTGTGGCGTCAGAGGAGAATTTGTATTTGCGAGCCCGAGCGTTCGAGACAAGATGTACCTAGAGAGACGGAGAATGTGTGCACCAGCACACAATATGGCGTCTTCCAATGTGAGCGAGAAACTCGAGAGACAGAGTAAGAGTGACGATGGGGCTGGGGAGCACCGTTTTCCAGTGTCGAAATATTTTTTGTGTATATTTTCGTGAAAAGCTTTGTCGAGTGTATCTACTGAAATCGTCCAACTACCCCGGGCTTCATCCGATAAGAGTCTGGTCTCTGTACGTGTGTGTGTCAGCTTTTTGGCAACCCTTGTGGATTGTAGTTGCGGGGAAAGCTAAAGGCACAGAAAACACTGTAATTGGGGGTTGGCAGAACAGCGAAGGGGAAACTTGAACTTGTAAAATTTGGAATTCACCCGAAAGGAAAAAAGAATGTGGGCCAAGTGGAGTCGGACCAAGAGTTGGCGGATGTGATTAGCATAAAAGCTCATATTTCTGCCAGATGGGAAGGCACTCACCTGCTTATGCTAATGCCAACGAGTGTATATGGAGCTGCACTTTCTATTTTCACTTAACCTAATACTGAGATGAGGTCGTGTTCACTTGTCAGGAACAATGCATTTCTTATTCATTTTCAAACATATGTGGGTCAGTTGTACTAAATCAAACCATCAGGGCGGATATGACATGCCCGATATTAGCAATTAAATTCTCCTGAAACAGAACTTAGTAATGGGAGAACGCGTAGAAAAACGCATCAAAAAAACGACTGGGAAAAAGTATCGAAATCTGCGTCACATACCGCGGGAAAAACGCGTCAAAAACTGGGTGGAAAAATGCTTCAAAAACTCGTCCAACTATTGCTAGTCGCGCCAAAAAACGCTGTTAAAATGCGCCAAAAGAACGGATAGAAAAACGCATCAAAAACGGGTGGAAAACACATCAGGTCTGTTCCTTTACTTTTGTAGTAGATAATAATGGAAAAGACTGTAAAATTGGCAGTGGCGCCGTGGCGTAGATAAATGCTCTCACAGAGAGAGAGACACTTACGAAAAAGTAAAAGTGAACGCTTTTGAAGTAATCTATGAAAATGATACATAATTCAAAAAAGTTGTATGAAAAGTCGTTAAAATATCGCATAAACTCGAAGAATTAGCTAAATAACTAACAAAATTAGTGGATTCATCTACCTAGCGATGAAAGTATTTCGGAATTAATCAAACTTCTTCTTCATGTATCTGGAAGAGTTTGTACTGACTGCTTGAAGCATTCGAGAAGAGGAAAAAGCGACACGCAATCAAAATTTCTTGGAGACGAGGAAGAATTTCGTCGCTACTTTCGAAAAGAATTTAAGGAGAACATTGAATTTTATTTTTCCTCCTGTTGACACCAATTTAATATGCAAAAAATCAAAACAAATGCACTCATATGTCAAATAGGACAACAAATTTCAAGTCAGCTGTTAGCTGTAAGTTGGCTGACAGCTTTTTCAGTTCTTCCACTAATCCATTTACAAAAGCTGATCAATTTCGTTGCATGTTCCATGAGCCGCGCTAAATCTGAGATCTGAAAAAGATTTTTGGTTGTCCCAATGGAAAACGACATAAGAAATTTGTTGAGTAAAAATTCGTAAGATTCTCAGTGGAGGGGTAATTATCTTGCTCTATCGATGACGCTCTCTTTTACGAATTTTTCTAGGGAACGGCATTGAGTAAAAATTCGTAAAAATTCGTAAGATTTAAAAGTAAAGGAACAGACCTACTCAGTTCACATTACAAAGTGTCAGAATATAAAATAATCCGCGAAAATACAAAAAACTGTCTAAATTAATAAGTCAACGCGTTCGTATACCTATTCCAGACAAATCTAGTTGACGTTTTATATGAAATATGTCCAAACCATTGACTTATTATAAATATATGGACTGCTAGTAGACAACTTCGGGTTGGTTCCAACATAAGCGCTAGCTCTCGTGGTTCGGAGCGGAATAAATTGGAAACTCACATCTGACGTTTCCATTTCGTTGCAGATATAAGTACTTTAAGAAATATAGATGTAAGCAATTTATATGATGAATTAAATTCTCATGCACTTGAATGTGATATTCTTGACAATCATAAGTAAATATTTATTGATCAGAAATGTGATTGAAATATACGCTAAAGTGTTATTACATCATAATTCTAAAATGAATAATGAAAAATATCATAAAAAACTACATAATTCGCAATAAATATACGAAAATTGTGGAATTTATGGGACAAAGAAAAGCGATTTTTTATTCAAATTTTGTTGGTTCTATCTATTATTAATTATTTAAGCTAGCACAATTTCGAGATGACATCTATTGTATACAATGCCGCAACTATTTAAATTTCAACCGTTTCACTTGGCAAATCCACTCTCGCCCAATAAGTGGCTCTAGCATTCTATGGAGAAATCCAAGATGGTTGTCATTTTGTTTCACTTATTTTTCGCAGAGAACCAAGAGCGCTAGTTATGTTGGCGTCATTTTCTGGGCAGAGATTGTATGGAAGTGACATTTCACTAGCAGTCCATATATAATAAGTCAATGGTCCGAACGTCTTCAATGTGTGGGCCAATCAAAACCGAGACACATCAAGTCAGCCAGCTGTCAAACTTACTAAACTAGATTCTTGAACTATAGATACCATAGACAAATCATACTGATTTATTTTACCTCAACCAATCTACATTTTCAATTTTTTATAAATATTCTAAGCAAAATGCACTTTTATTCCTAAAACAAACTGCTATCCACAGCTATTTGAATAATTTCAAATTTAACGGATAAAATTCGATGAACGCTGCCAAACTTTCCCAACAGCAGAAGTGGCATAATAGCTGTAAGAGAGTTGGTGAGCCGGAATCTTTGAATTTACGTGACATCTGTCAATACGGATTTCTGTGTAACAATTCTAGCGAATCTAGCTTTTGCCACCCCGTAAAAATATAGGTGGTAGGCAAGTAGCGGAAAATTACCCGAAGTTGGAGGCCTCAGTATGGTTTGATAGGTACAATCTAGAAAAACTGAAGATGTCAAAAAGAAAGTCTCAAATCAACGGCTTTATTTTGAACTAGTTTTATTGAAGTAAGATCTATAGTTTCAAACAAAAAAACCTAAAAATCGTCTACGTAAACAACCGAACAGTGGCATCGGCTCCCGTCGAGAACACCCACGGTTGCACCGGATGCCAGTTAACATCCAAAACGCCAAAGTCATCTCGCTTCTCGTGCGTCTGCAGCTTCTTTAGGGGAACAATCAATGGGTTCTGTAGTAAATCACTGTGAAAAGAAGACAAAGTGGTCAGTGCCGTCCTGGGACAGGGCTGAGCTACAACTTACTTATAGACCATTCCATGTGACACAATCACCGACTGATCATCACTGCCCGACGCAAACAGAGGGTACCTCAAGTGGTAGGCCACACTCCTAACAGCGTTTTTGTGCAGGCGCATTGTCTGATACGGTTTCGTGGACAAATCCAAGTCGAACCACAGCATCTTCTTGTCATAGGTGGAGACGAGCAAGTTGTCTCCCTTCGGATGGATGGACATTCCCGAGATCCATTTCGAGTTTGTAAGGAGCTTCTTGATGAGTTCTTGTTTGACGAGGTCATAGATGCGGACATTGTGTTGGGTCTGGAAACAAAATAGTTTAAGAGAGCCTCCAGCGAATGGAGGATAGGATCCAACTCACCGCAACAAAGAGGCACGGTTTGATGGGGTGGAAGAGCACAAACTGTATCAAGCCCTTGCTCTTAGAGAATGGAATCTGACTGCGACGCTTAGAAAGTTGGTGGATTATTGCCGAACGATTCGCACCTTCGGGCATCACTGTGGCTAGGTAGTCGCCCCGACCGTGCCAAGTGACCTGTCGCACTGGCTTGAAATGCGTGATTATCACCCGAACGCCCTTCTCCTGCTCATCCTTCTCGGCCACAGACCACTGGACGGCAGTCTTGATGCGCTCACTCTCCAATTGGTCGACTTTCGGTAGCTCCGACAGGAGATCATCTGTCTTCTTTACAAGCAGCTTGTCGCCGACCTTGGGGTTGATCAGAAGCAAGCGGTTGCCAGACGCCACTGCTATGATGGACAGTTTGGCATTGGGGCACCAAGCCACACAACGAACAACGTCGCCTGTTTCAATCGTCCGAATACAACGACCCGTGACAATTTCCCAAACTAAAACGAGAACAAAGGAATTATATTGAAGCAACTCATAGCCTCCGCCGTTACTTACTCTTGACGGTAGTGTCATCAGATCCAGAGACCATGTACTCGCCCTTGGGTTCGATGCTGACCGATCGGATGATGTCGGTGTGGCCACGGTAGACCATGCTCTCCACAGTTGGGAATGGCTGAAGATCCTTGGGGCTGGGCAACTTGGGAATGAGGTACTCGGCGTCGATGTTCAACCTCATGCGCTTGGCTCTGGGGCACAAGTACAGATCCAAACAGCGGAGGAAACGCTCGCGGAGATAGCGAGGATAAGCCGGCACCGCCCTCAGCGACTTGTACTTCTGCGGCATGAAATGCAACTTGCGTTTGTGTGGTTCCTCCCTAAGCTTCTCCCACTCCTTCATCTCCTTTTGATCGAAGAGGTACTCTGGTGGTGGATTGTACGACTCAGCATGGCCAGGCAGATCTCTCTTCGGAGCGGAGACTGGATCGTGGATACGACGCATATCATCGCGACTAGTGTCAGTCTCCCAAAGCATGTAGAACTTGGGCCCACGCTTGGCCTTCTTCTCACGTTCCACCTCCTCCATAGTCTTCATCCAACCCATCTTGAGGGCATGCACCATTTTGCCGATTTTCTTCTTCTCTGGTACCGATGGAAGGAAGGAGCGTTTGTGGTCAGGCACGTTCTTAATGGGCATCTTTTCTACTTCAGAGGAGAACCACTCAATCCACGGTTCGTATTCGTTGTGTGCGTCATTGGGAACTCGGCCGGAGTTGATGCGTTTGATGAGTTCTATGTCGGCGTCGGTTAGGGTGACCTCCTGACCAGTTTGTGGGTCCTTAACCGTGCGCCAGAAGTTGGGATCTTCGATTTTCTTCAGGAAATCGTCGATCTGATCTCCTTTCGGGGGTTTGATGATCTTTTTCGCATCCCAATCGTAGCCGATGTGTTTGTATTCATCGTACCAGTGCATAGGTATATTACCGACTGTGTTTCTGATATCTTCTTCGTCGGATGTGTCAGAGTTCTCGTATTCTTCGCCAGTGGTTGTGCTCGTTCCGTTGTTGTCTGTGTTTAGCTTCTTTTGAAGCTTGGACAAAGCTGATTTCTTCTTCTTTGAGACCTTGAACTCACCCTCAACCCGAGGAACTGCGATTGCAGCCGCGGACGGCTTTACTGGTTCAGATTGGGCCTCCACTGGTGGTGATGGACCGGTTTTTGGTGCCGAAGTTGCAGGTTCGTCTTCAACTTCACTACTTTCATCATCATCTTTGTCGTCCTCCTCTTCCTCATCGTCTGTAGAAACATCTTCAATATCGGCCTCATCTATCTCATCGTCTTCATCATTCTCCTCTTCATCGGCGCTTTCTCCAGCTTTTTTCACGTAGTTACCCTCGTCGTCGCTTTCAAATTCTAGATCATCACTCTCATCGGAATTGTACACTTCATCGATTCCCTCGTCATCCGTGCTGTCTCCATCGTTGCTAATATTTTTCAGAAGATCCTCCTGCCAAGGTATAAATATTTCAAGACACGTTCTTGGTGTATGCAGTCAAACTTACCTCGTCACTTTGTTCATTTGCGGTGATTTCTTTATTTTGTTCGGTTTTTGTCGATTTTTTTATTGGCGCTGCCTTGCGCTTTATAGGTTTGCTTGTTTTAGCCATCGCGGCACAGATATTTTAACAATTTTCTTTATAAATGCACAAAAATACAAAATCAACCGCGCACGTGTTTAGATTTTGATTTCTTAAATGACAGTTGGTGACGTTTTGAACTGTCATCTGCGGCATAAACAAAAATGTTTGCTGGTGCTCTCACTAGTTAGGTTCAAAACATGTTACGGACAAATTAATTGTTCTGTAGATGGGAGTCATTCACGGCTTGCAATTATTGCTCAGAGATGGCAGCAATAAAAACAACAAAATAACAGCAAACAAATAGAAATAGTAATGGGATTTATTGAATTATGACTTACTGGTAATCATTTCGGCACTAAATTATATTTTATTGTTGTAGGCTTAACAGATTGACAGGCTATAAAAGTGTCATCTTAAATGTGTAACGCTGAAGAATAAAATGCGATCTTCAATAATTAAAGAAAAAGAGTAATGGTAGGATGTATGACTAGTAACAAATACTTTATTTCTCACTGAACATTTACATAGAAGGTATGTCTTAATCGTATAGCTAGGTACTATTATTAATCTTGAACAAAACATTTATGCTTACAAATAAATAACTAAACAATGCACAAGGAACTAGTTCTTGACGTCTGAGTGACACCAGTCTTTGGGAGTTTCTACTGTTAAATTCAAACTTCTTACAAACAAAACAACTGGAAAAAGAAAAATTCAATAAATCAACAGAAAGGTAAATAAATAGCAACAAAAGCCCGTCAACTGAACGAGGGAAGAGCTATATACAAATGCCATGGCAGTCGAAGGAGTCTTCATCTCCCATCATCTTCCCATGATTGTCGGCTCATCGGCCATTGCCAGTTCATCTGTAGGAGCCTTATTGCCCTTCTTTTTCCCAGAGTACCACATAAACATGAGGCCGCACACGACATTCGTTATAAAGGTGAACCAAGCTAACCAAACTCCGTAGCCATATCTGCAGGGAAGGTAACAACAAGAGTGTACAAGGTTGCAAAGTGTTGGAGACGGAAATTGAGTATACTTACTTGAGCTCCGCTCCATATGGATAAGCATAGAAAAGATGCGTCCTAGTGTAGTCAATCGAGGAGATCAGCACCTGGATGACAACTATGGCGGTTGAAGCAGACACCAAGTGAATGCCTCCTGCAAGTCGTTTGAACATGTACCGCGGGTTCATGAAGGTATAGAACGAGAACACGGAGCCCAGGCACATGACGAATACAGTGATGCAGGCAAATGACGCCTGGGTACGAATGTAATCTGCGGAAGAAGTCATTAGGCATTATGTCTGACAGGGCCTGAGGCAGCACCTTACCCATCAGCTCATCATCGAATCCCAGGTCGCTCTTAAGAGTACTTGCGTTCGGAAACATCTCAATATACTTGCAACGCCCTGGGGATAGTTAAGTATGAAGTCAGCTGCAGAGGTTAACCCTAAAATACTCACTTGTCGAAATGTACTCATAGCCATTGCCGTACTTTCCCCTTTTCGGGGGCTTTGGCGGCACCAACTGCAGTATTACCCGGTCTTCGTTCAACACATACGCAGGGATATCCAGGTCTCGTATATACGGCCACAACAGCTTTGCAACTAATCGCTTTTCGTTCCACCCGTTAAATATAACCTCCTGCGCTGCCACCGGAATCACAAAGTAATACGACGTCTGGTTAACTACAACCTGCTGGAGGGCATTTCCGAACACTCCCTGCGCTTCCAGAGCCGGCACATCCAATGGATTAACAGAAATCGGCTTCGAGTGTATCGGAATCAGCGCCAAAACTTTGTTAGCCAGCTCCAGTTCCCAGTAGGCCTTCTTAAAGATCGGAAACATATCCTGATCGTTGCGCACCCAATGGGCAAACATCCGCTCCTTGGCCTCTTCGGTGAAGTTCTGCATCGGAAACGTGACATTGTTGTCCATGAACTCCTTGATAAAGTCTGCGCTTGAAACGCTCATCTTGGCATCATTGAGGGCGGTAGCGCTCTGGTACGCAATCGAGGTAAAGTTCCGGGCGACCTTCGAGTCGGGCAGGGCATATGGCACCATGGTAGCTCGACAATGTCGCCACAAGCCCGAATGCGAGGACATAAAGAAGCGACGTGTCTCGGGAATGAAGATTCCTGCAATTAAACAAATAAAATTGTTAACAAGACTCTGTCAACTCGGAATGGACAATTTAATTTCAATTTATTTGCGACGAAATAGAAATCGCCCACACGTCTTTGTCGTTTGCTCGCCTGTGGTCGCACGTTGGCGTTAATGAACTTTTCAATTGATCGCTTCCCCATCTGGAATGTGTTCGCTTTTGCACTTTAAAACTGTTCAATGGTGTTGATAGCTTGTAGCTTGTAGACGGGCAGCATCTGGTTCGATTGGGAGGAAGTATTGTCGAAAGAAAAGGCCCGACTAACGCTGTCTACACACAGCTACACCACACACATGTGGAACGTGAGAAATATCTATATCTGGGACAGACATATAAAAACACAAGTGTTCCAGTATTAGATTTGATTTTGGTCATAATTTCCTTAAATAGCGACGTGAATTGCTTTGTTTTGCTACAGATTTTTATGGTTTTCGAATACGAGGTGGTGTGATTTTGGGATAATGAGCTTTTAAAATGTTGGCACGAGTACAGAGCCATCAAAAAGGAAGCTGATAGATTTGTTTGTGACACTGCGCGATACTAATAATCATATTTAGTGCCTAGGCTAATAAACTCACAATGGCGAAATTTTCCATTTAAAATTACTCATCGTAACCTGCAAATATTTTAGTGTGAATGTTTAAAATGATTATAAGTAAGGTCCACTGACAATGGATGCAGTCGGCTTTAGTAAAAGCAAAAGCGAACACAAGTGCCACTCCCATGTAACGCTTGTGTAACGTTTCTTTGTGCAAGAACTTTGCTACAATAAAAGCTGTCTCACGGGGCCCAACTGTCATCGGCGCTCCAAAGTTTCCAACAAGTATGCTAAATTGTTACCTACTTGTAATAACTGTCGCAATCGATAAAAAGAAAAAAAATGTCCTTACCTTAGCGACATCGCAAGGCTGACGTCAAACTCGATATAAAAACAGTTGACATCTAGCACAAATGGCGACGCTTTTAATATGCTGGGTGCGCTGCTTGTCCATGAAGTCAACATTCCATCCAAAAACTCATCACGTAAAATTCTATTACATGAACAAAAAAAACCAGACTTCTTTCCTATTCCAAATAACCAACTTGGCGCCAGTCATTCAACCACATTATTACAGTTTGACATATTAGTCTCACTCTCACACTAAACGCTTTACAACAGAAAGAGGAATAAAACGCAAATATTTTCGACAGCAACATAAACTACTATAAAAATTGCGCTGCTAAATCAGATGACGTGTCAACATAACGAATTGCTTTCAAAATAGTATTCACCGCCTTCATTTTCAAAGGGGTATAAATGTGGATGTTGTGGCTTTTGTATTACTTTACGAGTATGTGACAAGCGTTTAGACAGCTCTGTACTGTCAAAATATCGAGATTGACTTGTCTCTTAAGTTCTGTCGACAGTTGAGCATTTTGCCAGTGGTGAATCAAATGCTATTCTTGGGAAGATAATTTACGACCTATCATCATAAGCTAATCTTTCGCGCCCCATTTCATTCTTTTTAGTAATAATTATATTTTATTTGATTTGTGGGTGGAGTGGGAAAATTGAGCAGGCTTTCATGTTACCGCACACATGAGTTGTGCTGTCTTCTGGCAATGGGGTACCTTTCATGTAAAACGTCAATTAGATTTGTCTGGAATAGGTATATGTACTAGGTTTTGGTATTCCCGAGTTTATTTTGAATGTTGACACTTCGAAATGTCAACTGAGTTCGCAGGCAGCATTTTCATGACTAGATTTGTCGGCACCCCTACATCAATCCAATAGGAAAAATTATCACGCGACCATAATCTACCCCAATAAAACTGAAATATTTCAATTCAGTCAGCTGTCAGACTTACAAAATTAGAAATAGGAACGTTCCCAATATTGTAATAGATGAATAAATTACTCCAATTTGGACTATTTTAGGCAAATGTAATGAAATTTCGAGCCCATAGGAGAGTGGTGAGACATTTTCTGCTAAATTACTGAAATGAAAATTTGGATTGGAGTAGATTAACTTCTGACAGATTGTCAAATAAGAAAGCAATGCTAAAAAAGTTATAATAAAATGCAAAATACGAGAAGAAAACATAAGGAAACGGAAATGTTAGGTACTAATAGTGATGCCAACTAAGGCTTTTTCATGCCTTTTAGGCATTATTTCGACAGCTAAGGCTTTAAGGCTTGTTTTTTTCCAAAAAGGCATCTCTTTTTTATTTCAAATATTTTTCTAATTTTTTCTTTTTTTTTTTGATTCAACATTATGACTTCTTATTTCTTTAATGTATGATTTCAATGACCAAGACTAACTGCTGGACTAAAACTATGTTTATTTTGTTCAATACTTTGTAGCTACCTATTAAGAATTTCTTCTGTGATTCATAATTTTAGTTTTTTTTGGAAATAAAAATTGTTTTTGTTTAATTTGTGTTTAATTTTTGATTTATTGTTCCAGTTTACCTAAAAAAATTATTTTAGGCATTATTTTATTGAAAAAGGCATATTTTTTTCTCAAGTAAGGCATTTTTACGTCCAAATTGGTTGGCAACGCTGGTACCTACTATCAAAAGAAGATTTGGAATTTGCAATCTCCGCAGGTGGCGTATGGCGTTCCTAGCGACACGCTTGTTGCATCCCAGCAAACCACTCAGCTAATGCGTTTATTAAGAAAACAGGAGGAGACGTCGTAGAGCTTTCTATTTTTGCATTTTTTTACAACTGTCTGCCTTTTCGAGATTAGTTCGAGACCAAAAAATAAGGAAAGTGCGTATCGTATATCTCACTCTTAAATGTAATATCTGACAGGCGCAGAAGGATGACGAGGTAATGAGTACCTAGTAAAAAGTTAAGCAATTTGGAAATAAATATTTGAGGCCTTGGCATTATTGAATGAAAATCTCCTGGAAAAATGCCCTCGTTGCTTGTTTGGCGAATGAGTGGGTAGTGAGTCACCACCCTTTGTCCAAATAAAATCCAGTCCCGTCAGAAAGAACACTATTTCTCGTCTTGTGTGCACTGTACTTATATTTACTGGATTTTTATACACATTTATATCCCTTAAAATCCATGAAATCCGTCACCCGTCATATTTATCTAACGAGCTTTAATACTTCTTCTATTTTATAACCCAGAAATCAATTAACAAAGTAACACAGCAATTTATCGCCATCAAAGTCATATATAAACTACTCCAACCCCATCAGCGCGGAACTCACCGATTTCCAAATGATCGCGTCCATAAATCGCGCGATCTAAGCACCTGTTGCCCACTCTAAGGCGTAGCGAACAAACAGAAATTAGAAATCACCGAAACTCGATTACCACAAAAAATCCTTCTGATTGTTGCTTCCTACCCCATCTCTGGCTGTCATAAACAAGACATTCTCGAAAGTTTATTTGCCCATATATGCCCCGCACCCCTCCCGCATGCAGATACACAAATTGTGAAGCAAAAATTAGATTTTTATTGTTTATATTTGATTTGGCGTCGATCCAAACATTTCTCGAAAGCGCATCAAACACCCAGCCAACAATCACACACAGAACAACCTGTGAACGATGCACGGCACTCGTATCTCAACCTGGCCGAGAATTTTGAATTTTTGTCAACCAGATCATTTTTTTCTTTATACTCACCTCCTACTCCTGAGATTATAATCCAATGATCTGTCGAGATGGCAACTATCCAAATGATAAGTGAGACAATCATCATGAAGCTGCACAGCAGGAGCACCCGTCTCTGGAACATGTACGCCTCGATGAGTGGCTTCCGTTCCTCCCGCCCGATGGTGGACGTCGACCTTGACACATCTCGCATCATCTTGGTAAGCTGTATAGCAATTGTCACCGGGCCGTCGCAGTTTTTCCTTGAAATTCTTCTATCTTTTCGCGGTATTCACACAAAGTACACTCGCGAGAGATGCGTTCGCATTGTTCTCGTGGACAGAGATTTAGATTTGAGATACTTTATACGAGCGCACCGTGTAAGGTAACTTTATTTTTATTTTCACACTCTTAAAAGTTTCATATCTTCTTTGCGCCGCAACCGCTGCTGGGGTTTTCCACTTTGTTTTCCTGCCAAAGACGTTTCGTGTTCAGAAGACAATCTACTCCGCAGATACAAATTGAATAGAATGCCGAATTTCACTGTCGCGTCGATACACGACGACGGTGTACGGGGTGTGCGCGCTCGGTAAAAGTGAGGGATTGCGTTCTCGGATCTCGGATCAGCAGAACTAGAACTTAGGGCTGCGAGCGAAACAATAGGATGAAGAATGGATGAACGGCCGACATGGTCTGTAAAATGTTGACTTTGGCACAGTTATTTATATCGAGAGAGAGAAATATCTTAAGATAGATATACAGTGCAGCACATTCCACTCTGGCTGTGTGATGACATCAAGCCCTATGTGTGTACTTTGCTCGACGGAGTATACGAACCACAAGAGAGTAGATATTTCAAACGATGGTCAGGTTCTTGTGTCGCCGACCACAAAGTGTTTGCTGTGTGTGCGTCGCGGCACACCCACTAAACCAATTACTGAACTGGGAGTACTCAGCATACACTCTGTGCTACAATGCTATACTACACCCCCTCCGTCGATGCATAGCCGGAGTCACGTTCGCCCCTCGCAGGCGTCGCGACAGGATACTGTTGACTTTGCCTTTAAGTGCAGACACATATATCTGCATAAGTGGGCGTGGGATGGCTTATACGAGTACTCGCAGTGGGTTCGGGTATAAAGTCATTTTTCACTTAATGTTCAGAGTACGATTTTCGTGTTTTTTTTTTCTTGCTCCTGATGGGTGGGACTGTGATCTGAGATGATATTCGCTTTAACCACCCCGTGAATAAATTTTGAAAAATTGACTCTTTAGACTTTTGTCGGGCAATTAGTGCGAGGAGTGGACATTAGCCGACGAGATATGATTTATTGGCACAGAGTGTGCTCTCGCATTATTTTGACGTTTTAATAAACGAAACTCGCGAAAGGAACAACAGCGATGAGGTCAGATGATTGGCAGATTTATAAGACTGATGTAGCAAATTTGTATTTCATTTATGCAGAGTAGCGTTGTCTGTCAAAACAGAGGGGAGGGGGATCCAACGGCGCATTTTCTGAAATTTCTCCGACAAATACTGAATGAGAAAAGCAATAGGCCGTAAAGTCGTCACATTTAACTGAAAATCGTGATGAGCTGGGAAATAGAATAGAGAACGAGACAGGTATCTGAGAGGAAATGCGCCATTTGGTCGTTCTCATGTCTCGATCGTTTCAGAGATGCCTGCTTGTTCCTGTTGAACGAGTTGACAATTTGGGTGGTTCTGATAGGGTGATAGAAACTGACAATATTGAAAGCTGATTTATTTGTTGCACAATTTAGACAGTAGGGCCTATCGTCAGATGTGTGCTCACCATTAGTGATTAAATGAAGACAAGCTACCGACCTTTTTTAAAACTTGCTTGACTGAGAGTAAAGAGCATAATCTGTTACCTAGCAAGAGCTGAGCTTTATCCGCTTTCTAGTTTTAGGTGTAATTTAGCGGCCAATTTATTTGAGAAATGGTGTCGGCCTTGTATTTGCAGGCGGGTCTATTCAGGAACGGCCACATTTTCGTGTGGGGCGAACTGACAGTTTTTTTTTTTTGTGGAAGCTGGGTTCCGAAACTGTATATGGAAAGTATGGAATTTTTAAGACTCCTGGCAGCCTGAGATAAAATTGCAAATTGTAGATCTTTGAAGCTAAGAATAAACATTAAGGCTTCACAAAACGAAAGTTAGACTTCTTAGAAATATTTAGAGCTGCAGACGTCCATCTCGAGAAGATGAATATGATATGGTGGACTTTTTTAAAAAGCCCGCACCTTTAATATCCTCTGTCCTCAGTTCGTTAATCTCCATGCATTTTTGGGTTGGTTTTTTTTTTTTTTAACCGAACTGAGGTACCTTGGAAGGTATGTTGCTATAACAAACTATTGAAGCGTTTAAAACAAGCTTTCACTAAAGAGAATAGAGTTCGTTTAAAATCGCCGGAATTTGTTTAAATTTTGCAAAAAATAAACGAAATATTTTTTTGAGTTTACGCATCTTATGCGTTGAGTTATAGGAGTAGAAGTTGAAAGTTAAGAGACTACCATGCTTCGTAAAATTGACAACTATAAAAGTATGGATTGGAAAAGTATCACAACACAGATTAAATCGCATTCCCGAGTGTATGCAATTGGAACTACTATTTTTAACTTTCTCCATTACGTAGTAGGAGAAATATAAATTGTATTCGTACAAGATTTCGAACTCGAGATGTTAATCAATTCTGACATTACGATGATAGGCGAACTCAAAAAAATGGGTCGCAAAATTCTGTCCGTCTGTCTGTCTGTATGTCCTGAGGCCTACAGCCTAAGCGGCTGAACGGATTTCGTTCAAGCTTCGGATTTAAAGTTTGGGGGCTTACAGTTCGGGGCCGTTTTTTTTGTTGCATGGTAATCTCAATATTAATGGTACTTCCCATACAAAATTTGCATACCAGTTTGATTTGTTCGAAAACGGCTTTAACGATTTCAACAAAAATTTATATTTAAGCTTAAGTAGGTGAGGTAAACATAACTGCATACTCAGTTTTCCGCTAAATCGAGTAACGGTACTTTTAAAATTTGGACATTATCTCGAAAACGGTCCATACGATTGTAACCAAAATTCATTTCTAAGGTAATATGGTCATTTCAAACTTAATGGAAAACTCAGTTTTTCTCTGTGTTATCGTAAAATGGATTTTTGAAAAAAGTCATTTTTGAAAAATATAGTTTTCCCTAGCTTACCTCAAAACGGCATGATTTTGACCAAAATGAAAACTTAGAGTAAAATTGATGTTTCCAAAATTATTGCGTCCTTAATTTTCAATTCGAATCACTGGAAAACTGCTCATATCTCGAAAACCCCATTTTCGATTTCGATAAAACCCTAAAAACCAAGTAATGCTTACATCCCGAAAAAAAAGATTTGCTTAAATTTGAATTTCAGTCAGTCTCGCACTAAACGAGAAAGTTTCGTGCGACCCAGTCGTGCACTTTATTTTCTTTACAGTAGCAAGTGCTTAATAATTTTGGAAAGTGCTTCAAGTTTCAGAGCCGAATAAATAGAAACAAAATACAAGCCGCGATACTTTTAATCATTTTTAGTGTTCAGACTAAATTTTTCACACTCACAATTGCAAAATTTTTCGCACAAAATTTCATATTGTGACCTACAAAATATTTAGTGTGGAGATTAAAAATGATTATTAGTAAGGCACAAAGACTTGCTTCCTACAACCGTCTAAAAAAAAAATCAAGACTGCAATGGTCCTGAGAAACCTGGTTAATTTGGAGCGAGGCAGTTCAATTACCAAAAGCAAAGCTCGCATAAGAATTATTGAAAGAAACCAGGCCTAAGTGCAAAAGTATTCATTTGGTTTTAGAAACTTCTTAATTTTCTTCGACAATATTCACGTTACATGGAACATATGAATCGAATCATCGTGAAATCCATTCCCGCATCAATTATGTAGTTGTCAAGAGTTTGTACTCATTGAAGCCAAACATATTGCTTACATGATAAACATCGACGGGGACCAAAGAGTGCCTACTTAGGGAGTACGTCAATCAATCTGTCAAATGTACTTTCAGATCTTGTTATGATTTCTAAATGGATATTCTGAGACGAACAAGATGTGCGGTTGCATTTTTATCTGTTCAATTGCCTTTTTGCACAGTTATTGCCTGTGGAATTGAAAATGGAATTATGAAGGCGTAAAATTTACCTACTTGGGCGATGTCTCGAGTTTTAATAAATGTAAAAGCGTTTTAAACGAGAAGGGACTAAACGCTAAGTATAAATAAGTATCTACCTTATTCTCTTACAGACCTTTTTAACCTAACCTAAAAGTATCCATGATAGAGGGTCCCTAGTGCCGAAGAATTTTCTTAAGCTGCCGGAGCCACTGTTACTGAATGCTGAGTTGCAAAAGCTCTCTTAAGAGACGCAGTAACACTTTATAAAGTACTTTCGCGAGGTTAAGGGTGCAGAAACCACCTTTTTAAGAAGGGAGTATGCAATAAATTGTTTATTTCAGTAAAAACATGAGTAACTTGCTAAAAAAATACCTTGGACCTTTTAACAACACTTGTCGCTTGACATTTAAACTAAACTATCGTCCTGCGGGGGATGAATCCTCAGCCAAAATTTCAAGTACGTAAAGTAGGTACGTGACTATCATGTCTGTAAATGGTTGAAAGCATATCAATGCAAATATTTGCATTACATCATGTTAGGTTCCAAGAAAATTAAATCATAATATTGCAAGCACATCAGGAGCACACAAATTTGAATGTAGATACAGAATATAAAGTAGACTCGACGGGAAAATATTATTTTTTTTCATTAAAATTTCCACAATCTAGCATAGCCAATTGCATTATTACATTTGCCACATGAGTGAATATTTTTAATGATACACAGGCTTTTGATGAGGAGCCGAACCACATGATCTTCTCGATGTAAATGTGCATACGAAGCCTGTTGTGCACTCTTCCTGACTGACTGTCGCCTCTTAATCATAGTGGTTGTCTCAAAATATCGTCGAGTGTCAATTGAAAGCAAACGCGCCTTCATCAATCATTTGCGAATCAGTCACAAACTGTTGGTGCGGGTGTATCGGGGAATGCAGTGCATAGACACTTTAGGCGATTCCTGCTGATTGAACTTAGCATTTTTCTTCTGTCGTCTTGGGGTTGTGACTCGATATATAATATGTTTCACTTATTATAATAAGTTATAGGATTTTTTGTTTTTTTGCGGAAGCCTGCTAATCCAAGAAAAGTCTACTAAAATATTATATTAGCAACCCCGCATGAAAGCTACCGGGAAAGGATCAGAACAGAGAGCGAGTGGTTTGAGATTTCAACATCAGAAACTGGAATATTCAAAGTTAAGATCGCTACAAATCATTGGAAAATAAAAAAATACATCATATTTTACTAAGTTTTGGATCTTTCAAGCCTTGGACAAGCACTACAGTCTATACAGGGTACAGTTAAGTACAACCATAGGTATATTCAAACCACTAGTCAAACCACTAGTCGAGAAAAAAAAAAAAAAAAAATGAAACTGACTCCTTTTACGGGACTTGATTACATACCTTTAATAAAAGGCTTCACTTTTTTGTCACCGATTACAGCGATAGTTCAAAATCGATTTCGATGAAAGTTGAACCAAATGACAGGTAGTTGTATTTCCACGTTTATTGTTTTGTCAGAACCGGTATTAATTAATGCCGACACATGGCAACCAAGACAGATACCTTAAAGAAAAGAAAGCATTGCACGTGAATAGGACACACGCATTCTCCTGCTGACTTTGTTTTTTTAGTTTTGGCTATTATGCCTGACATATAGTACACAAAGGGAAAAAAATGGAACCTTATTAGTTTCGCTTTTGTCCGTCCGAACCCACTAGATAGGTTTAGGGAAAGTCGTACCCTAAGACAATTCGATTTTAAAACGTCCCAACTACACCAATAAAACACTCATCAATTTTGCCGTTCTGACAAGCCTTCGCTTTGACGTCTATTTTTTTCAAAAATATTTCAATTTTGACACATCAGCAAATTTTAAGTCGTGGCTAAAATTGCCTACTAAACTCACGATGAGTCCTGATAACCACTACCGCCAATTTTAAAGAAACACCCAATTCCTAAAGGCATATCCACAATCTCGTCCATTAGAAACAGCCTCCAACTGACCCGCAATATTTAGCCCAGATTTTTGATCCCGTGGTCTAAATTGCACTCGAATCTAATTAAATTCATTTCGCGCCGCTTCTTCTCACTGTGATCACATTTTTCTCTGAAATTGAATGCGAACAATGTACAGGCGAAAGACAATGATCTGATCTACACAGAGTACCTAAGCTAATTAGGTTCAAACAAAAAAAAAAAAAAACTTGACAAAAACAATGTCTATGCATCAAGATAAACATTTTGCAGACAGCGATGTATTTTCTATTTCATTTGTTATGCAATTAGAAATCCCACTGCAGCGTATAGAATCCTTTGCAAGTATACAGAACTGCCCCGAAACGCATCCCCATCCATCCATTCGACAAGTTTATTTCACAAATTGTTGTTCGAAAATTCGAAAAACTTTGCAATTATTTACGGTCTGATTGCTTAAATTATAATTTGCTCGAATTGCCGATCCCACACTTTTTATCCGCACTGAGTTTCGCGCTCGCACACGCACACCGAAGTGAATCCAAAAAAAATGTTTTTTTTTGTTCTTTCTTATTTCCATGAAATATTAAACAAAGTAAGATACGCGCGCACTTTTCCAGCGTTCAGACGATTTATGAATTTTCCAAAGAAAAATGACGAGAGAAAAATACTGTTTCACCGATCAACACCGACGAGGAGGAAATTTAGAGGCAGCACTGCTCTGGCTGGCTGTCCCCATGCGAAGCAATCACTCACTTAGCCCTGACTGAAATGCTGACTGAAAGGAAAGTCGGAAAATCTAGATGAGCTATCGCGGGGAAAATCCAAAGAGCATGAGAACAAGGAAACACACCAAACACAGTTCGCCGACACATGGCAACCCCATGGGACACCATACAGCTCAGCACAGAGCAGAAGTATACTCGTATCTCATTCAGACCGAATGCGATTGTGTACATACGTCATGGTTTCACCGATGCGACGAAAAGTATCCGAGAGGCCAAAGTAGGATTGTATTCGAAAAAAAATATAGATTCATGTTTAGAATAGGTATTTTCGATTAGTTTAAACAAACTTTTTATTTGGGGGATTCGCCAGTTCGGCTAATTGTTTTATAAACACAGGGTGATGGTGGAGGAATATCCTCATCGGGGATTTATCCGTTCTTGTTTTTTTTACGTATAGTTAGTCGATGTTGCGTAAGGAAGGAGCAATTCCAAAATAGCTGCGAGCAACTTAGTCAACCTGAGCGCTGTTGTCGTCTTCGGTACTATTCTTAGATTGATTTGCTTCAATATTACTTAGGGGCCAGTAATTTATTTGGCCGAGAATTGACAGCTTGCCAAAATTGCTTGGGAAATTCCGTTTTCTATTGTTGAGTAAATTTTTGTGACAGGTAGAGATAATTTTGATTTTATTTTTGAGGCTGACAGGGTAACTTATGAAGGAATGGTGTATAGAAAAGTGTCCTCGGCTTAATTTGTAAAGAGATTATAGACAAATAGTTTGACAACTGGGTCAAAATATTCAGCAACAAACCAGAGTAATTTGCTTTCTTTGTGAAAGTAAATATAAACGACTTGAGAAAGTAGAAAAAAGGGATAAATAATGAGCTATTTTCATAATGGAAAATTTCGCCTTGTTAATCGAGAAAATCAAACTGGACATTAAAATCAACTATGCATTAGAGTTATACTGTCGACAGTTTGTCAGACGTGGAACTATATGGGCCTGGACTTGTATTTTTGTTTTTTGGAGGTTGAACCTAAAAACGTTCGCTAAAATTTGTCATAGAGGTACAACTCTTTGTCCCACATTTTATGAAATATCTAAGAGTTGCCTACTTTTATGAAATTTTGATGTCTCCAATTTGTAAAGACATATCGCCGTACTAATAACAAACTTTAGTATCGACTTTAATTTTACGTAAGCTCACAATTGCGAAATTTGTATGTCAAGTAGAGCCACTGTAAGCTATTCAAATTTAGAGTCGAAACTAAAAATGTTTATATTGGTAAGGCCCATTGTCACTAAATAAAATCAATTTGTTTGCCATGTCTCATAAGATGGGTAAGGATTGTGAATCATTTTTAACAATCACGTACAATTCACAAAATGCTACTCAAGCTTTCCTTGCTGGCTTAGCTTCCGAAGGGTATTTTTTAATAGAAATTGGCTAGGTATCAGGGATTTTAACGTCTATGGAGTTGTGGACCTCTGCAATGCGAACTATTTTCTGCCTTGTTTTTTTAGATCAGTCCTTTTTCATATTTTCTTATCTTTTCTGGTGTTGATCTTGAGCTTAGTCTTGGTTTTAACTTTCAATCGGTAAAAGCAGCCAATACAGCCTGGATGTCGCTTCTTCTTTTCAGATCTAAATGGAGATCCGTAGTGACCTCTTCTTTTCCGTTTCCGTAAATCATTTCGTAAGCGACATACAATCTTCGAAGGTCTTCTTGTAGTTATGCGGTTACTCTTGATGTTCACCGATTTTATGAAGCTCAGCACTCTATATCAGAAAGCAAAGAAAGGCTAAGAATCAGCCTGCTGGTATGCAACTATTTGTTGATAAAGTGATCGAAGTCGGTTATTTTGGTGTATGTCTGTACTTCTGGTTGGATTCTACGTTCTCGCAGTTGAATGTGAATGGCTCTGAGAGCAGAGGACCCCCAACATATTACAAAACTCAACATCTTTCTGTCTATTTCGTTCGTTTTTAAAACGCAACTCGAGAATCTCTGATTAAATTTAAAAAAAATATTTTTCAATCTGCCAGACTGTTCCCTCTTTATCTTGACATACCTCAGCTTCACGTTTCTTGCAGAGTGTGGTAGGATTAGCTTAGTTTCTATTAAAAGTCAGCCCTAATACAATTTTTATTGAAAAGAAACAGGGTTCCTAAGAAAATAAGATAGAACAAGACCACAAATTGAGTTACAGTGCTTTTTACAGGGGACATTTAAGAACAGCTTTGAAATTAAAAAAAAAAAAAACACCAATGGGGGCTTTACTTGCAACTATTTTTAGTCTCTCTAATTTCTAATTTCACTATTGCGAGTTCGAAAAATGATTAAAGTGCCTACATCGCTAAACCTACATTAAGTACTGGCAAGTTAAAGTCACGCAGTAGTCAGGCTCACAGTGCCAGTAGCATAGTCTTGTACGACCCAGTTTATGCAACTATCAACACTTGAATATGACACAGAGCCAGGCACACCTCAATACATTTCGCGCTGGGAAGTCTATCTCTTTAATGACAAATAAAAAATTCCCACAAACACATCTTTCGCATAGCAATAAATTTAAAATAAGCTCTCAGAAATGTATATTTATGTATATCCAAGCTATATAAGCTATAAGCAATATTAACAATAAAAACTCAATAATCTTACAAATTTTAGCGCCGATTCGTTTAAATTAACTCAATCACACTTAGGGGACACTATACTTTTACTTGTGTTTAAAATTAGATTCCACTGTTCTTTTCGCTAAACTATTAGCAAAATTTAGAATTTTCGAAATTTTTAATGACCATTCACATTCAGTGAACCTATGGCTCGTGTGTTGAATATTTGTTTTTTTTATCTAATTAACGTCATTCTACTTTTTAGTGAACACACGATTTTCAAAAAATGTCCCACCTAACAATTCAGTTTCACTGTCAAGAAAATAAAATCAAGAAAAATAAACTCGCAAAGCTATTCTTTGTGTCGATACAAAGCAAATATTTTTTATAATTATTTATGGGTGCGCGTCTATTTTTTATTTTTTTTTAGAACGGGTTTCCACTAAAAATTCCCGATAAACTGTTCATTCAATCAGTTGGTCGATCTAAAAATACCACGTGTCAGGTATTTAGGAAAATGCGTGAGAATATACACGTTTTTAAAAAAGTTTATTTAATTTTTTACGTTTGTGCTCACGAGACATTTTCAATTTGCTGATGTTTTAGTGGCGATTTCGGAAAACATTTTGGCAAACTCTCTTAAATGGGTGACTTCGACGTGTTTATTCGATAAACGTTATTTGTTTTGGCAAATTTTCGTCTAATTATACGATAATGGGAGAAAAAATTGTTTACACATGTGGTTGACGGACGTGTTTCGACATTTAGACAAAAAATGTGAACAAATTTACATTGAACGTTAAATGGGATTACAATTACAACAAATCGAGGTCACAGTATAAACTATAAACATAAACAAAAATACCATTAGAATGTGTTTCTTTTTTCGAGGGCAACATTTTGAATTTTTTTATCACAAAGAACTGGTTTACTTTATTTTTAAACACAAGTTGGAACTATATTTTTACGAGAGCGATTAAAATTCGCACTTTTAAACGTTCAGAAACTTGTTTTGCAGCAATGAATGCACTGAACATTTTATGCAGTGCAAATTGGAATGTTAACATTAATGAGTACTTAAACTATCTACGATGCCAGTGCAGCTGCCAGTGGAACGAGGGGTTGAACTCTGTGAACCAGTGAGAGATGCATCAATGAGAAACTGCATGAGTTATGGTTGCAAATCATTTCACTGTTCGCGGAGAAAGATACTTTATTTAAAGTTATAAGCGAAGTTATTTATACGGTACCTTTACTCGTCTACAGATCCGAAATAGAATTGGGGGAATTTTAGGTCCTTGCAGCACTCCTGGTCTCAGATGACCACCCGACCACCACCTGATTTGATTTCTGTAATTGGAATTTTTCATCCGTTTTCAAAATTGCTGTGGTAGCTTACACGAGGGCTACTTGCTTATGGCACTGTTCTCCGGCTAGTTTTTGAGCCGAAAATGTTTTCTTCAAAATTAAAAAACAAATAAAGCAAATAAATATGCGAACTAGTTTCTGGTTTAATAGCATTTATTTTCCACGATATTATTTAAGAGACCATTAGGTAGAAGAAGAATAGTAGATGAGGTTAACACGATTGACAGACATGGAATGTCGTGTGTGTCGCCCCTCCACAGTTCCTTTGTTGAAATGCCCTTTATGTGGCACGTGGCAGATGCCACTTGGCTTGCAGTTGTTGTCTTCGGTCCCCCCATTTGTATTTGCCATCGCCGACTCGTTGTCGGTCGCAATCGCAACTACCGCTATTTGGGAGCGACTGATCGATGATGTTGATTGACGTTGACGGTTGACTTTGGCTGGTATGGAAGTTGGTGACCTCGATTTGACTTGATACCTACCTGCTGTGTTCAGGGTTGTCAGATGTGGCGATTTATCGCCAATTGGACGATTTTAAGCCTCATTTGGCGACACAAAAATCAGTTTGGCGACATAACAAAAAACGTTAGATTTTTGACGATTTTTCATTTTCATACTAAAATCTTAATATATTTCTATATCCCACTAATTATATTCCTAAAATTAAAGTTCCGAAGACAACAAATGCTTTGGGACAACCAGAGTTCGTGGAGCTAGGGGAATTTGAATATACGAATGCGATAAAAACAAAAAAATAGGTCGAGGATGCAAATCGATTCTTGAAATGCAACTTTTATTCGAAAGTTAAAAAAATTTGCTACAATAATTTTGAGCCTTCTGCTGAAATGCTTTTGGCATTTAATGAAAAGATTTATGAAGATGTTGAAGACATTGAGTACATACAAGACTGATCTTTTGATTTTTACGTGGTTTTTGTTTTCCTTTTGTTTTATTAATAATATTGGCTGAAGTTTGTGTCAAATGAATTGTTTTCGTTTTCTTTTTTTAATAAATAAGTTATTTTTTGTATTTTAAATAACAATATGCTGGGTTTTATTATATTTTGCAATACTTTTAATTTGGCCTTTTATGGCAACGGAGATTTATTATTGTTGGCGATTTTTGGCGATTTTGAGATTAGCGATCTCAATTTTAATAACCTGACAACCCTGGTTGTGTTCCGTGTGTGGTTTAAGACAGTTGTGCTACTACAAGGGTTCGGCTTAGAGGTGTCTTTTCAGCAAAAGGGTCATAGTTCTGTAAATAATACATTTATTATTATTATTTGGGAGAACATAGAACTGGTTAGTTGAATTTTTTATTTAGCAATGCCCAACGCACTGTATGAGTATGTAGAATGCCACATCCGATCAAAGGCTCATAGGCGTCCTTGCAAACGTTCGTTCGTGAAATTCGAAATATTGTCCGATTGTCTACGTCCATGATTGGTTCCATAGCTCAACAGGTCTCTAGTAGAACGCCAGATCATGGGTAATTACATATTTCGTGGGCATTTTGCCTTTCAAAATGAGCTAAAAGGGCGAAAAAGGGCATTTTTTATGTCTCAGAACAAGAAAAAACTTTGTATTTTGTGGGTTTTAAAGTCGGCATAGGCAAAATTCAAGGTTAAACGAATAATGTAAAATTCCAATTTGTTACTCTACTTTTTGGCAAGTCGCTCTAGTATAATCACAAAAATGGCTGTTGCAAATTTGGTACTAGATTGAAGCTCTCAGTGAGTCGATAACCTCAAAAACTACTGCCAAAACTTACGATTTGGGAACCCACCAAACTCTTGCACGAAACTAACTTTAAAAAAGAATCTAACTTTAAAAAACCAGCAACTAGCATGTTTCCTTGAAATATTTTCGCTTATCTCCAAATAATGACCACCCAGGGACCACCTAAACCAAGACATACTGCTCCACCACGCGCCGGTATAGTTTAAGTCCACCTCGTTCAGGATTAACTCGATTTTCTCCAACATTGACATCAGTAGACAGTCAGATGCTGTAAAAAAAAAGGAAAATCTTCATCCACCCCCTACTTGTAATTCCGACCACGACTGCACCCCTGGGAACAAACTAATAGTTGCCACTTCAGCACCAAGATACGCAACACAACGACAATTCAAATTGAATTAAGGTTCTCTTGTGCCAGTTGTTCGCAGTCGCTTTTTCATACTCCCCCCCCATCCCCTATACAGACAGAAACGCAGCAGGCAGAAAAAAGCCTACACTCATCCTCTTAAGATTCTTATCGGAGAGTTCAAAAATTCAGTCGACCCTAATCCACCACCCCGGAGCAATTTAACAATAATCCGACGTGTTAAGAACCCGGTAATAGTGGTAGATAACGGAAAAGTGCTGGCTTCAAGCCAAAATATCAAAACAAGCTCCATAGTAGAAGAAGAATACCCCATCGCCGACAGAGATAACCGACTAATTTTTGTGAAATTTTTACCACTGGATAATTACTTTCATATTTTCCTTCATCCTTTCGAAAGACGTCTAAGATTTCGCACACCCTCTCCGCCCCCCACCACCGCAGAACAAAAAAACTTAATCCACTGTAAAACTAAGAGCGTTTTTTTGTTTCTTCGTTTTTACTCTCTTTTCATCGTAAACACTAGGCTCCGCGGGACACGGAGCGCTGAACGTACTAATGAATAATTTCGCAAGAATGCAATTTGGAATCTTTTATCTTGAAGAGCTTTACTTTGGTGGATGGCTCCTTAATAATTACCACTGCATGGAGTGCGGAAAGCAGAACATCCAATCCATCTTTCGTTCGCATGAGCGACTTTGAATAGTGAATGTTGGTGTATCCTCTGAATAATTAAAAAGGAACTAAAAGTCAAACTCATCATGATGGCGGTGATAATTGTGGCAAAGGATATCAACTTCCCCAAGCTGCGTGGGTGAGGCATGTTGATTTCATAACTCAATTATTTTGTGCAATTTAAAACGGAACCTCTAATTCACTTCACATGAGCACACACCATACACACATATACACAGGGCCTTCTCCTAACCGTCGGCGTCGTCGTCCTTCACCCACAAGCCGCAACTAGAGTGGAATAACCAATCTGGCTCGACTATACCTAAATTGAATTAGTTTGTAGAAATTTGCCAGGCAAGTGGTGCACTCAGATGGAAAATTATGTGCAAATTAATGAAATGAATTCGTTGTGCAGATACGAGTATATCCTGTGATCGCCTGTGAAACGCACTGATGTATCATCCAACCCCAAAGCTCTTGGCCTAAGCTAACAAAATCCATCTCCTGACCGGAAAATAGAATTTTGTTTGTCCAGTTTCAGTCAGGCCATGAGCAGCTTTATACTCCAAGGGCGATGATGGACATTGGCAAGGAGCAGAGATACGCTCTATGTTAAGGGTGGGGGGAATGAGAAATTAACAAAAATTATATCTGCTCGGGCACGAGATTACAACAACCAGAGGCAGAGGGCTGCGATGACGGATGGTTGCATTAATAAGTTTTCTTCCTAGTTTCGTGTTTTTGTTCAGACCCTGGATAGATGAGAGCTAAATTGTTACTGCAAGGAAGGGGAATCGTTTTTAATTGATCGATGGATGAGGGAAATGCGGAACTGACAGAAAAAAGTGCAAGATGGCTTTTTACAGAGGTTAAGGGGCATTAAAAGAACGAAAGTCGAAAGCGGGAATGTTGGTAACTGACTTTTGCTCTGAACTGTAGCCATTGCAGTTTTATAGCAGATACTATGCAATAGATAGACGCCGCAGTCTAAAAAGGGAAACAATAGACACCAACTAAACGGGTTGTAGAAATTGAGCGACCACTCGCTGACAGCTATTTCTTTTATTAAAAACAAAAAAAGCGGAACCTGTATTCCTCTACTGCGTTGTCTGGAAATATGAACCTGACAAGCTCTCAAGAGAGGAATATTTCCGATACCAATCTTCGGATCAAAGACAAACGTATCTGAGGATGGATCGGTTCGAAAGTCTGTGAGAAGATTGGAACCTCTTTGGGGTCCGTGATGTACTATGGGTCACCTCCCAACTCCTATTCTTGGTGGGCGCCAAAAATACGATTTTATTTTATTTGTTTGCGCTGGTCAAAGCTGAGACAGTGAGCCTTCTATTTCAAAGGAAATTTCTACAGTCCATCCAGCCATTCATTTTTAAAGTTCTGCCTATAGCTCTCGATCTCTCCTCATCAACTCTAAATCATGAAGTGCAATCCCCATTCGGGTACACTCAGGGAAAAAACGAGATAAAATCAAGATAATCAGTGTCAGATTAGGCCTATCCGTTGACGTAAGTCTGGCAAGCTCGGAAATTCTTAATCCAAACACAAAAATCTTACTTTGAGCATGTTTTTTGATTAACCTTTAATTCTTATTTTAAGATTGTTCCATAACAGTATTAAGAACGTGTAAGCTTAAATTAAAGCGAAAGTTAATTCATTTGTTGCATGAATTGATTTTAAATAATTGTAAACTTAAATTAAGCCTACGTATTCTTAAACATTACGCAATGAAGAATATGTGAGCTTAAATTAAGCTCAAAATCACCTTATTTTTCACCTATTTATCACCAGTAAGAATATTGCTCCCTAAAGCCCAGAGTAATTACTCTTGAAATAAACTTACAACAATTTAAATAAGAAAAACAAACAACTCCGTCACTTTCCTGTTTAAGAAAATAAAACGAACTATTTTTTTAAGAATCATAATTATTTATTGAAACAAAAATGCCTAAATGGACTTAAAGCTAAAATATTTCTTTTCATTATTTAATGGATACAAATCAGACATTTTCTTCTTTATAAAATTGTATTTATATTGAAATATTATTTAATAATTCCACCATTTTTGTTATCACTTGCACTTTATTACAATTTTCCACTCCTTTATTTTTTTAAAGAACATATCAATCGGAATGATTGAACTGTCTTTATTCATCATGCAAGTTTTACATTGTGAGGCTTGATTTTAGAATACAATTCTTGTTTCGATCCTGTATTTGTTTGCAAAAAAAAAAATAATTCATTTGATATGATTCAGATGCTAATATTGCACAGGCTTGATTTGATAATAAAAAGCTTGATTTTAGATTTTTGTTATGGTTTTAAGATTCATTTTATTTATTTTGGGATTGATAACGTAAGAATGAAGAAAATTTAGAATAAGCCTGATCGGACTAGAATTTAGCTTGAGATATTTTTGTGAGATATCGGACTTCATGTAACCACCTCACCCTAAGGCTGACCCTAGACCCTTTTAATAAAAATCAACAGGGCTTTCTAGAGAAATCCTGACACTATACTCGTACGTCTTTTAAAAGGTCTATTGTACAAGATTATTATTTTGGATCAACTAGCAGACAAACCTCTTACAAAATGTACGGCTACAATTGGTCGACTAATCATACAGGGTCATTCATTTCATTCATTTAAGTTGGTAGCTCTGGCATTTGACACCTGCCAAGCTGAGCTGTCATTTGAAGTGTCATAATATTAGTTTAATGTTTGCCATTTACGATAATGGATCGCTTAACAATCGAGGAACGCGTTCAAATTATTAAAACTTACTACAAAAGTGGTGATTCAAACGTAGCCACTTTTCCCACATTACGCATATGGTCGTCATAATCGACCGACTACGCAAGCAAAGCATGTGTGCTTTATTTAGCTTTACTTTCGAAACCGAAAAATGTATGACCGTTTATAGCCCCTTGAAGCTAAAGTCTATTCCTAGCTTCACTTACATACTTTTGTAAAATACCGATTGGGCCGAGTAAAAAACCAGAAAACCGCAGATAAAGTATCCGGTTGTTCAGTGGCAGGCAACGTGTTTAAATCTATATCTAAATCATATCACCAACGATTCCTACACATAAAGCTACCTAATGAAAAAATGCCAAAGGCAGCTCAGCGACTTTCCGCTATACTAATAATAATTTTTAGTGTCCATCCAGGCTAAATTTTTCGAACTCACAGTAGCGAAATTTTCCATACAAAATTGCATACTGTTCCCCACAAAATATTTAGCTGAAGGTTAAAAATGATAAATGATAAAAATGAGATTGTATTTGACTTTATGAAAAGAATCAATGGAACTATAAGCGCACGCTAAAATAAGTTCCAATTTTCCCTTAAGCACAACACTCGTCTAGAAAAATATACCCACGCCCGCAGTTCATCAGCTCATTTTTAAACCAAATTTAAGCGTTTGCTACAGGCACCTTTTGATAAAAAACAGTTGAAGTAGTGAGCCTAACTTTAGGCGCGATCTGAAATTTTAAATCAACCACCTTTTGAGTGAGCAAAATTACAATTTACCAATCAAAGGCACATTTTTAAGCAGTGTCTTAACAGCTGACTTTTCCGGTCATGCTGGACACATAATTAGCCCAACAAGGCTAAGGTCTATAGCCTCTAAATGTTTATCCGTCCAATTCCCCACTGAGCTACGCAACCAACGCAAACACCAATCCACTTGAAAATGCCCAAAGCAATTTACTTTCGCTACGCCATCTATCAATCACTTAATGCACTTATTGGCTCTGATGCTTTATATAGAAATTTGTCCGATAAATTTAGCATCAGTGGGATACAATCAACTGGTAGCTCTGCTTGCATGTGCTATGCTATGAGAGATCGCTTCTTTGATGTGAAGTGATCGTTGGCTAAATCTGTGGCTAAACGGAGCGGAGACGCTGCCTCCCTATGCTGGTGGCCAATAAATTTTCCCATTTGCTCTCGAAGCGTGAATGGCATATGAATTAATTTTCTCTATTGGTACGAGATGGCCACCACACAAGTCCAAGGGGTGAATTAATTTATTGGCCCAGCCAATGCTTGTGTTCGGCAATAAAAGAACTACATTGCTAGGGGGGTTTCGGTTCGTGCTGGTGTTGATGTTGGTGTCGTCCACTTGTAATTTGTCTTTCTAAGGGGTTCGCTGCACACAGATGTGAACAGACGGGTACAGGCATTCTTCTGTCATTAGGGAAATAATGCTTGTAATTGAGTGCTGTTTGTGTTGAGCTCGTTCGAGGGCGCTTGCTAAAAGGGAAGAAAGTGTTTTTGAGGCTTTGTAACAGGTGAATGATTCTGACATTTGATTGTGTAATGAAATCTTTGAGATGCAGAGGGATGTACAGAAAAGGCAGAGACTGTATTCAAGGTGGAGCGGTTTTTGACAACGAGAATGGGTGTCAGAGGTATCACACAACTTTTAAGTCTTTAACGGCGAGGTTTTTTTTGACTTTGGATGGTTCTATGAGCCCATTCGTTACGAAATCAGGAGAATTTGGTAGCGGTCTGATTTTCTATATCTGCCTCTGAGTCTTAACTGGTCAAAAGAGCTATGATTTCAACGAGCTTAATTATGAAATCTGTTGTTAGTGGATTACCTAGTGGAGGGCCCTAGATTCAATTCAGACGGAACTCGAATAGCATCCTGAGATTGAACCCCTCACAGTTTACCTGACTGAAAAAAAGAGATCATAAACACATTCAAAAGCAGAAACAGAACTAGCTATACAGGTGGTGTTAGATTAGGTTATAAGGCTGCAATGAAAGAAAAGTGGGTCCATTGTGATACTGTACGAGAAATGCGAAAAACTACTCTTTAAATCCCATTAAGGTTGGGTTACGTTACGAGGAGTTTTGGGATGGAAGAAAATCCTGTTGCATGCGCATAACTCATATTTCTTAGTAACCTATCCTATCTTAAATTCAAACGCAATAATAAAATAATCTTATATCGCGTCTACTCTTTATCTACCTTAATTCAAATTACATATGTGACCTGGTCACTGCCAGTGTTCCCAAGGGTGTCGCATATCTTCTTAAAAAATAATGCCAGATGCCAGACAAATTTCATGTTCGAACTTCGAAGACAGAGCAGACAATTTTGAATAGAGAGTTCGCTTCGAGACGCGCTACCGACAAGTGCAATAAAAATAAATGTTTTGAGATCCGTACAAAAGAAACCTTGCGAAAAGTGTGTGTAAAAAAGTTTCACCCAAAAAGGAACGTGAAAAAGTCTTGTGCTGTTAAGCGATTTACTATTCTTTTTATACCACTATACAAGTAAAGAAAACAAATAAATCTTTTATTTAAAATCACCTTTAGGCAATCGAATCAAGTGCAAGTCTTCAATTTGGGAACAGTAACAATCCTACAGAGGGGGCTTTTGTGTATATCTCTGAAACTCCTGCAAAAATCGTTGGCCTCTATCCTTCATTTACGCTTTATGGCTCCAATGGCATTGATTCGATTATGCTATACAACCTTCCATTTAGTTATAGTATGTATTCTCGCCAAAACATCCGACTTATTATTGCCTACATAGAAGGTAATAAAAATGTATGGCCGAGAACAAAACCCAGTTTGACCGAATGGCGACTAATTGTGATTCTAGTCAGTGCATCGTCACATTTCTCTCCCGCCTGTCATTTGATTGTGTAAGATTAAATCGCTCTGAAGGCTCTTTTATTCGGCATATAAGTCACACTCACTATTTGTCGAACAAAAAAACTATCATTCGGGGAATGGTAGAGTACCAATCCCGTCAAAGTAGTTGGCAAACACCTCTTACAGAAGAGATCGGAACCACGCTTGCGAGTGGACCGATTGAATGCCATATTGACCCGAACACCGTGCTTTACCGTAGGGCTCTCCCGCAACCTTGCTTGTTCGTCGGGCCACTTTGTACCTCTCTGATCTAAGTACTGGGGGCAGATTCCGTATAACAATAATCGTCGGGACGATATCGTTTTTGAAACTTTGATGACCATAACAACTTATATTCTGCCCGAATTTGTTTCACTATCGCCAGCTTTCATTACATTTGTGGAAAATGAACTAGATTAAGGTCTCAAACTCGTAATTTTTGCACTTAGTTGGTACTTTTGGAGGTCTATCGTTTCGACGATAATCGTCTGAAAAATAACGGAATGAGTGCTCTACTGTAGGAACTACTTGGCCGGGCCCTGCTTTGCATATTAACCAAGGATCTTAGACTTCTCTCAAAAGAACGCTTGTAATTGGCCCGCTTACAACCACACTAACCTTGGAGCCACACTTTGTGCTGGGGTCCTCTCGGAACCACCTTTATGGCGCTGGGCCGCCTTCTGACACCCCAAATAAGTTTCAACTCTTTCTCCTATCAATCTGTCGCAACCACGCTTGTAGGTTGGACCGCCTTTTGCTTACTGATCAAGAAATTACCTTTTGTCGCGAAATTTTGTCTTTTGGCTTGTTTCGTCTCTGTCGCACCTCTTCTTCCCTTAGACACCGTTCTAACTGCAAACAAAATTGCTTCTAAACTCCGCTTTCGAATTATTATTCCATTTAAAGTCCCTAATATCCTGATCCTAACATATGTCCCCAATTTGAAACTTTGCAAGGCAATTACTTTGCGTATGCTATGCCACCCCCAAATCCGTTTCGCCAGCTCTATGCTGCATAAAACAATCAACTCAAATCCATAGCGAAGAACTTTTTTTTTCGCCTGAATACAATTTCGAAACAATCGTTATCCTTGCATAGTCAGCCATCCAGCAATCCCCCCGCAATTTCGTTCACACAAAATAACGCGCTGACTATTATCGTAAAATCTTATTGAGGAGGGTTGTGGAAAAAAAAAAAACGATCCCAACCGCGCGCTTATTTAGTTTCATTTCGAAAACGATTTCGATATGAACTCAATCCACACTGGTTGGGGATTGGCATTGTTTCCTCCATTTCGCGGAATTCAAATTGACTGCTAGACAAGACGCGGGGACTAGTTGAAGAGCGTGTCTCAAAATTATGCAAATGTGCGATGAGTGTAATTTTCCAGCTGAGTTGGGGCTTGCTGGTTGCTGAATTCTGATGCTCGCAATCATCGATCGAAAGCAGCAACAAGGATACGAACTATATTCACCATCGTCGCGGATGTGTTAATTGAACACTGTATATCAAGAGTTTGTTTCCATTTATTCAATATGAGCGCGGCCGGTTGGCTATTCTTTGGTGGCCTTTGAGTGGTGTCGGAGGATTGGGGTGCAGGTTCTTACCAGGCCCCCTCACCACCAAGCAAATGCATGCTGTGGTTGTGTTATGCGCTTAAGTGAATTCAATTTACGTGAGTGGTTGGCTGTTTGCTTAGGAAATTGTGGGTGCGCTTGGGTCGGGGTGGGGGTAAGATGAAATGGGCTTTTAATTAACCGTGTATTATTCAGGGGATGGTTATAGTTAGTAAATATTAGACGTGTATGGCATTCGAATTAGCACAAATACCTGGCTGATTTGGACTTCCTTTTAGTTGGCGGAGAGACTGTGATTGGGTTTGGGTTTGGGTATTCTGAGTGCGCGGCTAATGGTTTTGCGGGCTTTGTTGATTTTCGCTAAGAGGAAAGTTTGATACCTGAAGGGTGTTGTTGTTTGATTTGAGCTAGGAGGTAGATTAAGGGCTTCGTGAGCGACAGGTGCGTGTGGGCTTACAGGTGGGTTTCAATGGTTTTCTTGCATTTTAAGGGGTATAGGCTTGTTGATCTTATATTGGGCATAATTCAAGCAGGGAAGCCTTTAAATGTTGGAATCAATTTGCGATTCCTTTCGATGGTATTTTATTTAGTAAATGTTTTAAGGCCATGGTTGTTGGAGAGATTTATGCCCATTAAGATGGTGCAGATAAAGAGACACCCTTTTTCAGGACTTTATGTACCCAAATTTCACACATGAGTTCATCCATGTTTCCCACCAAATGAAGCTCTCCAACCAAAAGGCCCAGCGGCAAAGCTGTAGGCTCGGGATTTGTTCGGACTTAAATTAATTTATGGAAAATGTGACTTCCGAAAAAAACACAAAATTGCATCTTAACTTTCTTTTTTCACTACGCCACCTCTCGTGAGCATTTGACAAACATCCGAGAGTATAACTGTCATGAAAGAGCTTCTGAATTGGCCGCTTGGTATCGGCATAACATTGTAGATCCCTTTCATTCGTTCCAAAAATGAAATACTCACACGAAACGAATAATTGTGATAAGCTAGGTCTTAGGATCTTTACGGACTTGTTGCGACATCTATTTATTTATTTATTTTTTTGAGCCTAACTTCTCGTTGGTCATATCTACTGTCTGACAGCGGGACCTTGGTCGTAGATTACAAATTCAGCTGTGAGTCTACTTGTTCGTCTATGCAAGTTTCAGGTCGGGCTTTACTGCGTTGTCATGTTTTCTCTTTCTTCTGATACAACTTGGGAACGTTATTTACATTTTTATATCTGCATCGACACATACCTCTTGTTTGCTGGCATTCGAACTATGGCACAAGGGCCAACTACTCATTTGTCGAATGGGGGACTTCCCCTTGCACTTGGAACTCCACTTGTGTTTGACAATAGTTTTAACCTAACCTAAAAAACGTTCCTAAGTTTCCTGAAAGCTTCTCTAATGCATGGTATGTTTGAAGCTCTTAGGCCTTTGCATGAAATCATCGATCTCTTGAAAAGTATTCGAACCAGTAAAAATTGTTTTATTTAAACCTTTTAAAAACCAATCACAGCGCGAATTTGTTTTTCTCTATTCAAAGAGCTCTGTGTACGCATCCGCATACATTAACTCGACTTAATGGGCAGCAAAAACTCAGTTTGCTTAGGCAAAATCAATGTCCAGTTTATACCTACTGCACGCTGTTTCAAAATGGGGTGTCAACAGACACGTTCTATGTCCGCCACTCCATCGAGAAGCCTTTGTCGCATAAAACTTTATGTTGCATATTCCAGTAACAAACAAACCGATTCAAGACTCGCCTCCCATTCACATCATAGCGCACTGTATTCATGGCCAAGCATGAAATACCCTTCATCCCTTGTCATCGTTTTGGCTGTAAAAAGAAACAATAAAGAAACAATATCTAACCATAGCCTGTTGTTAAATTTTCAAATCATAGTTTTTATCCCATTCGTTTTATGATTACGAGAGCATAAAACATGACATTTGCATAAAAATGACAAACAACAAGAAGGTCTGTGCATTCGAAAGCTCAACTGAATTCACCACAAGCACAGCTTTCACCACCTGCCCCAGTTTCGCTTCCCCTTTGTAAACATTGCAGACAGCCAACCCCTCCATCAGATTCATAGCGATAGACAACAAATTTCTACTCAATGTTTTAACTTTTAACCCTCCCCAAGGAGAAGCTTCTAGTTGTCCCATTTACGGTCGCAGTCCCACAGGAAATTGCCCAAGGAGAGGCGGGTGGCAAGAGAATTCAATTGACATTTCTATTTGTTTTAAGTGACAGAGCACAGAAGCATTAAGAAAAATATCACCGGCTCTGTTGGGGAATGCCATCATCGCAAATCGTTCCTCATCTCCGGTATAGTTTTGCACATTCTATCGGTAGTCCTTTTTATTCCTTTACGGGGGTTAAATGTTAGAATACGTCAGCAGTTCGATCGGGAGCGCAATCTGCCGTTGACCCATTCAGTGCGGATTGCTGTTGTTTACCCTAGATTCGTCGGCATACATCCTCATTATCATAATAACGGCTTTCACATCTCTGTTGTAACCTACATTTATGGAAGTATCCATTTCCGTTGGACATAGGTTTTTGTGTTCGATTTCCGTTCTTCTTCAGCTGCCTGACAATTTGCGATACGAAAAAGGACTCAACGTATATCATGAAAGGCACACTTGTGGTCCGGAGAAGGTGATGCATTTATTGTGGGTATAGGTCCACATAAGGGGGAACATTTATTGGAGTTTGAAATTAATTTGGGTCGTTGGAACCTACCTGTATTTCGAAATGAAAGTGATTACTGCAAAGGGCGGTTGGGATCGTTCGTCTCCAAACAACACAAATTCGAGCCTACTTGTATCTGTGTGTTTTGTTGGACGGTATCTACGATAAATGTTGATTTTAATAATTTGTAGGCAATTATTGGTTTTAGGCTGTTAGATGTTGTGTGGTATAGACACTGGTTGTATGGTTGTAGCATTTAGGACTGCGAATCGACACGAGTAGTATGGTTGTAGCAATAAGGACTTCGAATCAGTAGTGCTTACTCTCGCCCTAAGTGACACTCACCGGATGCTGGGCGTCTATCTCTATGTGACTAAAAGCTTTAAAAGGCTGTGTTAAAATATAGATAGATGCAATAAATTCGATTTTAGGTAGGCACGACTCATCTGGATTTGATACCAGTTCGTACTACACATATTGCATTAAAGGGTCGTCACCAAGTGCAGGTATGTTGAAAAAGTGTAGTATCTTAGTACGAACTTAGAAAGTTGACTGGGTCGACAGGACTTCCTATATTGATAAGAACGCTCTGTTGCAGTAACATTGAAATTAGAGGCTAGGTAGACAGAGACCTCCAATTTGCTATCCTCAAGGACCGCTTATAATTTTGAAAGCGCAAAATTGAATTTTATGAGTAAAAAGCTGGCATTCCCATTTAAGTTGAGGGTCTGTGTATATATTGTCTGTAATCAAAACTCCAGTGAGTGCTTCACCAAAAGCCACATCTTTTAGTCTTCAAGGGACTGAAAGATTCGTCGAAACATCTAGCGAGTTCTTTAAAATCAAACAAAGTCAACAAAATATAACAACTAAGAAAAGTGGTCGGGCAGGTATCTTTTTAAGTCACAAGCTCCTTGATTTGTCACAAACGCATTTTCTATGCGCCAAAAAAGCCTAAATACTCTCGGTATAGACTGACTAGTCAGCTGGTCTTTTTATACTCTTTACATTTATTTCTTTTTTATTTTTCGATTCAAGCAAATACAAATTAATTTTATTTCTTATTTCTTATTTTAATTCTTTTATTTTGATCATGTAAATATTAGTAAAGTTATTTTCCAAGTCTTATTTACTTTCGAATTTTATTTTATTATCAATGTAATTATACTGTTTAACATTTATAAGTAATGTACTCTTACTGTGTTAGTACCTTCTCAATAAACTTCAAACTTAAAAATACTGTTTTAAGAGGTTCTAAGAAGATTGATGAAAAGCAAGTTACTTAACCTCCTGCAATCAGTTACCCCAAAAAAAAATATTGTAATGCCAACCATTTTCTTGGTTAAAATTAACCCAAATATGAAAGTTTTTGATTTAAGAATGAAATTGTTGGCAATGATGTATTAAAAAACTTATGGATAGTATATTACTCTTACGCTGAATAACTGATTCTTGAAAACTTAACAAAAATAATATTGGAACCAAAAACTCTTAACTTACAATTTTTTTAAAAATCTCAAAATTCTTTGCTTAACAATCAAATAATCTTTTTTTTAAGTTTTGCATTTGGTGGCATCAATATAGCCCCGGCAGGATTCATTTTTCCACTTATACCCCGCCTAGAAATTTGTGAATATTTTAGAAAACCGAATGCTATTGGGTTTTCTAAGTAACTTCTCCACTGGCCACCACTGTATTTTATAACCAGTTTAAAATAGGCCATGTACGAAACAGTCGCCGTTATTTGAATTCCATTTTTAAAGTCGTTCTCCTTCTATCTAGAAAGCATATTGAGAAACTCTACGGTTTGCTTTTAAGGTCAGCATGGTTGGAGGATTTATATAAAAAAAATGTATGTGATCTTGTGCGGGGTACGGCAGTACTAACAACTTGTACGATTGAAGTTGAACCGTACTTAGATCCTAAGTAGGATACACCTAAGTAGGGTGTATTTTAAACACGCAAATGTAGGAGATTCCTCACTAAATGCCAAGGTTTTTTCACTCTCATAATGTGCAATTCTTTCGATGAATCCAAACACAACGTACGACAGTGATACCAGACCTTAGAAGCAGGTTATCCCACGGTTATACCCAAAAAAAATCCTTTTATCCCTCGCCAAAATATAAGAAATCCCACATTTATCCCACGAAATATTAAAAAAAAAAAATGTATTCCATTAAATTCAGTCTTTTTTATTATTAACAAATAAAAGTTGCATTGTGCATTAACTATGCAAGTTAACAAAAATAAATACATAGAAATGTAGGTACATCTTATAATATTATTATATTATTTGATCGTAGGTTGACTAATTTTTTTATTCTTAAGGAAATTAACAATTAGGAACAAAAATTGACCAAAAAGTAAAATCCCCCTTTTTTGTACTATGAGGTTTGAAAAATCCCTTTGACCCTTTTAGCTTATTTTAAGTGAGAAATTCCCGCGAAAAGGGATAAATTCCCCGATCTGTTATCACTGCGTACGAGTATTAAAAAAATTAAAGGACGACCTTGGAAATCGAAGGCTTTTCGTTCCGGAACATATATCGTGTCAACTCGCACTGTCTATCTCTTATGTCATTTTAGGCGACTCACACTTTTCCGACAATGTCGAAGTAACTATTCACCTTAAAGGGCCTCCTTTCCAACTTCCCTCAATTCCGAAACGCCGATTTAAAATGAGCAAGAATGAACAAATATACCCATGGAAAAAATCAGTGCTTCAAAAATGCACGAATATTTATATCGGGCTAAAATCAGTCCTTTGAAAAGGAAAAACTTAATAAAAACAAGACGACTCTCATGCTCCCATTACCCAATTCAGTCTGAAAACAATTGTTCCTTAAGTCCTTGTACCAACCCAAGTGCAATTAGCTTGCAATGACTACAAGCACCTGAAATGACACCATGTCAAGTTGGACTCGATGATTTCGCACTCGAAACTGTGACCTATTTTCCATTACCAAATTGCGCCATTACCCCTCCCATATCTGAACCAATAGTGACCGCAAACTATTCAGTCAACGTGACCGAACTGCGCTGCGAATAAAATACATTTTTACGAGCCAACCCATCCCAGGTGAACCTCACTAACATCAGCCCAACAGATAAACATTACAATGAATGCAGCGAATGAACACACACTCATGCTTCGTATGACACTAATCAAATTTACAGCTGTTGTACAGCTATTGACATATCATAAAATTCGCATGGCCATCAGTACGCTCCGCCCGATTGAATTGAATAAATCATGGGGATTTGTGTGCCAGAACATCAGGTGCTTCTACCCCGAGTACCATATACGAACCATGTCGAACGACGACGCTCTGACAATGACCAAGAGTCTCGCACTGCTGCTGCAGCTGATGCCATGCCATCCTTCAGTATCAATAAAAGCTGAATACGTCCAGAGCCAAATTGGTATATCTATCGGCCGTAAAATTTCCGCCTGTGATTTGATTAAGTATTACAATTCATCGAAGTGACAGTGCCCAGCCCGCAAATGATGCTAAAGTACTCGCACTCGAATGCCATGTACCGTACACACTCTGTTCAGGCAGGAGGATAAATCAATAGCAATTAAATTGACCCTCCGACTCGGACGGGTTAGGTTGGCTGTACCTTGGGTTCGTCTGCTTCGAGAGTAGCCATCTTTGGATTTTATGATTCTTGGTGTTATGTTTGCCATTGAACTTTGATGAGCTAATGGCCAAGTCAGAAAAGTGAGTCCGCTGCAGGGATTTTGCCGCCGACCGGGTGGATGAAAAGTAAAAGTCATCGAATTTAATTGGTCGTAAGTATGGCGAAGTTTAAGGGCGGTTGGGACGTCTCTAAGGAGTCTCAACGCACTTGGATTTATTGCGGCTTCAAAATTGACGCAGAAACTCCTGCGTCATTGAAAATAATGTTCTTTTGTTATAGGGTAGCAGCATGAGTAAGCTGTACACCACAGTCTTTCAATCACTCAAAGGTAAAAAATTTTGAAATTCCACTCAATTGTAAAAATGCTTAATAAAAAATGCTTGGGTTAAGACCAGGGGCAGATTCCGTATAACAATAATCGTCGGGACGATAGCGTTTTTGAAACTTTGATGACCATAAGAAGTTATATTCTGCCCGAACTTGTTTCACTATCGTCAGCTTTCATTACATTTGTCGAAAATGAACTTGATTAAGGTCTCAAACTCGTAATTTTCGCACTTAGCTGCTACTTTTGGAGGTCTATCGTCTCGACGATAATGGTTTGAAAAATTACGGAATGAGTGCCCAGGTGGATGAATTTCAAAACTCATTCATTGTGGTATCCGAGTGTCCAACTGCATCTCTGAAACTGAATATAAAAAAACTTTGGCTCTTAACAGATCCTCAAAATTCATAGCAAGAAAGGAGGACTAGCGGAGACCAGGGACAAAAGTAACATTTTTTAATGAAATTATTCCTTCATTACATTTATTAAACTGTTAAATATTTGTTTCAACTTACGAACATAACAAAAAGAAAGAAGATAGGAATAATCGAAAAACATAAAAAAAATTCTTCAAAATAGGACGATACTCGTTTCGCAAGTAACATAAAAAGACAAATTATTTTCAGTTCATCTCATAAATTATACATAAACATAAGATCATTTTGAAATACGAAATTCTCTTTACGAGAAAAAAACTTCAATTTTATACTTTAGTAAAAAAAACATCAAAATTCTTTAAAATAAGAAGTCTTTCATTCCGAAAGACAGTTGTGACACATGTAAAAAGCATCACCCTTTGTGCAAGCTTCATGGGCCCAACCCTTACATTCATGACATTGGACCCATTTTTCAACTCCACAACTTCTACTAAACCACTCTAAACATACCAAGCATGTTACGTTCGCCCCCATGGTCTAGTGTTACTTTTGTCCGCATGCCCTCATTTTTCGGAAAAACCTAAATAATTCACTCAGATTCGTAAATTTATTTAAAATGTTGAGCAGGGATCGAGAAACAATATGTTTAATAACGCTTGAGAAAAAACTTACCCTGAAATATCGAGATTTTACGTTGTTTTTATTGAAAAAACCGGCAGGAAAAAAAATTCCAAATGATGGAAGACTTTTTTCTTTTTTTTTTAATGTGGCACGTGCTCATCACACTACCGCTCGAGAACAACTGATTAGTTTAGAGAAGAGTTGAATTGTTTACAAAACTTTTGTGTGAATTTGAGGTTTTTTTTTTCGTTGTTTCCTCAAAATAAAATATTTATTTTCCAAAAATTAATATCTCAATATACGCTTAAATTAATTGTTCAGTAGTAAGATTATTTATATCGTATCTCTGTGATTGTAAATTGTGGCGGCAACAACCAAATGTAATATTAAACGTAATAAATTAAACTTAACTTAACTTTAAAAAACTGCATACAAGGAATTTCACTAACACATAAATGGGCTTGTTACTTTCGTCCCCGGTCTCCCCTACTTTGACAAATACTGTTTTGGGAGGAGTCGCTATGCTGACTGCAGCAATTAGCTTTATTTACTTTTTTTCGTCTTACGGCCATAAAGCTTTGTGTGGTGGAACCCAACCTTACTATCTTTCTTCAAGCTGAATTTGACGTCTTCAGTAGAGGGAGTTTGTCCTGTAATAAGCATGGCTATAGATTCGCCAAAGACGGGTAAAAGACATGATTTCGAATCTCTTCTATGCGTTGAACTGCCGCACCTGTTATACCAAAGAACCCGATTCCCATTGTAGGTGATATTCAATAAGTCGGATCCCGATCCAGGTTTACAAGCCCTTACTTCTTTCCAACGAGGTATCTCTATGGATTGTTAAAGTGAGGTCATTGGGTCGTAAGAATAAAAACTAGCATTTGCTTTGAGTAAAAGGTTTTAACAAAGCAAAAGCCCTTAGCAAATGCTTTGAATCGGTATGAATAAAAAACTAGTTTGCTAAAGTAAGTTCGAAAATTCGAACATAACATTTACTTCGCTGTACATGTCGTTGCCTTGCAATTTCTGTCAAACTTGACAAGTGACAACTGTCCGGTGGTTTGTTTATTTTGAATTTATTTTCAAATTCTTGTTTGAAAATTATCAAAAGCGATCTATAGCTCCAATTGCACAATCGTTTGGTGATGTTTGATTTCTTCCTCAGTTATCGGAAACTGTATCCAATCATCGGTTTGTTGAACTATTTTTTGACACACACACAAATTAGTTAACGAAACGGTTGACAGATAAACAAAAAAATTTTTTCTCAAACCTCAACCTAACCACATAAATTTTTTAAGTCATGAATTTTGAAATGTTTACCTGATAGCCCGGATCTCATAAATGCCTTAGGAAAGATTTAATTTTCTGGATATTTAAATGAGCACCACCACGCGTCTCAAAATTATCATTTAAAAAAGTATTAGCCACATTTTCACGTGTAAAACGAAACAATTGTTAGAATTCTTTGTTTATACTGTTTTTTATCAGCCCGAACGTTAACAACAAGAGGTAAAATAGGTATAACGTGGAAACTTATCGCATCCATGTTTTGTTTAGTTTTCCTGCACGAACAAAACTTAATTTAACTATTTATAAACAAAACATAAAAAATTCACTTAGATTGTTTTATGTAAAAAAGGTGCATACAAAATATTTAGCAAAAGGTCTGAGTCAACTAAATAACAGACTCAGAATTTGCATAGCATTTGCTTTGTCTGATAATTTTTATTCATACCGATCTGAGTAAAAGGTCAGTGCCGCCGCTTTTCGAACATGTCAAATGTTGGAACTAGCTCAAATTGTTTTTTATTCATACGAAATGTAGGCAAATGCTTCGATTTTGACATTTCTCTTGAGTAAAAGCAACGGCTACGTTTTATTCATACGACCCATTATCTCTGTTGTATTTATCACTCGTATTTAAATATTTCCATGGTAGCCTTCCCTAAAACTTTCTAAGTCAAAAGGCCTTTTCTCTATCGCTGCCAAAAGTGAAGGTCTTCCTTGATGACAGGCTCATACATAAGTTTCTAACCACCTCCGCTGTTGCTGCTATTATTTCCCAAAAAGTGTTAGTGGGCATCAATCATTTGGCTCATCTCGTACCCATGCAACTACCCTCGTAGCATTTAAAACATGTTCACATCTGCCATATAGCTGCGTAAGTACCTCCATATCTATCAAGTTAGGTGCTTGCTTTTAAATGGGTCCTAAATACCCCTACATCTATCAAGTCGCAGTCCTAAATTTGTCCTAAATTATTGCTACACATTACCAAGAGTGATAAACATCTGAAACAATTTCCGAAAACATATATACCCCCAAGCAGGGCCGAATTGAGGCCCTCTCCTCATAAGTTATCACATTTAAAACAATTACAGAAATACGGAAAATTCATTGATCCCCTAATGGAACTACCAACACTCATCTCAGAGCGTGGTGATGGAAAAAATAGCCCAGCAAACGATAAGTCTGGTGAGAAGTTTTTCCTTTTTTTTTTTTATCCTGTACCTACACACAAATAAAACTGAAGACAGAAAGATAAAAGCAAACAGATCCCCTACTTTCATACGTAATGACACCCGTAAATACTGCGACAGGATTGAAAAACTTTTCCTCGTCAAACACGTATCCTGAATATGAATTAGCCAGCTGCAGGGTAAGAGAGGGCGGGTGGTATTCCAGCACAGCAAGAAAACAAGAAAGTGCTCCGCAAATAGGAAATTCGCAGAAAAAAAAAAACGTTCTACCCCAACATGCTAATGAAAAATGTTTAAAGAGATGATAACACCCCCGAGACACGGATGAGTGGAGATGCCTCCAAGGAACGCTGGAGTATACACAACACACTGGCGACAAGGACAAGGACACTTTCACCGAAGCCAATTTAAATACTTAAATTTCGGCATCCCTTAAAGAGCTGTATGGACCTGTTCCGATCGTTTACCCCCGCAAAGCCACATCCAATCCGACAGACAGTTGTTGTCCCTGTCTTCCCTTTTTTGCATTAATTACAAACTCTTTTCATGGCGCAATTGAAGCTGAAGGTGTGCGCGCTAGTACAACCGCTCCGTGTGAGTGTACTCGTACTCGATTCGGATTCAAAAGGACTCATCTCAACTGAAAAAATATTTACCCAACTAATGAACGTAATGGAGTGAGGAGATGCCGTGAGGTGATATGCAATCGTCTTCGTTGCTGCAGAATATGTTTCTGAGGAACTTTTCCCGACTTCATGGCAGGCAGTTGCTTTTGGCGAAAAAGTTAGCTTATACCTTCGAAAGAGGAAGAAGGATTTAACTTTAACACATCGACCCGACAGATTAAATGGCATAGCGTACGGACTTCAGGTGAAGTTTCGGGTTTGTCGTTGGCGTTGTCAGTGCGGCGCGGTGTTCTGAAGTTTACCTAACAGCATTACCCAAGTTTATCGGTTGATGGATGTTCAGATGAAGATGATTTTAACTGCTCTTCTCGCAGAAGGATATACTTGCGAGATTGTGGAGTCGGTGCATACCCAACGCTGGCTGTATGAAAAGTTTAGTGGTTGTATTAATTTCGATGATGAAATATTAAAAGGAAGTGATGTTGCATGAAAAGTCAAAGAAGGCTTCTCTGCTGATGGGGTGGAATTTGAAATGCCGGACGGGGATGAAGCATGTCTGGTTGGATTTTAAAGGAAATTTTAGAAATTCTTAAATGGGTAAGTCGGTTTTCAGTTGAGAATGAATTTTTTTTACATGGAATATAGGACATTGTATATGTGAGTGTTTGCTGGATACCAATGTTGATGTGAGTTTCATGTTTTAAAAAACTTGAAACTGACGAACCGTTTCGTATATTAAATTGAAATGAACATTAGTAGATTAGCAGCCCCATTTTAAACAGTCACACCCCACAAACCCCCCTTTTTGAGGGGTAAACTATTAAAATTGTGTACAGCCGCAGTAAATGTTAGAACGACGTATGATTTCAGTATACGACGAGATCGGCTGATGGCACCGCCATATGATTCAATTAAAAACAAAGACGTGCCAAAAAAATGCGCCAAAACTGTCAAAAAGGACTCAAGAAATGGCACAAAACCCTTCAGGAAAAACATGAAAATACTCTTCGAAAACACCCTGGAAAATGCCTAAGAAAAAGCAGAACAAAATCTGCCAAAAATCCTAATCTCTCATCGAAAGAAGCTGCAAGAAATGTTCCAAAACAGCGCCAGAATACTGGAACAAGAAACGAGAAAAAAAAAAAGAACCAAAAAGGGACACCGAAAAATGCCGAAAAGCACTCTTTAAAGAATTGGAAAGAATACCAAAAACGGCACGACTGATAAACAGCATAAGATCCTGTGATATAGGAGGAAATTTTAAAGATTGGAGAAAATTGTATTGTGTCTATTTCTACATGGAATAAACTAAAACTGACAAATTGTTTAAATTGAGACAAGGATAACAATCTGTCAGTACCTATTTACATACAAGATAACTGACACCGATAAAACATGTTTTGAAATTTTTCTTAAGACTCCGAGAGCACTATACTTTATTGCCACGCCTACTATTTGAAAACGTTTTTGTTTTTGTCTGGTAACACTGCACCATTGATTCTTATACCATGTTCCCACCAACGTTATTTAGCCAAAGTGATTTATAAATCACGAAAGGCGTCGCCACCGAACTTTACACGTTTTAGTGTGACATTTTTGTCAACTTTGACTTTAGGTGTCCGACTTTCAATATTGTAAATTCGTCCACTTCGGACCAGATAGTTCTTTTTTTTCTGTTTTGTTATCATACCTGCCAAGAATAAAACAATTTTTGATTGTATGTAATTAATAAAAACATAAAAACTCACCGAAACACAAACAAAATTAGAAAATTTAATTTGAAATAATTTTTTTGACAGTTTTTTTTTTATTTTTTGTTTGCTGAATAAAGTGCTGAAGTTAATAACAGGTATGTTTGATTTTATTTTGTTTGTATTTGCGATGACAGATACGTAATTAAAATTTAAACAATTTAATCACGTAATTTATGAGATTATTTAGCTAAATCAAGTTGAATTAGCTAAATCACGTTGGTGGGAACATGGTATTAATCAATCAAAAAAGAAAAATACTAAAATTTCCTAAATTTGGTAGATGAGACTCGCGCGCTCCATCGAAAAAAAACCACACAAATTTATCTTAATCAGCTAGCCATTCATATGGGATCTGTAAGATTTCCTGTATTCATATTTAGAATTCAAACAGACAGAAGCTTATATTCTCTGTATGATCTACAAATTTCAGCTTCCTACGCCTAATAGTCTCCGAGTTATTTTTCATTCGACAGTAGGTACCATAAACTTAAGTATTTTATTAACCTCCCGCCATTTTGAATTTTATTTTTCTGCTGCTTTACACGTATTCACACTTCACAGCCATCAGAATTGAGAGCGGGAAAAATTTGGAGGGGAAATCGGGGAGACGTAAAGCTGTCAGTCAGTAGGTACCTAGATTACGATACGAGGATAAGCCTCGTTATCAATGCGAAATAATCTCTCCGCAACTTACCTTTAAATTTAAATAAAACCGACACTCGCATTATTTGCATAATGATTGCTATTCAATTTGAAGTCTTCATTTATCCATTTATCAACACAGTTCCTAGAGGAAATGCCAAATCTCCCGTCTCATTATTCAGAAATAAATTACTATGTCAGTCAAACGAATAAATTCCAACCCATGTGTCGTTCCAGTGAGAAACCTTCACCTGAACGAAAGCTGAAAATAAAACACAGTTGTACCCATCTAGATCAGCACATCAGAAATTCCCCTGAGTGAGTCCTTCAACACTCTCGATTTTCAATGGAAAAATTCCCAAAAATAGACAAAGGATAGCCACCGGCGGCGAAGTACATTCTGCAATCATTAGTTCCGAGAACTGAGACAATTCCAATCCAAAGCATGAATACCAACTTCTCTCTCGCTCTCCGATGATGAACGACAACGTTGAAAGGAGCCTTTCTGCCGTGTGGAGGCAACCCACACTCTCAACTAACCTGGCACTCAGTCAAAATACTGTAAATATTTGCATAGCTGAATAAATTGCATCATCCCTGTGGCGTTACTGCGACGACGACGTGAGTGAGGCACGAACATCAAAACGGGGTAAAGAACGAATATTCGGGGCCCAGCAGAACGGTAGGATTTCCATAGCTCCGGGACGCAATAAGGAAGATTTTCTATTTCTATACTTCGCCATTGAAAAGGCGTAATGTGTGACAGCTCGGGGGGTGAACGATTGTGATGGCTTCAATTCCCAAGTCTCCTGTGGTTAGATATACACATATGAGACGAAGGGATGCGTGATGTAACCACATAGCGATAACCACCATTGCATCGGTTTTAATCAAACACACGCAATGGGGTTCCATTTGAAATTAAATTGCCTAGGATTGCAGCGGCAATTTATTGTCTTCAAACAGGAATTCTATAAAAGAAAAATCTGCGCATCCCTTCTTCGCTCGTTAGAATCAATTCACAAGTCGAGTGGTTTCGCTGCCTAATCGGAGTCACAAGCCCATAAACGCCCATTAAGATTTTATCAATTTAATTAATCGAATGTGGCCCGCAGAAGGGGTGCCGCATGACTACCGCCTGTCCATGTCGAACTGGTCAAATTACCCAACTCATAAAACTGGAAATTAAAGTTCTACCTGCGCCGCACGGACCGGGAGGCGTTTCTGGTTATAGCATTATTTATAAACGAAAGGCCATACGTTAACCCCTATGAACAATACAATGGAATAACGGTGTAGCAGAACAACCACAAAAAAAAAAAAAAAAAACAGGAATGCCAAGCACATGCACCTCTAGCCGGACGATGGAGTTTTATGACCTCGTGGATTTATGTAGCCCCATAGGAGTGCAGCCTTTTTGGCGGATGGCAGACTTTTGGTTTCCGGTTCACGTGGATCTCGCATTCTGTAATTTCGTTTCGACTACGCGTCTCGATGGCTTTTGCAATTAAAAAAATGTTACACTTGAAATGCACTCCTGTTCACGACTGGGATAATAATTCCTTGCCGCAGGCGGTTCATGGCGAAAGTTTAAAGGATTTCCTCTTCTATACAGTGCTGGTGATGTAACGTGGATAGTGGTCCAATTAACACGTTACGTGAGGGCTTATGGCATTATTAAGTTGATTACTGTAATAATCGGTGTTCTGTTATCAGGTGCTGCTGGAAAGAAAGAAAGGATCAACCGAATTACCTATCTCGTTTAATGTTTGTCGGTGTGGTTTTGTAAGTAATATTGGGAGCTTATTTCTTTACGGAGGCTTTTTTGACTTTGTGAAAGTACTGGCTACCAGCTACCAGATGGCGTCCAGCAACAATAACTTTTTATACGGCTATGCCGTAGAAGCTAACTAGGAAGAATCTCCACTCGCTAAGTTTCAGGCATATTTTCCACTTGATTGAATGTCCATTGCTCAACTTCAGGATAACGGACGAAGATGATTTATATTTAAAAATCTTTGATAAGAATTCAACTGTATAATGAAATAAACCGCACTCCAATCGGTTGATGCATTACAAAGTCGTGAAATGCTCTCAATGACAACAGCTTGGGGGTCCTTTTCCTGGACCTTGGGTAGTGATAAAATATATCCTATATTTCAATCTGAACATTTTGCAATAAAACTGCGAAAGCCGGAAACAATTTCATGCAGTCGTTTTTAAATCAACTCCGGACAAACACCTTACAGTTGGACAAAACTTACAATTTTGCAAAACTAAGGCTGTTCCACATATTCCATTGTCGATTTGGACTTAAAGTCAGCCAAAGCTTTCTTCAGTAAAGCTTTGCAATTACCTTGCCTTTTGGGGCTTGTTTATTTGTTTTTTGTAAGGAGATCCGGTTAACTCTTTAAAGTTACACCCATTATGCTTTAGCCAAGTGATAAATTATTGTTTGGGTCAAACTTTAAATGACGTGCAACATCTTCTTCGCAAAGGATGGCTTCACGTGTCCGAGTTATACTGTCATATATGTTTTTTTTTTTTTCAAATGAAAGCCAAACAAAGGGATTGCCTCTTTATCTTCTTATTCGGCCGACTTGTGTTTGTCCTCGTAAAACTCGAAAAGTAATCTGTCGATTGATGTGATATGTTGACACGGCGTTGCATTCAAAAATGTGCGTGTTTTTACAGTAGAATTCAATAGAATTTACCAAGGGGCGTGGCACCTCCCATACAATAACAAAAAAGCATTGCAAACACTATTCCTCGACACTCATGCGAGCATAGGTTGTTAAACTTGGAAATTGATGTGTATTGTCTGAACAATAGCACTTATAGGGGCGTTAAGAAAACGGGGCGTGGCACCTCCTATATACCAAAGTTTTTTTTAAAATAGTAGTACTGACATTTATAACAGTTTAGGCGTTGAAACTTGGAAAATTTAAAGGTATATTGCCCGTTGAAAGTATAAAACATATGGTGGTCGGAATTGGGCAAAGGGGCGTGGCAGCTCTCACACAATAGTAGCTTAAAGCGCTATTTCCCAACTAAAAGTTGTAAAATATCTAAAAGTTGTAGCTCCTGCGGTGACACTTTCCGGTCTTTTCACTGGTAGTTTGTGGTCCCCCATTTATCTTGAACCTTGTAAAGATAAAGTTTAGAAACTATATACACCCTCCCATCTTCAGAAGTATCATATGGTAACACTAAGCACGTTGAACTTTAATACCTTCATTTCATTTCGAGAAATTACAATCGAGGAAAAAGAACTCATAAAAAACAAGCTAAAGCACACGACAGAAGACGCAAATCAAAGCTGGATTCCGATTGAAATTCCATCGATGTGCATCCGCACTCGGCATGTACTAAAGGCCGACCGCATATTGTTGCTGCTGCCGCTCTTTATCCATCGGCATCGCATAGGTACTCGTACACCCACTTTTTAATATCGCATTGTCATTCGATATTGACTTTCGTCCTACCCTCCAACTGCATCAGGGATATCAACACAGAAGCCTACCGCAGCATAGGAGCTATCAACGTATATGAGTATCTGCTCTGCTACAGGTTGAAAATATTGCACGACCTTTTGTGTGGTTGTGAGGCACCCGCACCAAAAAAGGAGAACTTTGTGCTTACGATTTTTTTATCCTTGGATGTTGGAGGATGTATTTTTAGAATGCTTCATCAGTGCACGCAAAAGCGAATTCCGTATACTCGTCCATCAAAGGCTCTTACACAGAAAACGTATATACAAAAAGCATTAACAAGCGAATAGCCTTTAAAATGAGTTCACCATCATCCATAGGGTCCTTTAAAGGACTTGGAAATCAAATGGGAATAGTTTCTCCGCACAACAAACTATGGATAGAAAAACCTGCTAATAACATGACGTTCTGAGCGTACCAGACTGGGCGTGTTCCTGCCATGTCCTCCGGCAACGAGGCAAATGAAAAATACAAGATAATCATGCCATATCTCTCTGGTCCGAGAGTGTGGAGTGGTGTGGAGGCCTAGGGGCGCTGTTGCACGTAACACAAGTACCCAAACGAAACTGAAGACGTCGGCAGAATTTTTTTTTCCGCCTTTTTTCGGGAGGCCATAACCTCTTTGCCTCGAGGCAAAGGAGTGGGATTTCTTTTCAGTTTTTCCCTTTCTGCTGTTGCTGCTGCTTCATGGTTTCATGAGGACTCTGGATAGGCGCGCTCTACAATATATAGCAGAGCGTATAGAATGTTGTTGCGCTAAAGTTGTCTCACGAGATGTCGAGGAAACTATTTTTCAGATTACAATCTCGTAGCAAATGTGTAAGTGGATTTGTATATACTCGGTTTAGTATTTGCAAGGATTTTCTTTCAATTTTATTTATAAGCTCTTCAAGGACTCTTCGGTGTACGTTTAGTGTATGCGAAACTGAGTTTTCGCTATGATTGGAAAGCCAGATTGTAGTCTGACTGTGTGTGCCTTATTCAATTTGAAGAGCGCATATACGAGTACAATAAAAACACAGAGTGAATGTGTTTGTGGATTATCGATTCTTGGTTCCTTTCGGAAAAGTGATTGCAAATGGGAAATGATAATGTGCAATTGTGTCTGGTGTAATTGAGGTAATATTGTTGGCTTTACGATGTGCGACACTTGCTCGTAGCTTGGTTTGGAGAGTGATGCTGAAGCAGTCCGAGTTGGCGATGTTTTTTGTAGTAGGTAACCATAAATTGTGTATCGTTGGTGAGGTAAGTTCATATTTGGCCTGATATATCCGTTGGTTTTAGGTTTAAATTTTGCTAAATCCATTGAGAACAATTCTTTTTTCTTACTTAGAGGTATTTGTATGGAATCTTCGGTGAAGTGTTTAACATTGCTGAAAGAAAAAGGACAGCATTGATTGTTTGCAAGGACTTAATACAAGACGGTGGGTCAGCGATGCCTATATATACCCACAGCGATCTTCGACGAAGTAAATAGTGGGTGCAACTAGCCGAAGGCTAAGCTTAAATCTAATTTTTTCGACGAATATGTAAGGGGATCACAAATGTATGACTTTATCTTAATCATTTGCAAGATTTGTCAGGACAGCTCTCCTGACAAAGAAAGTCCTAACATTCAAGGATTGAGACTTAAGAATTTTTGGAAGTTCGCACTTCAGCTGATGGGTATGTTGACCTCGGCATGTAGGGTTTCTATTTCAAGGAGAAAGCACAGCGCCGGAGCCTAGCTGCGTATATGGGTTCCAAAATGTCAGGAGAGATAATATTAAAATGGCTGCAGCTTAGCTACAGCCTTATTCTTCCATCGAACTTAATTTTTTTAGCCATATATAACCCCCCTTGCTATAATTTTAGTATAATATATATAAATACTTCAAGAACAAAAAGCAAAGCTACGACGGCGACGAAGGTCAAGTGCTGCACTCAGGGCCGGACCCACCATATGTGCAAGATGTGCAAATGCACAGGGCGCCAAGAAAAATTTGTTTTATCTTGCGCGAACAAATACGGCCATTTGCATTTTAAACAAAAAGCTTGTTCAAATAAGCCCAAAACAACAACATCCATCACACCTGTGCTGAATTATTTCTTTCACATTTACTCACATCACTTGCAATGTTGCAACTTCAAGGAGAATCTAACTCAAAATATCGCAAAATAAAAAATCCCAAGTTCACTTCTTACCTACATAATCACAAAATATTCCACCTTGTTCATGTTGGTATGTTCCTTGCACATCCTCTTACCTTTTTACAAGAGAATCTAGTTCAAAAATGTCAAAACAAAAAATACCTCAATAAAAAAAAACTCATTGAAAGTCTACCTTCTGGGTGATGTGGAAAAGACTTATGCATGTGTGCAAATATGAACAAAGGGCGCTTTCTGTAAATCTTGCACAGGGCGTTAGTTTGGCTAAAGACGGCACTGGCTGCACTGTTCTAGGTCCTGTAAAACTTGGTGGAATATGATTTATGATGGTGTACTATCGCCTTCGAGGTTCCTTCGGATTACACTGCCATCGTAATCAAAGGAAAACAAATATGCATGAAAAAGAATCATTTAAGCAAGCAAAGCGATCCTTGAAAGGAAGCTGTAGCTGGGGGACTGCGGGCCTTAATTCATCGAAGCAAAAAGACGAATCACCAGTCACTAACTTATGGAATAAAGGCAAGTAGGCTTAGAAGAGGCTGCCGATCGAAAGGGGCAAAAGTGTAATGATCCAAAAACCTGCAGCCATTTTAGGGACTCCTTCAAACTAAGAGGCATGCTTTACATCTCGCCGTTCTGTCTTAGTTAAAGAAATTAAATGCGTGTTCAGAAGTGGCAAAAACGCAGCGAATCTTTGATGAAGACTTTAACGTAAAACAGCGACCATTAAAGACACACAAATTATTAGCAGTTAACCCATAATATCCCAACCAAGAAGAAGTTTCATACCAAACTTTGTCCAAACTAGGAAGAAGTTTCATACCTAAAATGCAATTTTCAGATTTCCACACATTACTAAAACGGATCACAGCATATCAGATCGAAATGAAATAGACGCCGAAATAATTCATTCAGAAAAAGACATAAGTGAAAAAAACTTTTACTGCAAAAGCAATGCGCCTACTGAGTCTAGTTGCGTGTACCTCAGATGAACTCGCTGGCGAATGAAAAGCGGATCGACTACAGGTTTGCTGAGATATTTCGTGTGAAACTAAATATTTATAAACCGGTCTACATCGATGTTGCAATCGGCTGCCATTCGTTTGAAACCCCTGCCGAAGAACGCATTGAGAACATCTAGAAGAATCGTCAGCGAATGCATACAAGAAGAAAATGCGAACATCTATCGCTTAAAGAATCTTCCGCTTGTGTCAATTATTGTAAAGGGTGTTTTTTTTTTAGAGGTATAGACCTTTGAAATGGAATAAAACAAAGATGGTTTTTCTAAATTTATTTTATTCGAAAGATAATCTTCTGGCATTATAATTTAAATATGATTTCAAGCATATGACCGCCACGGCTGGCTCGGACGTAGTCTAATCTGGAGGTCCAATTTTCGATGACTTTTTCCAACATTTGTGGCCGTATATCGGCAATAACGCGGCGAATGTTGTCCTCCAAGTGGGCAATCGTATCGGCGTAGACTAGCGACTTCACATATCCCCACAGAAAATAGTCAAGCGGCGTTAAATCGCATGCTCTTGGAGGCCAATTCACGGGTCCGCAACGTGAAACTATGCGGTTACCAAACGTTTCCTTCAATAAATCAATTGTGGCACGAGCTGTGTGACATGTTGCGCCGTCTTGTTGAAACCACAGCTCTTGTACATCATGGTTGTTCAATTGATGAACGAAAAAGTCAGTAATCATGGCTCTATAGCGGTCACCATTGACTGTAACGTTCTGGCCAGCATCGTTTTTATAGAAGTACGGACCAATTATTCCACCAGCCCATAAAACAGTTTTTGTGGATGTAACGGTGTCTCAACATAAACACTTGAGGATTATCATCACTCCAAATAGGGCAGTTTTGTTTATTGACGTATCCATTCAACCAAAAGTGAGCTTCATTATGTTGACCGTAAAATGGACGTAGTGCGCGATACGTATTTCGAACAGAACCATGATTTTCGAAATAAATTTGCATACTTTGGAAGCGTTGTTCAGGCGTCAGTCTATTCATGTTGAAATGCCAAACCAAACTAAAAATAAATCACTTGACAGCTGACAAAATGGCCGCCAGTTTAAATAGTGTAGCCAACTTAAAGTTCTATACCTCTAAAAAAACACCCTTTATGAAGATTCCTTTTTATTTTTTCACTTGCCATATTATTTAATTGCATTCAAAATGCAATTCCATCAAATATCTACACCCCATATGCGAATAAGGCACCGTAGCCATCTACAAACTTCTTCCCCTCTGAAGGTAGCCAACTTCAGCCAAGTTGAATGCACCCTTCGCAACATTGTTATTGTCGTAACAAATAAGTAATGCTCATCCTTTTCCTCTGTAAAATTTCAATTTTTCAACTGTCATCATTTTGTGTTGCACACTGAGTACATTTATCCTCTTGAATCATCATCAATACCTACCTATGGGGAGTTGTAAACTTTCGCAACACATCCTTTGAACGATGTACGAAAATTGTCATTATCGATAAAATTTTCCTGTTCATTCAGAGCTCTTGGCTGTGTTGTACTCGTAGCTCCCTGGGCCATAATGCCTTGCACATACATTCTGATTACAAATATCGTTTTAATCCCCTTATGACGTTTATTGTCTGCCTGGCTCCGTCCTATACGTGGTCGTCTACCGAAGGGTGTAGTGTGCTTTAGGACCTTTAATGTTCTTTGCAACTGTACACACCGCGTTGTGGTGCATTCACTTTGAACAGTACGATGAAAAAGCCTCGCTATTTGCAGGCGCAATTTTTGCTCAACCAAATTTTCCACTTGGATGCATTTATGCGGTGGCATACACGAGGCCAAAATATTAATAAAAAAAAAAATGTATATCATATCCGAGAGACTTTTTTAGTCCCTCTTTCTAATCCTGCTACGAATACTCAAGTAGATAACACATCGTGCGTGGTGGTGGCTGCCACAAAAACCATGAAAAGGGTTGTTGTGGCGGGTCCTTTTGAAGCTGCCTAAAAAGTACACGTACACAGTCGTGCATTTGAGGCTGAATATGTTTGGTATGAAATGGAAATCCTTTTGTGCGGCTTTGTGAATTTTATAGGAACTTTTCAGAATGCATATAAATATACGTAAAAACTTTTTTTTAAAACTCCTCAAGGATTTAATTTGAAAGGGAAGTTGGTTCTTTTTTCTTCTTGCTGTTGTTGTTCTTTAGAGTTTCTTTTATAGTTAATGTTAGTGTTTTAGTTGGATAGTTCGAGGAACTTGCAAAAGCAAAAGAAACAAGGATTAAACAAGTTTCTACAAAGTCGTAGCAGAGGAGGAGAGATAAAAATCTCAACCAGAAGTTTTCATTTACTTGTTACACGATTCCATAGTCTCTATGACCATGGGGAAGGCGTTTTTATATTCTTTGGATAACAACTTTAAGGAGGTTCCTTTCATGCACAGACAAAACTCCCGCATGACCCTTTTTTTTGGCAACAACTCTGTTCCCTAATCAGTGTCTCATTAAGGAACTGCTTGCATGTAAAACGTGCAGCAATAAAACGCGTCCAATAAGCAAAGGCATATTAACGTCGACCCGAGGAGGGGGGAAAATTCGTTTTCTCTCCTTTGAATAAGTGTGCAAAACCCTTGGGGGAGATACGGCTCCCAAAAAGGACTTTATTGGCTATTATAAAAATGTCAATGGGAATTGAATGCGATGCACGTGTCTTCTTTCTTGCGGGTGTCTCCCTGTGTTCCTGTTCGTATACAGAACAGAACTTTGAAAAGCGAATCTTTTTATACTCGTACGTAGTGGGTACCTACGTGTTATTAGTTGGATACATTGCGAGAGTCTTGCGAAAACATTGCAGGAAGTTGCCGAGGGACGGAATCATGAATGGGAATGGGAATGCTTGGATAAATGTAATGTCGGTTGCAATGATTTGGAAATGTAATGCCGTAGCGATTCATAACGAGTTCGGTTTGCTCATTAAGTTGGAGACTAAATGTCGGTTGGTTAAGGTTATTGTGTGGCGTATTTGACAGATACCTCTTTATGTTACAAGCTTTATTTTTACAGAGGTTAAAACTTTTAAATCATAAAATATAAATCAAGAAATGAATATTTGTCATGGACTCGTCATCGAGTATATTTAAAAATTTAAGTGAGTTAAGCTGACGCCAGAGAGACCATTCTTCAGAAGATGAAGGAAGTTTTTATGAAAGGTCTTAGAGAATATCTTTCAGTAGGTACGTCATTACCAAAAAGAAACGTTGGCTGCATAACTCCACCCTTCCATTGTATGTACTTATGCTACAAGAAAAAGCTGCTGTTCCTTTGCTTATAAAATTAAGCCAACGAACGTATAATCCGGTGGTCATTAAGATGTCTTCAAATAATGATTGATAGAATAAAATAAAAGAATAAAAGATTTTTCCGCCAGTCTCTTTCGGACGCTTTAGATTGTAAATTTCATTCCCCAAAATCAATGTCTAAAATGCTCTTTAACTTTTTAATAGAAACGTTAAGAAGTTAAAGAATACAAGAAGCGAAATCACTTTAATATGCACATCATTATCTGAACAAATAACTCAATGGCCTTACCAACAACCAAACCGTAAACCATAAACTAAGTATTAAATAGACCGTCAGCTCCCGCGCACCTACCCGATTCCCCCCGCAAATTTTTAAAATAAAATTCTCTCTTAAATTTCCTATCTGTGAATACGTGTGAAGCAGCAAAAAAATAATTTTTAAAAGGTGGGAGGAGTAATAAAATACTGACACTCAGCAGTGTTCCTGCATTGTGGTATCTCTACCTTTTTGTGGGAATTTAAATTTTTAAAAAACTTTCCTGCGTAAGAGGAAAAAATGTCTTAATTGTTGGACTATCAATAATCTGGCAGAAAAACAGTCAAACTACATTTCACTATGAATATCAACGCACTAAATGTACATAAAAAAGAGATTTTCCTTAAGCAAAAATTTCTATTATCAAAAAATTATCATTATAATGTTAGCAAACTGCGATTTTTATACTAAAGATTAATTTAATATGATTTTCTCTCCGAACAATACAAATTTTACTTTTAAAAGTATGTTTTTTCCATAAACAAAACTAAGGGAATTTGAGTTTAGTGAAAAGGGATAAATTAACACGCTTCGTGTGAAAAATAAAGAGAGAGTGCTGAGAGCACTGACTGAGAGTTAGTGTATTTGGTGAGTTTCTGTCAGCTGATGGATGCGTTCTGAGAGTTTAAGCTCGTTGTTTTATTTCACCACGAAAACATGTAGATATTCTCCAAAATGTAAAATAGCAAATGTTATCAACATAAATAAACAAAGGAATAATGTGTGAAATAAAATAAGATATTTTTGTTCCTATAATTATTGTGTCTGTTTTCGTTTGCTGTTTTTGGGGAAAAATGATTTCACCGTGAATGTCCACAGAAAAACGGCAAAGAATTTAAAGAGAAGAATTGATTACGAATCTTAAGATTTCAAATAATATGAGTTTTGAGTTATAATCTTTTCATGAAGATTCCGTTTATTAAAAAAAAAAAAAAATGTTGTTTATTAGAAAATTTGGAACAATTGACATAATTAATGAAATTACATTTGAAATCAATTGCGTCAGCCGAGAATATGAATAATGTTCATTTATAACGAAAAAGTCTAATAAACACAATCAACGAAAATTTATTTTCTTTAAAATGTACCGGAAAAAAGCGAAACTCAAAATGTATACAAGCAAAATTGGAAATAAACATGTTTACTGATTTGTACCTTGATATGTCTCACGCATTTAAGTTTTGCTGCTTACAATTTATTTGCTTTTAATATATACGATTCATAATCATTAGTAATCAAATATTTTTTTATATTAATAAGCGTTTTTTTTTTTATTTTTGTCAATGATTCATATAGTTTATCGATTTCGATTTTTTACAACAAAGATGAAAACATCGCGTACTATAGGCGTGTTTTTTTGAGCTTCGATCTCAGCAAAGCAAAGTAAAGTAGGATTTTCAGCACGCGATTACAACAACTACGACTGAGTCTCGAAGTGTCAAGTAGAGCGTAGTTGTTGTATTTGCGTGATGAATATCCTACTTTACTTTGCTTTGCTGAGATCGAAGCTAAAAAAAACACGGCTTATATAGATTATCTAGGTAAAATGAAAGAAATCTTAATACGTATACCTACCTAACCTATGCGTACTAATAGAATTTGGTACTAAATTCACCACACCATACCCACCGTTTTCTTAACACGTCCCGATAACGGGCAGTTATTTGAATTATTTGAATTTATTTCAATGTTACCACAAAATGAACTGTCAGGCAACTGTCAGGTTCCTATGTGCGAGAGTATGTGTGCGGCTAATCTACTTTAACATGGCACACATACTTTGCCACATAGAAACACGGAAAACAGCTTGTAGGCAAATTCTCTTAAGTTGCAAGAGCTGACGGTCTATTTAATACTTAGTTTATGCCGTAAACTCGAGTTTAACTAATTTCGAAACTAACTATAGTTTCGACTTTTAATTTCTAGGTACCAACCATTGACTTTTTATATATGGACTGCTAGTGAAATGTCACTTCCATACAATCTCTGCCCAGAAAATGACGCCAACATAACTAGCGCTCGTGGTTCTATGCGAAAAATAAGTGAAACAAAATGACAACCATCTTGGATTTCTCCATAGAATGCTAGAGCCACCTATTGGGCGTGAGTGGATTTGCCAAGTGAAACGGTTGAAATTTAAATTGTTGCGGAATTGTTTACAATAGATGTCATCTCGAAATTGTGCTAGTTTAAATAATTAATAATAGATGGAACCAACAAAATTTAAATAAAATATCGTTTTTCATTGTCCCATAAATTGCACAATTTTCGTATATTTATTACGAATTAGTTTTTTATGTTGTTTTTCATTATTAATTTTAGAAATATGATGTAATACCACTTTAGCGTATATTTCCATCACATTTCTGATCAATAAATACTTATGTCAAGAATATCACATTCAAGTACATGGGAATTTTAAAAAAGTTATTTTTAAATTCCGCATGCAAAAAATAAGGCCCATAAAACCCACTTTATTTATGCTTTTTACGATTTGTCGTAATTTTTATTGCGCTATCAAAGAAACAAACTATTTGTTCTTTGTTCTCTTTATTTAACCCTTTTTTAAAGTTGCACCCAAGCTTTGACTTTGTGTTTAAGCAATAAAAATAAAGTTTATTGTTCGAATGAACAGAATTGTTGCTTCACATCCCACAAACTCAGTTTCTCCACTATTCAAGAGGAAAAGCCGAGAATTTGCGGTGCTTTCACTCAAAGGTTGGGCAGCAAGACTGACATTCATGATTTTATAATGCCAGTTAATATGTTTGTCATTTAAATTGTTTGCAAAGTGAAGCCCAAGTTTATGTTGAAAATTGACCATGGGTTAGACTCGACTTTCTTCGGATCGAAAGTTACAGTCTCGATTATGTTAAAGTCAAAGATAACTTGATTATTGGTACACAGTTTATTCTAATTTCGACTATTGCCCTAAAGTCGAGTCTAAATTTGTTTGTTAGTAAGGCCGAATGTAAACTATGCACTTAAATTAATTAAAATTAAGAATTAAAATTCAAGTATTAAAACTCAACATTTCAATGTGCATAAATTCAGCAACAAAAGAAGGTAAATACGTACCCATTTAAATTTTGTGGTGTCACCAAATATTTGTACATTTAGTTAACTTCACTCCAAGTCAGTCACATTTTGATTGAAAAATCACAATCACTACTACTGATGACGAGACCGTCTTCCTTCTTCCACATGGGAACGAAACGAATAGGTACCTATGGGTACTTGTAAAATATCACACTTCAGAGTCAGAAAATCAAGACCAATCAGTAAAAGTCAAAGTCAAACGCAGATTCACAGATTTAACACAAAAATCAAAATTGGTATAAAAAAACAAATAAAAAAAAGGAAATTAAGAAATTCAAATCTAAATCGAACAAGTACCTAAACCTAATAAATCAATTTCCGAGATAAGCCACAGAAGTCAAAATGTTAAGTTCAAGTGAATTTTGTTAAAATTTTTGTTAAAAATTTGGTTCATAAGTCGCCCAAAGTTTCATCGATCACTAGACGTATAGCACATAACATCCCAGATGAATAAGCTAAAGCTCTGGGGCCAGCTTAACTGTTGCCCGAGTTTTATTAACAAAATTCAACACGACTTTTGGCCAAACCTACTACGTTTTCGCGTTGGCCGAAAAATAATATTCTTTTGTTGAAGATCATATTCCAAAAGTCAGTGTTTTTAAAAGCTATTACAGCTAGCTTTGTCTGTAGGTTTCATTAAACTATTTTACGTTATGTATTAAAAAAACAAAAAATTTTATTTAATTTTAATTTAATATGCGTCATATTCTGATTGACACCAGTGCATCAGCAGCAAGACATTCCTACTCTTCTTACCCGACTGGACTGGCCTGGAGGAGGGTAATGCTATATACGTTATATCTTTTAAGCTCATTTTAACAATCAGTCGGAGTTTTCTAGTCTTTTAAAATAACTTTTTCTTGAATATATCTATGCAATCATCTTCAAGTTGAAGCAGTCTATGAGCCCTCGACTTTAAGAACACAAAACGCTTCGGCCCTTCCGATAAATTAACATCAATAAATAATTTCTGCATTTTTAAATAAATTCCCGTTTGACAGTGCGAAGCCTCAGATAATTTATTGCGTCCCAAAATAATTGCATAATCCCAACCTCGAATAAAAGATGAACATAATCCAATAAAAATCGCCCCAAATGAATGTACCGACCATCGACCGGCGACATAATGAATTTTATTTACTGCCAAAGTGAAATTTGCATATTTTCCACAAAGCGGACATTATCATCATACCGCTTCCGTTTCGCTACGAAGCCGACTTCCACGGCCCACCCTGTTTCAATGCTTTTGCATAAAATTGAGTTTTGCAACTCTTTCATTGCATAAGCGAAAGAGGATTAACCCCTATTCAGACGGTAGGTAGCCCTACTACACACATGCATCCTTTTACCAGAAACACAATTTTCCGGTTGTTTAGTTAATGATTACTTGGATGGAAGCCAATGCCATATAGCGAGCGTGGGCTGCATGTTATCCCAGGCGCATCCTTTTCACATCATCATCGTCAGCAGAAAAAGTTTTTTTATTTTCAAATTGATGGTGTTTCGTTGATGTTCTTGTCGCTGCCAGAAATACTTGACTTAACTGCCGGACCGTCTGCCACAAGGAAGGATTAAAATTCCACTCCCATCAGGTCCATGTATTTGCTTGACAGTCGGCCAAAAAACGGCTACAAATGCGATTAACTTGGTGCGACATTAGGGTTGAGGTTTGGAAAACCAAAATCCCATTCATCAGGCGATTAATGTTTTATTTTCTTTGGACAGACAAAAAGTATTGCATCCGGAGACGTCAAATGGCGAAGCATAAACGCAACCCTCTTAGCCGTATAAACACGGAGGGCGTCGAACTGGTTAACCCTCCACATAGCGAACGGAAGCAGATCAATAAAACGTCTCCCCAGCAGCTGCCCCCGACTATCGGTGGTGTGACACTTTATGGGAGTATTTTCGTGTGGAAGACTTATCGCCTTTAAATGTAGACCATCCGGATAAGTTGATAGATGGAGGACGAACAAACAAAAAACAAACAAAATACTGCAAATAAAGGGTGATTTTTTAGCTGGTTTGGTTTTGGCAACACTGGTTTTGACAGCTGACGTGTGTTTAGTACCTTGTGTCACTGTCAAACAGCTTCAGTTTGGTTTGCAATTTAACCATGGATCGTCTTACAAATGAACAACGCTTGCAAATTATTGAATTTTACTATCAAAATTCGTGCTCGGTTCGAAATGTTCATCGCGCGCTGCTTCCATTTTATGATCGGCATTCTCGAGCTTCTGAGCAGTCTATTCGGAAGATTGTGACCAAATTTCGCACCAAATTTACTTTGTTGGACATTAAACCACCAACACGTTTACGTACTGTGCGTAGTGAAGAAAATATTGCGGCCGTATCAGCTAGTGTGACAGAAGACCGCGAAATGTCGATTCGGCGCCGTTCCCAGCAGTTAGGCCTTTGTTACAGCACTACGTGGAAAATTTTGCGGAAGGATTTGGGCGTAAAGCCTTTTAAGATACAGCTGGTGCAAGAACTAAAGCCAGCCGACCTACCACAACGCCGAATTTTTGGTGAATGGGCTCTTGGAAAGCTGGCCGAGGAACCGCTTTTTTATCGAAAAATTGTGTTCAGCGATGAGGCTCATTTTTGGTTGAATGGGTACGTAAATAAGCAAAATTGCCGCATTTGGAGTGAAGATCAGCCAGAAGCATTGCAACAGCTACCAATGCATCCCGAAAAAGCCACTGTTTGGTGCGGTTTATGGGCCGGCGGCATTATTGGGCCATATTTCTTCAAAGATGATGCGAATCGCAGCGTTACTGTCAATGGTGAACGCTACCGAGCGATGATAACAAACTTTTTTTTGCCCGAAATGGAAGTTCTTGACTTGCATGATATGTGGTTTCAACAAGACGGTGCCACATGCCACACAGCACGCGAAACAATGGCGCAATTGCGAGGCGAGTTTGGTGAACAGTTAATTTCACGTTTCGGGCCGGTCAATTGGCCGCCTAGATCGTGCGATTTGACACCATTAGATTATTTTTTGTGGGGGTATGCCAAGGCTAATGTGTATAGGGACAAGCCCGCTTCGATTGACGCACTGGAAGCCAACATCCATGCATTCATTCGTGAGATACCGGCCGATATGTGTGAAAGAGTATGCCAAAATTGGACTCAGCGGATGGGCTACCTGAGACGCAGCCGCGGTCAACATTTGCATGAAATTATCTTTAAACATTAAATTGCAAGGTTCAAACTATCGATTCAAATAAATATTTCATTCATTTTTTCGAATTTTTTGTGTTTTTTTTTTTAAAAAAGTTCTAAACCTCTTAAAAAATCACCCTTTATTATGCGCATTAATTATGGCATCCCCTATCTGTGTAGACAGAACTTATAAGCAAACAAGTGAAAAGGCAAATATCCTGTTTTTTCATCTTCCGTTTTGGTGCCATTGCTCCCGACCACAACAACTTGATTATGACAAAGATTCGATTGAGCTTGATGCGAAAAGGGGAAAGGGCGCACTTTTTGCCACTTTTATTCATTTGGGAGAAGACTCTCTGCAAGAAGGTAGACGCTTTCCAATTCAATTAGGGATCGAGTTCGATAGGAGTGTTTTTTTTTTTTTTCTTGTGCAGAGGATAAAAGAGGAAACAATTTGAGACGTTCATTTGGGAATACAAATTAAGGAAATTTTTTTTTTTTTTTTTTTCAAGCAAAAAAGTGACAACGGGCGGCGGGAAATGAATAATTAATGCCAAGGTAAAGGGTGATTTTTTAGCTGGTTTGGTTTTGGCAACACTGGTTTTGACAGCTGACGTGTGTTTAGTACCTTGTGTCACTGTCAAACAGCTTCAGTTTGGTTTGCAATTTAACCATGGATCGTCTTACAAATGAACAACGCTTGCAAATTATTGAATTTTACTATCAAAATTCGTGCTCGGTTCGAAATGTTCATCGCGCGCTGCTTCCATTTTATGATCGGCATTCTCGACCTTCTGAGCAGTCTATTCGGAAGATTGTGACCAAATTTCGCACCAAATTTACTTTGTTGGACATTAAACCACCAACACGTTTACGTACTGTGCGTAGTGAAGAAAATATTGCGGCCGTATCAGCTAGTGTGACAGAAGACCGCGAAATGTCGATTCGGCGCCGTTCCCAGCAGTTAGGCCTTTGTTACAGCACTACGTGGAAAATTTTGCGGAAGGATTTGGGCGTAAAGCCTTTTAAGATACAGCTGGTGCAAGAACTAAAGCCAGCCGACCTACCACAACGCCGAATTTTTGGTGAATGGGCTCTTGGAAAGCTGGCCGAGGATCCGCTTTTTTATCGAAAAATTGTGTTCAGCGATGAGGCTCATTTTTGGTTGAATGGGTACGTAAATAAGCAAAATTGCCGCATTTGGAGTGAAGATCAGCCAGAAGCATTGCAACAGCTACCAATGCATCCCGAAAAAGCCACTGTTTGGTGCGGTTTATGGGCCGGCGGCATTATTGGGCCATATTTCTTCAGAGATGATGCGAATCGCAGCGTTACTGTCAATGGTGAACGCTACCGAGCGATGATAACAAACTTTTTTTTGCCCGAAATGGAAGTTCTTGACTTGCATGATATGTGGTTTCAACAAGACGGTGCCACATGCCACACAGCACGCGAAACAATGGCGCAATTGCGAGGCGAGTTTGGTGAACAGTTAATTTCACGTTTCGGGCCGGTCAATTGGCCGCCTAGATCGTGCGATTTGACACCATTAGATTATTTTTTGTGGGGGTATGCCAAGGCTAATGTGTATAGGGACAAGCCCGCTTCGATTGACGCACTGGAAGCCAACATCCATGCATTCATTCGTGAGATACCGGCCGATATGTGTGAAAGAGTATGCCAAAATTGGACTCAGCGGATGGGCTACCTGAGACGTAGCCGCGGTCAACATTTGCATGAAATTATCTTTAAACATTAAATTGCAAGGGTCAAACTATCGATTCAAATAAATATTTCATTCATTTTTTCGAATTTTTTGTGTTTTTTTTTAAAAAGAAGTTCTAAACCTCTTAAAAAATCACCCTTTAGTAAGGTATTTTTTTTTTTTTTTTTTTGATAAAGGATAAAGGGTTATCATTTGGAGAGTGCCCCCAACCAATGGATAATTGATCTAAATTTAGGACGAAAAATAATTTGGTGTCATTTTAATTAAGTCGTCGCACTTAATAACGTGATACGGGGTGGCCTTTGAAACTTGAAAGAGCTACTTAGAAGGTTTTTAATACCTTCAAGCTTTTACAAGTTCATACAAAAATAGACAAAATACATCATATCTGCTGATACTTTATAGATCCTTATTCAGATCCTTATTTATCGATCAATCCTGAACAAAAAGCTTCGTGCTCATTTAAGACTTGAGAGGGGCTCAACTCAAGAACAAACGTATCTTAATTCGAATAAGAAAGCGTGTGGCTTAACAAAAAGAAATATGACAATATTTTCAGTTTTTTTCTTTTAAATTTTGTTGCTATCTTTAGTTTTTTTTATGTTTTTATTGAAATTAATATTTGGAGAACATTTTTCTTTCTGATTTATTCGTAGTAAGTCATGTACCAGGGATGGAAAATGAGTGTGCTCGAGTACAAAAAGTACAATTTGCCTTAATTCGATACAATTCTACGAATTCTCTTGCAATTTGTAAAGCTTTTCCTAAGAAAACAATTAAAATAATTGAGATGATGATGACTTTATTACATTTTGGAAGACATAAACAAGCAAATTCATATTCAAAATCCCTTTCTAAATTTTCTGGAGAACCAGAAGCAGTTGTATCAGGAAAATCTAATTCTATATTGAAATTTGTTTTTGAATTTGTTCCGAAGAAAAAAAAGAATATTCAACAAATGCACTTGTAGACTGCTAAATAATTCACCAATTTGAATATTATTCAATTTCAGAACTTTGGGCTGAAGTAAATTCAATTAAAAAACGAGTCTAATGAGCTGATGTTTGAAAATATTTATAAAATTGCTCAAGCCGTTTTCGATATTCCTCACTCTTCGGCAAATGTCGAAAGGATTTCTTCTTACCAGACATTCATAAAGTCCAAATGTCCCGACTTCAAGTCGACACTTGCTGGGCTTTGATTGAAACAAAAAATTTGATTAGAAACTCATCCTGTTCTGAGTTTCAAGTTCAGGGCAACATTTTGAAGATGAATGTGCAAATTGAGAGTATAAAGCCTGAAGAGCTCATAGATTAAAAATATAAACTATTTTTTTGTAGGTTTGTCTAGTTTTTCTAGGAATTCATTAATGTTTTGTTAATTTATTTTTGTTTATGTTTTTGAAAATAAAATATTTTGAATTCACTTCTGTATACAAAAGAAAGTTTTCAATACAACTACGATCAACAACGTTTTCAGTACAAATCGAAAATGGCATTTTCCATCCCTGGCATGTACTGCTTGGATAGTGTTGTAGTATCGTGGGAAATTTACTCTACAAAAATATTTCTATATTTTCTTAAAAAAATAACCGTTAATATGTATTGTATTGGAAGTATGTTTTTATTAATAGAAAATTGTGTGCACCCTTGGTATTGCAAAACCATCATAGACTATATAAAAGTATACTGATGAAAGTTGACCAATAAAACCCAAACTTGAACATTTTCAATTGCGAATAAACCTTTGTTTATTCGTGATACTGCAAATATTTTGCGAATTCCATAAAAAATTGATAAATCCATGTTTAATGTAAAGTTTTGCATTAAATTATGCGGCAGCTTTCCATAAAAATTAGCGACGATAGGAAAAAAAGAAATCTTCTTGGAGAAAATGGAGAAAATTTACAACAAGCCGTTTGAAATTCCGTCTACAATCACTGAGCTGCAGTTTTTCACAATCTTTTCACTTTGTCTCCACAGGGAACGTTTTGGAGTTTTTTTTTAAAATGAACGTCAATCCAAACTCCAACATTTACTGATCCACTTCAATTCACATCCAGCGACGAAAAACTCTTATCACTCCAAAAAGTTTCACTTCAGACAAATCAATGTGCGACTACACACTTCTACTTCAAATTGGTAATAAAATCTCCACAACACTCCCACTTCATACAGGAAAATTGAATATACAAATCACAGTTCCTGCAAATACCGCATGCATCCTCTCTTATTCATACCCATAAAAACCGCACTTGGCATACGTTTCACTAAATTAAAGGAGACTTCGCGAGCTCACACCTGATTCTCAAGAAACACTACGTCACCTTACACCAGTGATACATATTCACTGCCCCAGATATGGCTCCTGGAACATCAAATACACGGTAGAACTGCACCGCCTCTCAAGGAGGAAATCATAAAAACAAAACAATAAAACAGAAAAATGGGGTTGCATATATTAGGAGTACGAACCCGTGCGAAGCACATTCCAGGACGTTCCTTCGGAGCTGAATGCGACCCCAGTATTATTTTGCATTCTTAAAGCGGTTTTTTTGCACACCGACGCCGACACCGACACACGGTGCCTCCTTTCCATGGTTACTGCACTTGAATACTTTTCTTTGACGGCAATATCCCCTTCGTCCGCCAGCCAACCCCTTGGCTATAAAATATAATATGAATTCGCATACATCCCCGTGGGAGAAGCCAACTCCTCGGGTGCAAGGCACATTATTGTGCTGGCTGTGTGTGAATTTGTCTGGGTCATTTATCGATTCGATTAAGGGAACAGATTGACGGTTATTAAGGACAGTCGGGGTATAATTTGGATCAACGCTGAGTGAATAATGGCAAGTATGGCATATGCCGTACATAAGTTTCGAACTCGTAGTGGGTGTCCTTGTGCATAAATGCACCGTTCAAAAGATTAAGTCGCCACAGGTCCTTTTATTTGTGCTGAAGGCACTCAAACCTCGAGGTTTATAGAGCGGAAAGTGTTGCGGGCATTTTGGTTTGTCTCTAAATTCAAACGCGAGGACATATGCACAAGAACAATATCCCTACAATGACCCAGTTCGCCCAGATCATCATTATGTCCGCGACCTATACAATAGACTTTGTGGTTGTGTATACACAATCATTGTTTACGTTCATCATGGAAGGTTGGCGAAGCCGAGATAAAAACTACGATGGAAATAATACATTTTTGTTATCCTATGTATAAACAAACGAGCAAGGATACCATTTGCATTCAGGTCACGGACAATGTCAGATAAAAAAAACAAGATCCCAACAGATAATGTATGCTGCGTACTGGAGCGGGTCTAAGGTTGCGCAAATTGAGAGCAAGTTACATGATATTTTAATTCCCTTCCGTTACAGTTTGGGGGAGGGGGCTAAGCGGAGAACCGACTTGTCGCAGATTATAAGATGCTTTGATTACGAATTGCGTAATTGACTGTATTCATTAATTTTTGGGCCAATAGCTGTTTTTTATTTCAGCGTGATCTGATCGGGATCAGTTCCCGAAAATAAAACAAAACGGATCATTGAAAATTTTAATTTTTGAATTGTGGCAACAGTCTTTCAAAAGCAAAACAGATAATGCAGGGTATTACAAACTTCATATTGCCACCAACCATATTGCAAATATTCGGCTCAACGTGACGTCTCACAAGGCAGATGGCATTTCACTTGCAATGTCGGGGGTGTTACCATATTAGAATCAAATTTGCATAATTTTTCTTTTCAAATATATTTGTGAAACAAATTTAGTATTTTAGGTTCAAGTATGCAACACATGAACAATAGTTTGCCGCTAGCACTTGAGTTTATCTTGGCATATTAAGGTGTGTCCAGACCACCGAAACAGTTCAGAAATGGTTATGAAATGTTTCTAAAGCAAATCGGACAGATTTCATAAACACTTATAAAAGATTTCTGAAATTTATTTACTAACCCCCGTATTAAAAAACACTGCGTAAAAGTTATGAACTCGTTACTCAGCAGTTACGTCAAATTTTTGTTTACTTATTTGTTTATTAATACGGGGGTAAATGTTTGTGAAATGTTTCAACTTTATCCTGTCTTGGACCAGAAGAAAATAATGTGGTAGGGTTATTAGCAGTGAGTAAAGATTTTATTTTTGTAATTTTGGTCTCAGGAATCACGCGACACGTGATTTAATTCAAATAATCGTATTAAATGAATCACTTTCTCATTAGGTATTCAAAGCTTCTCTGGACATTGTTATTTTATTTAAAAACAAATAATAATCGAAAAACAGCGCTCACTTTCTGCAGGGATACTTGTAAAATAAAAATTATTTCCAATCACTATTGGGTAGCTGTGAAACATTTTATAAAAGTTTTTTGGTGTTCAGATCCAAACCAGCAAACCATTTCATAAATATTTTATAAAAATTTTTTTGCGTAATAAGTGTTTTAGAAATATTTATGGAGCATGTAGGTATTTAATTGTCTATAAAATGTTTGGCTGGTCTGGACACACCTTTATAGAACGAGAAAAAATCAAATAACTCCGAATTCAATTTTTCCAATTTTTAGTCTGGCAACGTGTTTGTGTGGCTATGGTTTACAGGCACACCAACATTTAAAAATAAAATAAGTCACCTAGTCGGAAATAGTAGAAATAATTTTCAGATCATGATTCGTGATCTCGATGAGAAGCAGGATCATGTGCTGTTGTTGTAAGTGCATGTAAATCGATGAATCGATGCTAATATGGAGGAAAATAGCTGGGAAAAATAATTTTCCTATTGACTCACAGATGGCATTATTGCATGTATAAATATAACTTGGATGTAGGACATAGTGGCAGACGCGCTATGTTATGGTTCGCTTGTCGACGGTGGCTTTGTTTCTATCTAAGGATAGTTAAGAAGACAAATTTTAATCAAAACTTGTTTCTTATCATCCTACAAGTATGCAAACATTTGTACCAAAGTGCAATAAACTAGTTCATTTATTTTACGTTTCAAATTTCGGTCAACGTTCGTTAAGTACAAGCATGTTGAAAGTAAATCACACTAAGAGCTGATTACTAGGGACATGCATACATGAATACATTTACCAAATGGAATAATACATTTCAATAATTTTTAGGCGTATTTTTCGATACGTTTATCAGAGCATTTTTCGATTCGTTGAGTGAAGTGTTTTTCAACGCGATTTTTAGCGCCTTTTTGTGGCGTTTTTGGATGTTGTCAAAAATGTGCGGCAAAGGCATTTTTTCGCTTGGTTTATTGAAGTTTTCTGACGCATTTTTGGTGCTAATTTTTTGACGCATTTTTCAACGTTTTTCATTTTCAATTCAATTCAGTCTCGCTTTTTTGAGCGTTTTTTCTGTTTTTCTCTAATTTTTTTATAATGAAAGAGTCTTATTACAAATCCAACAATTTCTACGCCGCTTCGATACTAGAAAAATAGCAGTGGGCCTGTTTTTCCTTATGGTGGTTCTAAAGAAACTCGTCTAAAGACTGCTGGTCGCACTATAGAACATGCGTTTTTGCATCCCTATCCCTAAAATTAATCTAAGATACCAAGCTTTACGGCAAGACTCCACCTCACGAGTCACGATGTGAAAAGGAAACGAAATTTTATAGTGCAATCCCACAGGAGTACTTGATTCTTTTCGATTTGAATACAAATAAGTCCCGGAACACGAATAGTATTCCAACTCTATATTCTCACATTTGGTTCCACCCGCACCTAAGTAAAATAATTCAGCTACACCATGTGGCACGTTCGCGCCTGCATCATTCATTTTCGTTCCAAATCTCCCAGCCGCGATGGCTGTGAATAATTGAATTATATTTATCGCACACACTCCCATGATGTGTTTTATTTAGAGACAATCTGCAGCCATAAGTGATGCGCTCCATGCGATAACAACAGACTGAACTGAGCTGAAGCTTCGACGACATCATCCAACTATTGTCCCACAAAGTAAACAGAAGAAGTGAATCCTCCGCCTTCATGCCTTTGTTGATCTGAACACGGCACGGCTCCCATTTCATCTCGTATATGATAGCTCGAGGCATTGCAAGTGTGATGTAGTTAAGGGATATTGTAACGCGCATCGAGCGGGTATAGGGTGTAAGCTGCTCCACTTGACGATATGTGCAAAACGAGTGCAGAATAAATTAAAAACTTCACTCTAACGGTTTCGCTGGGTTCACTAGGGTGTGCTTCATTAAAAGTTGTAACTCGCTGACTGGAATACAATGCTCTTCGCTTATTTTTCCTTGTTGCTGAGGAAACTTTTTCAATTTTTGATTTCGCCTTTGCATGAAAAAGAAGATCAATCTTGACTCCAGAGCAAGTGCAACTTTTTCTTGCGAAAACTTCCCAGACTGAAGGTGAAACTGCATTTAATGGGGAGTATTCTTTTTAATTTTATTTTGAAAATCTTTGTTGTTGACAAATGTAGGTCAATGCACTGTGGCGGCAGGGGGTGGAAGCTGCGAGAGTACTTTTCAATTAAGTTTACCTCCAACTTCGTGGCACCATCGAACAATGAACACGAAACAATACAAATTTATTTAATTAGACGTAAGTATAAACAAAGACGAGAGAGAAACACAAAAAGAATGTGAGAAGAGTGCAGCCCCGCTGTGGAAGAATCCAAGAAATGTGTTTAATTAAACAAGAAACTCAAACTGAAAAGCGGAAAGGAGAAGTTCTTGCTTTTAAGGATGACTTTGATAACACAAAAGATCATTCAAGCGGAAACAACAGCGCATCGCAAAAGTTTTTGTTTCCATTGGAAATAGTGAGGGGATGTTGTATTATAATGATGCAGAGCGATGAGATGAATCGGTTTTAGTGGGGTTCTGTGTTGATCGAATGTCCGGATAGTTAATCAGATTAAATTTCGTGCTACTTATATTCTACACGCAATAGCAGTCAGCTCAATAAATGAGGGCACTTCGTCAAAATGGGAGCAGACCTATTTTTGTAGCGTAATAAGGTTAGGGGTAGGTATGGAAAGTTGTGGTGTCTGTATATGACAGATTTTTCTTTCTTACTGCTTTTACATTCTTGCAGAAGCAGAAGCGATGCATCTTTTCGACATATAGCTGTAACTGTATAACCACCGATTCTCCATGTGGGTTAGTGGTTGGTTTGAGATTTGTTGCTTATTTCCCGTGACAAATCACTCTTAGAATCGCTTAGAAAATAACCCGAAAAGACCTACAAAAACATAATCGCAAGACAACAAAAAACACCACAAAAATCATCACGACAAATGTCCAGAGAAGCACTCTAAAATACACCATAGCAGTCACAGAAATAAGCGGCTCAAAATCCAATAAAAACTCAAAAAAATGTCCCAATAAACGAGCAGAAGACCGAAAGAAATAAACTTCGAGAAACAAGTAATAAACTATCCAAAATGAGTTGTATTAAAAATGCAATACAATTTTCAAAAACTATCACCAAAATATGCACCGTGGAACATCTTAAAAACACATACAAAATCCATCAAAAACGGTCCAAAAAAACTCCAAATAACGTCGCAAAAATCAGCCTTTTTTGGCATTGACAACAGACAATCAATCAAAAATTTATCAAATATATTCAAGTCGGTGGTGCCAAGAAATACCTAATTTACCGCCGTAAATACTATTTTTTGGAAAAAGACCCAGCACTAAAAATATGTTACAAAACAAGCTAAAAAGACTCCTTAAAAAGACGGGAAACATTTAATAAATAATGAAAAAATGGAGCCAAATCCATTACCCAAAAAATACCTGCAAAGCAGTCAAAAAACTTCAGAACATTGACATTAAAATGCATTACACTAAAAGCGGTCTGAAAAACGTTACGAAAAACTGTTCAAAAAATTATCCGAGAAAATCGTTGTCGAAAATCGCTATTTTTTCCTATGAACGGTTAAATAAAAACAGAATACACTGGAACACTAGAAAAAGAGGCAACAACACGTATCGACAGAAAACCTAAAATAAAATCTTAAATAAGCTTGAAAAAGGTTTTGAAAATAGCTCAGCAAACGGCCGGAAAAAAAGAAATAGATCAATAGGCAAAAGTGTGTAAAAATTACGCGAAAGACACAGAACACAGACACGTAAAAACCTTAAAAAATGTCCCAAAAAACAACCTTAAAGAAACCAATGAAAACATTTCCCAGTAAATGCTAAAAATCCCTTTGAACGCTTAACTAAGCAGCCTCCAAAAACAACCCTGAAACATACTTAAAAACGCCGTAAAAACTCTAACAAAAAATTTCAGGAAACCAAATTGATACAAATGTTTTTAAAGGTCAGTTCTCGGTATATTTATGACCGCAAAAGTGGCTTCATATTCCTGCTTTATTCGACCTTACTGTATAGACCTATATACGTTCTCTACGCAATATACCTACCTACTCAAAACTTCCAGCTCAAGAAGCTTAGTTTTTGACTTGATTTCGATCAGATACGTCTGTGTATCGTAAGTCTGTTGCAAACCAAAATGTGGACCTGCTGTATCTGCCAATTTGTATGTACTTGCAAAAAGTGTTGCCAGTTCAAAAATCAAACCATTCAAAATCACAATCTTTACAGAGCCTGAAGAATAGATGTCAGTTCTTTAATTGCTCCTGGTTATTCCGCTTCTATCATAGTTCGAACTATAGATCTTATTTTTTCCCCACTATTTCTAAGTCAAGGTTATGAAACTGAGGCTTGACAAACTGCTTTCAGAGCTGCTTCCTTGTAGCAATGATTCCCAGGGGCCGCCACCAAGTCTTATAAAATCTGAAGCAGTGAAAACTTCAAAAAATGCTCACGCCAAATCTTTGACTTCTGCAATTCTACATATTTTAAAACTTCACAGATAGTCAAACTCCAGACGTACAAATAAAACGGACTCAATACCCTAATCCAATTTTAGGCCACCAAAAATTTATTTTTCACAAATCGTTCTCTGACTCAGTCGTTTACTTCCCACTCCAGCCAGGATCCACTTCTCGCACAAAAAACGCAAAACTTTTTCAGGAGCAAACGGAATTCCTCAAGTAATAAGCGTTTCTCATTATCCTTCAAATTATAAAAATTAAATCGTCTTAAGCCTTGCAAATGGTTCTCTGTCCTGGCTCCTGTTACGGCAACTCACACAAAAGCATTTCCATCGCATAGACTTTTCCACCAACCTCAGCATAAAACTTAATTTGAAAATCGTTTTTGCATTTCATTTTTCTCTGTATCCGTCCTCAGCGGTACGGTCTAGGGTATGTCCTCCATCCAAGGATAAACAATTCATTGTGAGAAATTAAAAAAAAAAAAAACTTCCACTGAATCAGCGTAAAAAGTGTCCTCGACTCGAGCTAAAAAATATAAAAAATTGAAATGTTGGAAACCGTAACCATCATCATCCTCTTATCAGAGGAACTTTTTTGCATGGTTCATCAAAAGGACACACACTCATATTGCTGCGGCGACAACAACAACAAAGCGCATTTCCGTGCAAAACAAACGTTATCACGTTTTCTCGGTGCGCCACTGGCAAAGAGCTACATTGTACCATACGTACCACCGGTGGGTGGTGCAGTGCGCATGTCTACACCTACGAGGATAATCACCCCTCGGTAAGAATGTCAAGGGTGACAGCGGCGGCGGAAGGCAATGTAGCAACCGTATCCACCAGCATTCAACACGCACACAAGCAAGTGGGCCGCTCACAAGAAATTCCGTATCTCTGCGTATGTTGATCTAAGGGATGCCGTCAGTCTTAGAGCACATCGAAAGCACAACAACACGCCGTTGTTGTAGTCGTCCTGTAACGTAGTTTTTTCTCTTCATCATATTATCTTTCATTGCTTCCATTTTGATTATAATCCGGAAAAGTGTTCAGTTTTCAATCGGGAATATCGCCCAGTTCGAAGGACATTTCTGTTTAGTTTTATCCATGCGAATTTATTCACACATCCATTCGGGGATACACATCATCCTTGACATTCGTTCTAGTATCCGCCACAGACAGCAGCCAAGGTGTGTTTGTGTGTGCGAGTTTCTCCATTTCAAAATGTCGTCGTCCTTTTAAATGTAAAAAATCGGTTGTGTGTTCAATTTTATCGCGAAAGTGTCGAATTTGTTTATAATTACATATTTGCCCCGAAGGACTCGCTGTGTTATCTTCGATTGCGTTCGCGAAATATCTCTCGAGGCGAAATCAACTCACGAACGCCATTGAATTCTATTTTTTTTTAACCCCCTCGCTTACCACCCCCCGTAGACATCATCGTCATTGTGGAGGGAGAACTTTTTGGGCTTTTTTTCTTGGTTTTTCTGTAAAAGACTCAAGTGTGGATGTTGCTGCCATCGTTATCGTCCGTATTGCGGCAATTTTGGTTATAAACAAACTCTGCGCTGGTGTGGGTATACGTTTTTTGATGGATTTCAAGGATACACGTCAGGCTAGCAATGAAAACAAACAGTAGCGGCGCAGGAATGCTGTAAAAGTCCTTCAGCGGTAAGTGGCTTCGCATGTGAAGAAATTCTTTCTACAGTCAGAATTCATTAAATCTCGTTAAGCGTGGGATTTGCTTCTTCCATTTTTTTTTTTTTATTAAGTTGTAAATTTTTTATTACACATCCTGGAAGCTTTCATTGCTCCGCCAAATGCAGATGATCATTTTGCAAAATGTTATTGTATACTGCAGCGCCAGAAGCTGTTTTATGGGTTTCCGGTGTTGTTAGTGGGAAATAGAAGCCCCCCATTGGTGGCACGGTTGTTTACCTAGTTACGTACATGTGCATACTGTGAGTTTAAAAATAGATTTATAAGGATTATCTGGGAGTTTATCTTCAAAACTAAGCAAGCCCCGCCGTAATCACGTTTCCCAATGGGAGAGGGCCTATATCGTATTCCCTTTATTGCCAATGTGGTTACTGCGGATATTTATACAGGTTTAAGGGAAAAGGTGAACCTGTAGAGGGATTTGCTATTTCTAAGGATAATATTCGCCTCTGGGAATCATTATTGGGTAAAGGTGGTTCAGGTTATTGCAAAAGAGCAGATTAATGGCCGGGTTTATAGTACAAAATGTGATTTGGACCCCGGTCCCATTGGAATGAAGTTGGTGGTATGATTGGATTGGAGTGCTGTGGTGCTGGTGGTGTTCCTTAGTCCGCCCCCAAAAGCAAACGTGATCGATAATTGTACCAGTAAGTTAAGCAGTTCATGTTTTGAGCTCAAGGGTATCGATAAGGAAATTCTGAAAATTTCGGAATTTGATGCAGTACATATTTCAAAATGATCCACTTTTGTGGAAATATTTTACTTCACTTTTCTAGAATTTTAAATAAAATTTAAAAATTTAGTACAAGCAAACGATATGGTTTTCGAAAATTTCAGCACCCGATTTAGTTATAAATGTTCCTTTAATGTTAGTGCACTTGGCAGTCGTATAGCACTAGAGTTCTCTGAGCAACAAACTTCGTTCGAAAATCATAAAATATGCGAAAATATTTGTTAAAGTTGTTATGAGTTCTGATAAGACTTCTAAAACAAACAAATTTCGAATACCCAAAATTTCGACACAAATGGAAAATCGAGATTGAGCTCTCATTCTGTTATAGAACAGCGCTTGTGACTCTTAAAACTGCTTCAAACGACATAATGAACTCAGGGGTTAGATTCTGTAAGGCGAAACGTTCAAACGTTTCGTGCGCACGAATGATCTGCCGTATGTTACACAAGCAAATTTCTTCGTGCACACGAAAACGTTTGAGCGTTTCGCCTTACAGAATTCCGACCCAGGCTTAACTCAAATTCGAGAAAGTCAACAAATTTTTTATCAGAATTCTGAATACTGTTCCGGAAAGTTTTCCAGACGAAAAAAATCGCTGGTCCATATAGATTATAATTTTTAAGACTTCAGTGAGTTATAAATATATCTACAATTCTGACAGACGAACTAGGGTATAGACAATTGGTTTGAAAGTGCATAAATCAATTTTCCACTTTCCCACACTTTCGTAACATTAATAATTCGACTTATGTTCCGGTAACAAGTTCATGTTTAAAAATAACAGAAAAATTGGAGCAGTAGGAATTATGAAAACATGAATATTAGTCGTTCCAAAGGATCGGATTTTCCAGAACTTTTTAATTTTTTTACGAAACTCCAATAAAATATTTGTTAATTTAGTTTTGTCGAAACAGCCCGAATTTGTTTAAAATAAAATTGTCAACGTGTGAGAAGAAGTGGTAGTGGAATTGGTAAAAATTGGATCATATTTTTTAGAAGCCTAAGAAGTCTCGCCCTTATCTTCAACGATTTAGAACTAAACCCAAATTAATTAAAACTTTGTGAGGTCAACTTCCCAAGCCTCCAATCGTGTTCTGAAATATGAGAAAGTTTCTGTCCTGAAAGGTTTGTCAGTCTCAATTTTTCACACAAATTGGAAAGTCAAACAAATTAAGTATTCTTTTTAGTTCGATAAATTATAGTTTAAAACTTTTTTCAGACGTCCATAAGGTTTTATTGGCCATGAAAAAGCAAGTGAAAAATATCGGTCTTGATGCGAAATCGTATGTCACAGTGAAACACGTCCCCGATCGTCTCTTTTAAAAAGTATATTTCCAGAAATGGTTAACAGATCTTAATTTTAAATATGCGACAGTCAAGTTTTTTAAAGATCGCTGTTGTCAGTGTCAAAAAGGTGCACGATTACTTATTTTTCAATGCATCTTCCCTGTTTCGAAGGCTTAGTTGAGGCGCACTCGGAGATACAAATTAGTAGGCACAACAGGTCTGTATGGTCCCTAGGCCTAAAGCTTCCCACAACCATTCGCTGGTGTGAGTTTTTATATTTCTTAGAACGAATGGAGTTAAAGTTTCGGAAGTTTGGCGGATGTAGTAGATAAGGTAGACTCATCCGAAAAAGACCCGACCTTAAGAGCATATTATTGTTTATAGAGCTGATATATAAAGCAAGGTCTTGTGTCAAGGTTGTTACACTAACTTAATAAGTGGAACAAGAACAACACGTGAGATACGCAGGTCCTTCTTTAAAAAGTTGTTCAGTCTCTCGAAAATTTTCCATAAGTCGATTAATATAGCCGCATGCTTAAATTTATATATAATGAACCCATTCTAGCAAAGATATACATCGTCTTTTAATCACTTATTCAACCAAAGTGGAATTTTTCTTGCACATTTACAGCCTGGCTTTCAAGTAACTCTATGTTTCCCTATATCTTTGAAGGCTGTTCTCAGTATTGAAACTATGTATGCATTTGATAGAAGTGGGTAAAGTTGTTTGAGCTAACTCTGTGTTACTCCAAGTCGACATCAAGATGGTACTTGTTTCCTTGAGTAGGATGGATTGGTCCTTTCACCGCCAATCTTTCGTGAGGTAATAGAGTTACTCCGCGTCCAAAGGAGTTTGAGATTAAATCACTTAGCTTAGCGTCGCCTTCTAATTTCGAAACCTAAGCAACAGGTGTGCAGCCAATGCCGCATATGAAACTTAAAAAAAAAACACAACTCCCTCTGATACTCTGGTATGAGGCAAAGTCATTCATATATCACCTCTCAATGTGGAGCACCACTTGCCAGCAAATGCACAAGTCCCATCAACACCTCTGAAACAATTCAACACTTCATGCTCGGGTGCTTCTACAGCACAGCCGTTTACCATAGGATAACGCGACCTCGTTTGCATCCTCGAACTCATCTTAAAATGATCCATGTTTGTCATTATGACAGGCTGTTGCCAGCGAACGAGAGGAAACATTTGCAAACACCTCAGCTGCAAGCGGCGCTCCGTCATCTTGACAACCCTCATATGACATTGTGTAATTGCAGTGCTCGCTCCCTTAACTCCTTTTTAATATTTTTTGTCAATTTGTCTAGATGCTTGAGCTTCCTTGCAATGCCACCACCATCCTGGAGTGTGCTTCGTACTTTGCCCCCGCCAAAGAGATAAAGCTTTTAAAATGCGAACGCATGTGAACTCATTCTGTCAATGACTGGTAACAAAAACCATAGCACGAAGGAAGGATATAAGATAACGTCACATGCAGTTACATGTCCATGTCCCTTTCAGGCCCAACACTCACACCCAATATATGGATACACCGACTGGTGTCTTTCGAAGGCGCTAACATGGCTCTCTCTCGAGAGATGAATGTACCCGAAAGAATAGAAAACCGCACATACAAATGTGAAATGTGAATCCAATTGTAATTGAGCAGGAGCGCACTCCCAACTCCGAACCCACTGCGGGATGATGTGACCCAGTTTTTGCCATCCATTCTGTGTTCATTAGGGGAGAAAAGTTTTGCAACACTTTTCGCAAATAGAAATATCACAACGGGCACAAAAGATGAAGGAAATGCAGACGGCTCAGGCCACACACGTGTGTGTAATTCCATTTGAACAAAGAGGCGAGCGGTTTTGTGGGAAATGACAGCACCACAATCCCGTCGACGACGACAACGACGAAACGATGAATGGCCAATAGGGTTTTTGTTTCCCGTCATATTAGTGCCTTTTAACACATTTGAACATTAATGGGGAATAGTTTTCTCTTTAATTAGTTAAGACGTGTGACAGTTGTGTGTAGTTGGTAGCTGCAATAAATTTGTTTGTCAATTTGACGGGGGAAACAACTGTCATGCTTCCAGGAGTCAAGATAATGACTGAGCATACTTAGCGGGCTGATAAACATTTGTGACATGGAGTATCCCCCTAAAACAATAGAAGGTCTGTCCACTGTTTGGAGTCCTCTGTAAGATGGTAAATAATTCGGAGCTTATTAGAATTAGTAAGGTGAAATTTAAAACATAGAATTAGTGAATCAGTATATGGTTCGGGATCTTCATTTTTGACAGATTGCAACGAGAAGTGGGGCGTATACAGCTTTGCCACAACCAATTTTGACGAAAAAATGCCTAACTTGAGAAAAAAAGATCATCAAAAATTAAACATAAATATGAAAAATTTAACAAAAACTATTTTTATTTACAAAAAAACTTAAATTATAATTCACTGAAGAAATACTTAGAAGGAACAAAATTCATGACTTTTTAGTTTCGTAAGTAAAAACCGACATTTTCAATCTAATTTACCGAGCGAACTCGGACATACGTCTTGATATTAACAATCTCGAACGCACTACTCGTATTCCCGAGCTGCCAAATAACAGTGCTAAAGTGCTACCAACTACTTAAGAACTGGGTATGTTCTACTAAATTTGCAGGGCATAATAATTAAGCTTACATAAGTTTGTATAAATTATTGAACTAAGCAAACATGGTTTTAGTCCATCAGACCGTCTTGGTCCTTGAAAACATACTTTAAAAAATAAAAAGTTGAATCAAAAATTAAAATTTGAAAAATATTTGAAATAAAAAAAAGATGCCTTTTTGAAAAAAAAGCCTTAGCTAATGAAATAATGCCTAAAAGGCATGAAATAGCCTTAGTTGGCATCACTGGGAGTATGGAAAAAATACCACCATTGAAAATGAATGAGCTCTATGTCAATTCATTCAGCGTCATCGTGACAGTTGCTCTCGTTCTCTCAATATTTCCGCCAATGAAGGCACTCAGCAGTGATGCCAACCCGGATCGAAGTTTATTTTTATGCATTTTTCAGCAAAAATATGCATTTTTGGTAAAAAGATAAAAATTGAAGTGATTCAAATTTGTGAACAGAATATTGGTCGATCGATAGGTACGAGTATTTAAACCGTTTCTGATTTCTAATTCAAGGTCTAGGTTTGGTGAGTAAGTAAAGTAGGGAATTGGAAAATAAGAATGACGCAATTTTTTTGTAAATGAAAGTTTGTCATGGGACTTTGATCAAAGTACCAGACTTACAAAATAAAAAGTTTATTATTATTATTATATATTATTATTTATTTATTAGGTAAGGTAATTACAAATTACAAGGTAATAGAAATTAAAGAGCCTAGCTGCGGAGCCTATTGTCTCTGATAATTAAAAACTTGTATTTATTTATGCATTAAAGTTTATACAAGAGAGAAATTTATTTATATTTTCGATATTTTCGGGACTTGGACTTTTAAGTACCTACATCATAAATTGGAACATTTTTGAAAATAGATTTTACTAATGGTTTTGATACTATGCAGTTATTTAAGACATGTGGGATATCGAGCGTTACGTTACAAATAAAAAGTTTATTTGTACGAATTTATTGTAACAATATCTCACAAAAATGTGTGCCCTCTTTCTCCAAATTATTCCTCCATGCCCCAAGCATCGGACTAATACTTAAAAGGCATCACTGGCACTCACTGTCAATTTGTGAAAACTGTCGAAGTCAACACGGATAAAAGGTATAAACAACTGCTTTTGGGGGTAAGCGCAGCAACTTTCCCACAAATACGACTAGGAACTTAATTCTAACACAATGCAACCACCTATACAAATGCACTTCAGCAGCAGCATTACTCCGCGAGATCCGCTCTTATGCATTTATGTACAATATATCCCCATCTAACCATAAAGGATCGCGTCATTAGCCCCTGGGTACACATTAGCCTCGCGGAGGAATTACCCGAGTCTTATAGAGTCGGTTATGGGAGGTTGCCAAAGTACCCACTTACGCAACCGGAACAACTTTGCAATAATTCACACATTACAGCCAACCAACGAGCACCTCCCACTGAACATCCTCGCAGACGGGCATTCCATGTCTAATACAATATTAAAACAGAGGAAACAACCGCCCGCTGAATAGATTATGAAAATGGATTGCATTAGCTTAAAAGCCTATTAATCATCTGCCCAAATCCACACCAAAGGACAGCCAACCGCCGAAAGGAAACACACAACCAAACACAGAGACAACAACAGCATGGAAAGCGAATAGTTTTTGCTTTTCCCAGATGTAATTATACACACGAATAAGGACGAAATGCAGGATGTAGCGCTTACACTTTACATATACGCAAAATCATCATACCTAATGAGGGGTTGGGGTCTTGCTCCTTTCTGACCCACCCTTTTCGCCCACGGAACGCGTATAATTGATGAAGAGCGGTTTCTTTAATTTTATGTATGAATACGAAATTGGCTATCAGCCGGGACCATTTGATTATTGTTCCCGGAAGGACGAAAAATAATTAATGGCCTGGACTGAGTGGACAGTGCCGAGTGTTCATGTGTGTTCGCACTGGGATACTATACGATTCATTGCGTATTCGTTGCAGGACGCCCAACAGCAAATTCTAATTTTGCGTATTCCAGTGGTGTATAGGTATAAAGGGGGAAAGTGGTAGTGATTCTACTGCTATCCCTCCGATTAGGGTAGTATGGTGGTCTACGTTCGTATTGAGTTTCAATTGCAAATTGCCAGTAACATGAGATGTTAGATGACTGTAGATACAAAACATTTCAACGGCCAGAGGGTCAAGTTACAGACCCTTCTGCGTCCTTGGAGTGCAGTTAAGGAGTGTTATTGATTAAATGGAATGAGTGCTAAAGTAGACTTCATTGACAGAATCGTCGAAGAACAAGGAGCGAATTGATGGGAATGGATGATGGCCTTGCCAACTTTTCGATTGACGAGTCGACGAAGATTTATTGCTGTCGTTGCGCAGCAATATGGTGACAGGAGCTAAGAGATTGTGAGGGGTTTACCCGGGGAGTTGTCTTAAAGTTTCTAGAAATAATTTAAAGGTGCCATAACATATATCTTTGAGTTGGGAGGAGATAGCAAATCGTATGTAAGTTACAAGAGCAAAGGATATCAGGAGAATGCGATTTCGAACAGCACGAAGGACGTTTAGAAACATAAAACAATAGTATTTGCTGTCCAAGCTCAAAGTACATCTGTCCTAATTTTTTGACTAGTGAGAGACAGTCATTGCTGACAGGTTTTGCCGAATTATCGAAGAGTTTTTGGTACCGCAACTCCAGCTTCAACGGAACAGAATTTCAGCGAGCCTGGGAAGCAAGAACCATGAAGAGTTTAGAATGAGAAGGTGTTAAGTGACAAATTTAAAGTTTCGAGTGAAAAACATTTAAAGTTGTTTGCCCATAAATCTCCCTATGAAAGCAGTTGAGTTCGGAAATACGAAATAAAAGTAAATAAATAAAATATTATTTTAGACAACGTGACTCCAATTATTAAATGTTATAATAAGTGTTTTTTTTATACAAATTAATGCCTTTAACGACTTTATTTTAGCACTTTTTTACGGTACGAAACCTGAAAAAATTTCTGTATTTACCACCTTTAGCCATATCCAACTCCTACATTAAGTACAGTAGAGCATCGGCGAATAGACCAAAATTTAAGTTGTCACATAACACCGTTATCGGATAAAAACATCAAAAGTTTCAAGAATGTCACTTAACCCCTTCTCATTCTTAACGTCTCATTTCACTTATAGCTATATAGAGATTTAATGGAGTAGGTGACCGCGATTTAAAGTAAAATAAATATTTGCAGCTAAAGATTCGCATAGGTACCCTCGACCTTAGCTTCTCACAGCTACTCGTTTTGTGTTAGTTTTGATTTTTGTGACAGATGGAAGGGACATATAATTTTATGCCGTGTCCGAACTAGTGTGACCGTTGAATAATTCTGAAAAGTCACAAGAAAAAGGGTGAATGAGAAAAAAAGTGTCATTTCTGAAGCAGAGTAGCTTATTTAGAATTTTTGAACGATATTTAACAAGTATTGGTTGGCTAAACACTATAATAGTGTTGTGATAGGCAACTGCTTTCCATTTAGACGGTTTTTATTTGGAAATAACAGCATTTGAAATTTTTTTGAAGCGAATCTCCAACTGAAAAAGGGTCAAATAGCTAAAAATTGTGGCAGGCTCTCGTAAAAAGTGCCAAATTGCAACTTTAGTCGCACAACGGGTCACGCATCACGCTGGTCCGAACTGCTGAATTGAGAAGCTCTTTCATAAAAGTTTAATGCTCGGAATTTTTGTCCGACGTTAGCTAGAAATTCCGCAGTGGAAAAAGCCGTAAGATGTGTGTTGTGTTTTTCCAAGGATCGAACTTGATAGCCCTCGCTCAGTAGTCCAGCACACTAACCACTGAGATACTGCGCCCTGGGAGCAGTGATGCCAGATCGTGGGTAATTACCCATTTCGTGGGCATTTTGCCTTACAAAATGAGCTAAAAGGCGAAAAAGGGAATTTTTTTACTCTTGGAATAAGAAAAAATAATGTATTTTGTTGTTTTTTAACGTTTGTATGGACAAAAAGGGCATTTTTGGGTGCTTTCGACGTACATAGTCAGCAATTCAGTCCGAAAAGTCTGGCATCACTGCCTGGGAGTAATTTAAAGTGGAATAAAACAAAATAAACTAGCAAGAACATACAACTCCGTTTCCGAACCTTACACCGTGAGACCTTTTACTTTATGATGATACCTTAAGTCAAGCTCCGAAAGTTTAAGGCCTATAAGAAAATATCCGCCTTGGAATTACTGCTAATGAAAGAACGCTTTATTCTCGCGTGATTAACAAATTTATTAGTCCCATTGCAAGAGTGTGCTAAGAAGAATGGAATCGTTTTCAAATCGGTATTGAACTTGAAAATGCCTCCGAACGCCCTTGACAATAGACCTAAAGGTTTCGATTAAAATGAGTTGTAAATCGCACTTGAATAGGTCAACTAAGTAAACTGCAACCGGTAGTATACTGCTATACTGGTAGTTCAAAAGGTGTAAATGTCAAATGACAAATTTCTAATCCATGCGGGTTCCGTATCCCGGCAGAGTATTTCACATAGATAATATTTTACCTTAATCCTTAATTATTTATAGAAGTAATGCGATAGTTCAAAGCGTTCATATCTGTAATTCTGTTAGTTCAGTAGTATAAGTTAAATTTCACAGCGGCAAATGTGTTTTTAAATCGTAAAAGGTGATGGAAGATCTACAGTATGAGTGAACTATACAGAAACCTACAGCAAGGAAACTAGCTTATGAACTAAAGATGCCACCGCTATTGAGGTCCATTTTAGTTTTATTTTTTTTTATTTTCGATCTTTGAATTTAGTTAAGTTCCAAGATTTTTAAATTTCGGCATCACTCCTAGGCAGTGTAAGTAATTTTTAAAAGAACAGTCGCATATTTTTGTGACACACTGTAAGTCTAGTATGTAAATATAACCCGATATCTACTTGTCTGAAATAGTGGCCTCATGATCGCATGATCCTCTAGCTATATAATATTCCGTATCGTACTTGACATTAAAAAACAGCTTTCGATTGCTGTTGAGTTCATAAACCATCGTAAAGTGAATACCACTGGTCTTTTTGTTTAATTTAGTCCGTTTTCGCCCTACAGCAGTTCGATGCGGTTGTCAATTTATTCCTTTTTCAACACGCAGTCGATACGCATAATGCAGGCTTGTCGGTTCAGAGCTCTATAATACAGAACTAAATTTGATTTGCTTCCGACAATATTGTTTATCTATGAATCTCCATTTTTTGTAGCGCTCTCCACGCCCAAAAAATGTATGCCAATTCGGCAGCCCTTCTGCGAAAAAAAAAAAATACCGACGGGCTTAGAAATTATTGGCGAAAACCTCTAATTTGTCTGTCCATGTCCATGGTCCATCAGTTTTAATGCCAAACGCTTTATACTATGTAATTTCTGTCTTCTCTAAATGCACCAGGCTGTTTACTACATAGCTCGCGTGTTAATTCACACCATTCATGCTCAGTGTTGCCAGATAAAATATCTGAAAATCTTGTTTTTCCGAAACAGAAGATTTTTTTTCAAGACTTTGCTCAAAATATAAAAAGAGTAAAATTTAAAATACAATTTTGAAGTACTTTACTACTAAACCATTTTTCCAAAAACCCGTTACATCGGTTATTTTATCAAATTCGTTAAAATGCATGTTTCCTTAGAGTCGATGAAAACGTTAGTGAGACAGAAATTGTGCAGGCCCTCTGCTTCACATTTTATATAATAATGGAATTAATAGAAAACCTTTTTCTTCAATAGAAAAGGTTCTTTTAATGTGCTAGATTTAAAAACTTCTTGATATCAAAAATATTGAAATTTGATGATTTCGAGGTCAAAAATCTTGTACGTGTTTTAGAGCTCAAAAGTCTTGAAAAAAAAAAGATATACCTATCTTTTAATCTGGCATCACTGTTCATACTGAACATACATGCTATTGCTATGGTTATTACAAAACATTTAACTCTAACCAGTGAACAGTAAAAACCCCACACTCACACCGTATATAGACACAATCCCAACTCGGCGCACGCACTGCCACCCTTCGTCCTCCATTAATAATTAAACAGCATTCTGTTATGAAATGCCGTCTTATTTGCATTTTTTTCCAACTCCGCACATTTTGTAAAACACATCAAGGGCGAAACTTATTCAATTAAAACCGTTATCTTGCATTTATCCTCTCAAAAAAAAAGAGTGCCTCCACAAACCTACACCAGATTCCTGCCACCACGAGATAAGAGACTGCACGACCCACTTTCATGTAAACTTGTTCCAGTTTAATTGAAAAAAAGAAGCTCTGAGCGCGCGTTAGTCCTTGTAAAAGCCACCAAATTGCGCCACCCAACAAAGCAGACGGATGTGCTGACACCATTTCCACAGCAAGTGCAATGTATGATTTCTGGAGCGAAATAAAATAAAAATAGTATAACAGCGCATAAATGCAAGCTAATTACGTCGGATGCGTCGTCACCATGCCGTCCCTCGAGAGTGCCTTCGCATCTTTCACATATATCCTTGGCGATGGAGATGGAGCCCTCAAAACTGCAACTCATAACGAGGCACTCTTCGAACTAACTTGGCGAAAGCGCAGCGCCCATATCATAATTTATTAAATCTAATCATCGAGCAAGCAGCACCAACCCACATGCAATGTCCTGCTACACTTTATAAATAGAACGAGGGATATGACTCGGGATTCATTTCCACAGCCACAGCACTCTGTATCTGTATCGTTGGCCTTTGTGTCGTTCGCCCTCATTATCCGCAAAGTTTTGTTTTGGTTCGTTGCGAGTAAAGAAAAAAGTGCCTCGCTCTCTGGTCCCCCGCTCCGTACAGCACACACTTGTAGGTTTAATGACCACACACAGCTAGCTGATGGTGTAGGGTTCTCTGCCACACAAAGTCATTCAAGTCTTCCTTTGACGCAGCACCAGCCAGACCAGCGTCACCATCATTATCATCATCCATGGGCCAAGTCTTCCTTTTTTTTCGGTTTGTGTGTGCACTTTAGAGGGTTGCCTGACTTGGCCACGCTCTGCCTAAGCCGAGAGATAGGTATTTTGTCCTTAATTATATCCACCAGTCAAACGAGGGATTTATTCGAACGGAAGGCCAGGAGCCAAATGTCTTCATCTGAAATATTTTGGTTTGGTCTGCGGAAATGAAAATCCCTTTCGGAATTCGCATCCCTTTAGTGGCGATTGTCCTCTTTAAGAGAAAACCTTCAACGGTGGGGTGGCTGAATGTTATAAAATCGATTTTGCCAAAGGGCCATTTGCCACGTCGTTCCGTCGTGTTTTTGTTTATATCGATGCGATGCGGCTGTGGGTTGCATACCTACACAGTAAACACATCCTGGCCGAGAGTAGATAACCGTCGCCTTCCAAAGTTTGTGCCGTAAAATTGTGTGTCTCTGTTTTTTTTTAGTTTTCGATATCGCCTTCTTTTTTTGCGAATGCACGGGGTTGGTTGCAGTCAGGTGGGGTGGTTGTGTTGTTCTTTCGTCTGGTTCAATATCCCGTGCGGCATAAATTACCGAAAGTGATTTCCATAAACAACAGCAGCATCTTCGTGAATTTCCTCATCCTCAGAAATATACTTCGCACCAAGTGCATTTGGGGTTAGAGGCAGACAAACCAATTTCAAGCGCACAGTCCTTCGAGTATTCGAGGTTGTACGAGGAGGCTGGTATTGATTGTACATGATGTTCGCAGTCTGTTCAGTGAAAATGATTTTTCACAGATTTTTTCCCCACCCACCGCCAGGTGGCTCGGACTGATAAATTGTCTCCGAACAGAAACGAGTTCCCTCATTCAACGTGGAGTCGATTATTATTGAAAATTGAAAATTTCAATCTACGGCGCAGGTGGTAGTGCTACACAGAGCCACGTCGAGGCACCTGGCCGGGAAGATAGGAAATGCATTTTGCATATATTGCGACTGAAGGTAAAAAAGAAAGCGGATGTGAGTGAGTCGTGTTCTTTTTAAGTGAAACCAGTGGACGAACAAGACCTGCGGCTGGGGCTTGAAAATTATATTGGCTAATGAAAAGGCCGGCAAATGAGAGATAAGGGCAAAATATGGCGACAGCCAGAGTGCATCGAACGATTGGCTGCATAAATATCGAAGTTTATTTGTTAAATCCGTGAATGGAAATAATTAAATTATTAAGCGGAATCCGCAACCTAAATGAGAGTTCATTTGGCGTGAAGCAGAAGTTTGATAGAATCAGTTATGCAAATGTGTGAGTGATGAGGATCTGATTGATATGTGTTTTGGGAATGCCTACTCTGTTAAAATGGACTGGGAATCTTTGAGGGACTTGTTTGTCTGGCCATAGAGTTGACGGTCGATTTTATTACGGTTTTGTTGCACGTGGTAAAGAAAAAAAGCTTAGTGATGTCCAAAAATGGCTTACTAAGCAACCCAACTAGAGTATGAGGCCATTTTCGCCAATTCAGAGAGCCGCCCAGTCCTAAAATGCTAGCATGGCTGACTTAACCCAGTTCAGTTTTTTTTTTTTTTTTTTTGTAGCTGATAGATGGATATGGATCCGGATTTGTTTATGAAGATAAATTGTACCAGAACTTGATTATATTTTCTGTAGCACACAGTGGAAGTTCGAAAAAATGTAATACTGCCCTTGCACCCATTCGACTCGTCTTTCAAAAATGTCATCAACATTAGGGTGGCTCGATTGATTAACAAATTGTATGGAAATATGTTTTTTGATCGTGTCCGTGCGGTATAAAAAGGACATCTTTTGTCTCTCAATAGGAATCCAAAATATTTTTATAAAAATTCCAATTTTAAATACTGCCCAAGGACCTAAAAGATTTTCGAAATGTGACAAATTTAAAGAAAACAAAAATACATAAGATCGTTAAAAAAATGACTTATGTTTCATAAGTTAAACATAAAATCTCATTTAAAAATCAAAAGGCTTAACCAAAGGCGCCCACAAAACGGGGGTAAGAGGGTGAGTTATTTTTTGTAACCTTTGACTTTATGTTTTTTAATTATTCCTGTTTTAACTTTTCATTCTTAATATTTCATTGGTTTTTGCTTTATATATTCTTAATTATCATTAATAATACAATTTTTTTTTTATGCGGAAAATTAATATTTTTTTTAGTTTTTTTTTGGTTTCATAGGAAGTTTCTATGACCTTGGGGCAGTAGAAGATCACAATTTTTTTCCAATTTTTGATTTACCTGACATCATGACATATAAAGACAACTTTTGGGTAGCACCCGAAAACTCAATTCAGAAAAAAAAATCGAGCAACCTTGTACCGCATCCAAAAGTACATAAACTTGGACATCAAGAGCTACAGGTTCAAAATGTATCTACGTAACCACATATGGAAGAAGGACGACACGTTCATAGCTGAGTTGATGCTTTCAAAAAGAACTGGCTGGACTTCTCTGTGGACGAGTTGCGACAGCCCCAATGTGTCAGTCAACTCATAAATTTCTAGATCGACTTTGCCTATTTCAGGGACGGTTTTACTGTACTCAAGAACTCATATTTAAATTGCCTAATTCCCAGCACATCGAAAAGAATATGAACTCTTTTTATGGCCTTCTACTGTCAGCCGTTAAATAGATGCCAGAAAAATCCATCCCTTCCTTCATCTATCTATCTACTGATCAAACAATTCCCTGTCCCCGTGTCAGCAGCCATTTCCATTGAGTTGTTTGCACTTTTCCTCGAATTACAATAGAGCATGCCGCTTCTTTGCGTGCAATGTCAACGTAAACACAAAACGCTACGCATTACACGCAAAATGGAAGTCCTCTCCCCAGCTGTCAACTCGGGCAGCACCCGCACCTTTCAAAGCAATTACGACTCTAAACGCACAAACAATCCCACCCTCTAAGCAAATTACATTGACCCGCTGTTAGGTCACCTGTCTTCTGTTGAACAACAGAACAGACCAAGGGGTCTGCATCACTGTTAACGACGACAAGCTTTTCACCACCATGCTCCACGTGAAAGCTCTTGTCTTATCAGCAGCGCTTCTGCGCAATAATTTCTGCAACAATTCCCCACTACTGTGTCACTTACAGTAGCGGCATGGAACAAATTTGCTGGCAGCGTCAAGCTCCATCGAAGTATCGTGGGGAAGTCAGTCTGAATTGGACGGTCGACTGGGTTTTTCACAGTACGCTCGAGGCTTTGGTGGAAAATCTTTGAAAAAAAATTCAACTGATTCCGTTTGGAATCTGAACTGAACTCCGTTAGTGAGTCTCCTTTGCGGATTTCCTTCACCAACACTACCGCGACTGAGCTGCCAATCCAATTTGCGGGAAATGGTAATTTCCCACCGGGGTTTTGGCCACCAGCATCAGCATCCGTGGACGACGAGTAGAAGTGCAGCCACCGCGACGCGCTTTGAGTAATCAATCAACTGTCGGTTCCGCATGTTCTTCGTCAGTGCGCTCGCGTTTAATACAAGATGCCGTCGCCGTCGCCGTCGCCGTTTCTGTAGTGCTTGTAGCTGTGAATGTGAATCTCTATCCGCAGTGCGATTGTGAAGAGGATATCTATATAAGAGAGTGCAGTAACTCACAAGGGAGTGCATGGAGGAGAAGTAATTTCGTGCAAAAGTATCTCAGTGTCGTCGATATAAATGCAATCGAATGCGATCGGTTAGACGAGTCGGAGCTCGGGGGTGTCTTTTGCTTCCCTTTTTGTGATTGGTGTGTTTAAGGGGGCATTTAAAATGGAATGTCACGAAAAAGTGCTGGCGCTGCATGATGGCCCATCGCGTGCGGGGTAGTCGCCGGCATCGATTTTATTCGCACTAGCTGCCCACGCTGCACCAGCAGGACATGGATACGAAAACGGATTCCTACACCGCGGGAGAGGAAAGGTGAATTGCATTATACGCTTGGTGTTTCATTGTGCGTGCTATTTTTAGGATGGCTATTTATTTAAATGCGAGTAATTCGCCATCGCACCGAGGTGTGAACTTTCCGGCCCTGACATTTATCGACTGCATTTTTGTAGGTGTGCTGATTGTGGTGTGGGCTAGATCAGTCATTATAGGGACGAGTTATCTAAATAACTAAGTGAATGAGAGGTATTGATGGAATTCAATGATAAATTTGCAATTAGGTTGAAGTCCGCTGTGACTTTTAAACTCATTAACAGTGGGCCAATCTACTTTTGCAATAGTGTATTAGTGTGTTCAATTTGGAATGGAAATTAGTCGAGCCAATTGGGGATGTAAATTAGTATAGATTATTGGATTGAAGGCAAAGCAGGAAGGAGTGCAAATACAGATTTAGGGAAGCATGGCTTCGTTGAACCTTTCTGGTAAAATGCAGGGCGAGATGAGGCTACCTTCCAGTTGAAGGTTTCGGTCTTGATCAGATTGCAGGACCGATTTGGCGATTTCTTTCTCAAAAGTGAAACGATTTTTTTAGACGTAGGTAGATGCAACTTCTCTCGTGACAGAAAAATTCTCCGGAATTCCATAATCAACCTGATGGGATGTACCTACTCATATCTTAAATAAAAAAGGCGATTTGCATTTTTGCATTAGAACCACTACACTTGGTTTCAGACTGTGGGGTCTTTTTCACGGAATCGTTAGTTGTCTTTCACTTATGAGAAGTTATATGAAATCCTTTATTAAATTGAAGTCTTGTATTAATATTTACCTCGAACGCGGCTTATGCCAGTGATGGCAAATTAAATGTACATATACGGTCATTCAATAAGTCTGTAGGATACGTAAGAAAAACAAACAAAATTTTGACAAAACTCGATTTTATTATTCAACATAGTTGCCTTCGAGGGCGATACAACGAGTATAGCGATTTTCAAACTTTTCGATACCACTTTTATAGTACGATTTCTCATTCTTGTCAAAAAAGGCATCCGTTTCAGCAATTACTTCATCATTGGACTTACATTTCTTTCCATCAAGCATTCTGGTGTGTAATAGTGAAGCCATGTTTCATCCATTGTCACATATTAAATTCAACAATCCACTTCTCTACCATTTCGATCGTATGGATGCTCGATGGAGCAGAGTCCGGATAATGTCTATCAATCCATTGTTTGGTTTCCACAGAATTTTATTTCATCAAAAAGCAATGCTTTATCAAAACTCGAAATTCACATTTTTCCATTTTTTTCAATAACAAAAGTTGCTTCACACAAAATGCTATAACTCACGAATCAATAGTCAGATTGCTGTAAATTTTTATACACTTATCGTTGGAAGGCTAGTACTAAATAAAAATCATATCTAGTAACGCTATGTGCATCCTATGGACTTTTTGAATGACGTAATAAGTAGCTGTAGACATGTTTTTAAATATTTCTTTGTATTTTTTTGAGGAAACTGTCCTAAATCAATTCAATAGCTCACTGAATTGTGAATACGACATATTGTACAGATCATCATTTAAAAAATATTGTGCTTCTAAAAGCTGCACAACCATGGAAATGCACTTTCTTACAGTTATTCTTAACTACCACTTATAATGTGACGTAATTTATTTTTACATATCAATCACATCAAAGAGAACCTACCACTCCCGCTTTTCATGAAAACATTTGACCACCAATGTCATCAGTTTTTACATATCAAACAATTTATAGATCTCCATATTGTAATTTCAAATAAATTTAATCAACACAATTAAGTCTCGTCGAAATGTTTACCATATGTACTACGTCCGAAAACGAAACGAAATTTTATAGTTTAATTTATAAGACAGAATGGAAAACCTGACCGTGTTTGACAACTTTAAAAACAATTTAATAAAATCGGTCTAAGGTCCGAGAAGAACAGTGACCGTTTCAATATCGCTGACACCTGTATCTACATTCAAATGCTACCGGTTTTTCTGTATCGATTCACTGCTTTGTTTCTATATTGGATAATAAATGATGACGATGAGTATCTGGGTTTGTTTTGTTTTGTTTTGTTTTGTTTTGTTTTGAATGATTTCTTCATAGCGGAAATATATCAACCCGCTTATTCGTTCGTAAACGTTCACACAATAAATTAGAGGGCATTTTATGCATCTACGTAGTCTTATTGGGTCTATTTCAGATTTAAGTAATGACAGCATTTACATAGCGGTCATGAAGGAAATCGGTTGCTGGATTTTTGTGGTGAAAGCGTGTGAATTCCCGACATAATTGTCATATTCACCAACTCGGGTAACCCGCATGTTTATCCATAATCTGTGTACTTTAGAGAGTCATCTTCAGTCTAAATAATAAAATAATTAATCAACCGACCAACTGAAGTTGATTGGCCTGTTAAATATTTAAGATTCATAACCGGTCGTGTTAAGAGTCAATCACTGGAAGACCATCTCAAGTGCATTCCGGAAAACTTATTCAAAATGAATGTGCCTTAAGATTTTAAAATAGGAATGCGAAACAAATTATTACCCAAGACATATGGATGTGGATATGGATGGTAGAAGAAAAAAATTAAAACCAATCAAGTGGAAAGCAGGAGTCAAGTTTCTGAAGTATCTTTACTGTCAAACCAGTCAAATGACAGTTTCAGTAAAGCTACGATTATGCGTGTCATTTCGGTGGTACGTCGTGTGTCTTTCGTGTGTCAAATTTAGGACAAATTAATGTAAACGTCATGACTTCGGCGTGTTAAAGTTTGACGTGAAAAGTGGAATTTGTAATCGTCAAACGTAAATCGTCAGCAAACGAATAATTCGTTGTATCAGATACTAAGCAAAACAGTTGCTACTTGAATCTAGAAAAACATTGAGAAAGATGTTCATTGCTTGCTTTTATTCATATGTGTAACTGATTCAATATAAAATGTTGGTACTGTTTTTAATTACCTACTTCAACCAACGTTTATACGGCAAAAGCTTTTAAATTTGCAACGCATTTTCAAGTCTTTCTTTATAAATTTGTATTCCAAGTCTGAATTTATTTAAAACCAACTTCGTTCATTAACCTGTTTTTCTGTTTATCTAATTTCATCCTGGCAGCATTCTGTAACTAAAATCGCGCACAAATCTTTCACTCGATTCAGCAAATAAGCAAACATGTTTATTCAGACTGTTGTTGCTGGAACAATTACATAGTATAGATGCTTCAATAACAATTTCCAATCACAGAAAATACAGGAAAATTGTTAACAAAAAACTTAGCCCGACGGTAACTAACATTCTAAAAACCTACGTAGCTCAATGTCATCGCAGCCAAAGTTATCGACAAGCCGCAGATCTATAAGGTTTTTAAAGTGTTCTTGTGCACATTCATAGGCTTGACAGCTAAGCCGCACTTAAATCGCACGTTTATAAAAAGAGCTATGTCAACCGTCAAGTTGTTCTATTATCAACATCTGGTACATCACCCGACCAATTGAAGAATGATATAGAAGCATCCATCATAGACTCCCTTCTCCAGTGTATTTCACTTCTAATAATTAGTCCTCTTCTCATATGTCTGTAGTCAGTTTAAAAGTGTCTTATAACCTGAAGCTGAAATATAGAACATAGAGAGGCTCAAACAATATATTTTGACACTCAATCTCACAGTCAAAAGCCAAAAAGAAGGTCAGAAGCTTCCATCCAATGTATTTAGGACTGTCAAACAGTATACTGCAAAATCCAAATATCAAATCGTACTGTTGTTTTTCTGTTATCTTATGCAGAAACCATTTTTTTTTAATTTCGGACGGAATATATTTACCGAACGGATTGACACAAAAGAAACCAACTAGGTGAACACCCTAAAGGTTCAACTCTTTTAAAAAAAATTTTGAAATTAACCACATACGAACTTAGTTCGGTGCATCAGATCAATTATTTTTTTTGTTCATCAGCAAATTGCGATATTCGATTGTCCCTTCTCTGTTAAAAATTACAACCTTGTGACTGCTCGCCGTGTTCTCAACTGTCCATTCTATATCACTTCCAAATGAAACCATTAGAAGTGGAACTAGAAACGTTTCCATGGCCTCTGTTTTAGTACCATGCTCTACCGAATTTTTAAAAATTTCCTGGTTTAGCTTTAATTTAAGACTTCCAATATAAAATTTATAACTGCGTATCTTTACAAAGTCTTTGCCACTTCCATGACTTTTTGATTCCAAACTTTAAGATCTTAGCTAAGTGTTAGCTTTGAGAATGTTAAAAACGTATTTTCAAAAGGTGTTAAGAAATGGTTGTTGGCTTTGGATTATTCAACCATAAATAGTTTTCTTTTTTGTGAATACTGTTTATTGAATTTCTGGTGTAATTTTTTCATTGTCTTTTATAATAGTTGTATTTTTTTCATTGCTTCCTTTGTGTTCTTCCCCATCAACAATTTTTGTGAAATTATTATATTGCTTGACTCTTGTCGCTCGGTCAATAGATTGTACGTCCAATAAATAAATAAATAAATAAAATCTATACATACATGACATCATTTTACGAGATAAAGCATAATTTTTCCTTAAATCATTTTAGCAAGCCTGTTACTTTTTGAGCGAGTGTTGCAATATTTATTGATATTGATAAACCAAGTCTGACAGAACTTACGGTGATTTAGACTGTTTTTTAGCAAATATTTATGTATTATTGCAATTTATGACAATAAAATGAGTTATTACTAACTGCAAGACCATTTTGGCAATTTTAAAGCCAAAATCCTTTATACTGTAAAACGATTCTTCTTCAGTGGGCACCACTAATAAACCCATCATCCATGTTTCCAAAGTCAAAGATATCTTTTCAGATGAGCTGCGAGCAACAATTAGCAGATCCCCCATCAATGGCAATAAACATTCCAAGACAATTGTACTCATGGTTGTTTATCAAAAGTTTCCAGAAAGTTTTACAGTAGACAAAAAAAAAAAAAAAATACCAAAAGGTGCTAGTTTTACATACCCTGGAGTTGAATCTTTTACTCAGTAGTGTTCAACACACTAAATGCAATTGCCCACAAACCATTTAATAAAATTTGTCAAGGGTGTGTCACATTAGTAATGCATCTCATCTACTTGTCCGCTTGCGTCAAAAGAATTTAATCGTATCACCATAAAAATTAGTTACTCAACACCAAGCCATATATGCGTCCACTTCCGACCACGAGGCCCCTGATTGATCTCTCCCATTAAATCTCACCCACAAAACCAATATACCTACTTCAGTTCCATAAACAATCGTTCGCCGAAAAAAAAAAATTATAATCGGTCAAACTACGTCACAGAAATATTTTATAATTTCCTGCCATACATCTTAATGCGTCTTAAACCATTAAAAATAAATCCATCTAGCGGGGAAAATTGTTTCTCCCGTACCAGGTCCGTGTTCACTGTAAATAATTGACGACTATCAATCGCCTGGAGAACATCCATTTTCGACTTCAAGTCGAATAAAGATCTTGCAAAAACATAAAAAGTTTACAATCTCAGAAACATTTTCCACTCGTGTAGCCGAAAATAAAACAGAAGCGCCTAGGTGCGTCATCGATGAGCAGCTGGCTGAGTTTAGATTTGAAAATCCAGATCTGTGGGCCAATTTCTCCCTTTCCCCAGACGTGGTCGTGAATACGTGAATTTTCTTCAAATATCGATCTCCACAGAGAGATTCATTATAAACACAGACTTGTGCTTGTGCGTTGCGAGCGAAATAAACAAACTCATAAAGTAAATAGTTTGCGTTTGCGTTGACAGAGATTAATTGTTTGCCAAACGCCTTTCAGTGTCTGTTCAGCCGTTTATCCGAAATCGCTGCCTACCGTTCCGTTTCCCTTCAAGGTGAAGTTCAATTATTGTGTTGTTGTCGCGGTCGCGTGTGTGCATTGTACAAAGCAAGGGATTTTCGCGATCCACCGTGAGAGGAGGTCTCTTTAATTATCCCGAATTAAAATTCCGCAACATCGCTGTGAAAATGTTTGCACAACAAAAGTCGTTAAGTTGCATCGCACTGCAACAAAAATGCACCACGCGCTCCGGCTGCCAGCTCCCACTACAATAAACAATTTATATCGTGCGCCTTAATTAAAATTCAATTGAAGGCGATTATAAATGTTTTTCTCTTGTGCGTGTGTGTGTGTGTGTGTGTTATTTTTGCGGTTCACTTTAGTTTGTTCGCGCGAGGCAGGTGGCCTGGAGTATGGTGTAGGGTAGAGTACGACGTACGAGTACCGCAAAAGCAAGTGGCGAAGTTTATATTCGGATGGAGTGGATAATTAAGATGCCTTTGCTGTTGTTTACTTTCGATTTTTGTTGTTCGCTTTTGAGTTTGAAAATTCGTTCACGCGGTATTGCTCAATTGCACAACCGGCGGAGTAGTGCAATTTGAATGAACTTGAAGACTGCGTATGGTATTTGTAGCGGGAATGCGCGGCGTGGGGTGAAAATTGCACAAAATCACACCCTTTTCTACATTAGATATACAAATTTTCATACTTATATGGGAAAGTTGCACCAGGGCGAGATTGTATCTGATTGTTATGGGGATAGTGTGGCGAGACTGAACTTGAATGCATTACATACTTTAGGAGAAAGGGTATTTTCAAGTAATTTCCTTGAGGGAAATTATCCTATTTCCTTCTGCATGTATATGGAGGATGGTATACTCAGGAAATGAGGTCTCAAGTATCTGGTTGCGGTTTGTTGGGATTACTCACTGCGGTTGGGTACAAATTGGAAAGTAAAAATACATCGATTCCGAGAAAATGTAAACATAGACAAGAAGGAAGTGGGTAGCTATATACTTACAGTGTGGAATCTGTTTTATGTTATTGAAAGCACGAATAATTTAGACCTCTTTGTGCACAAAAACCTTGGCTTTTAAGTTTGAATCATAATAATATAGAAGCATTTATTTCTGATATTCTGGTTTAATTTTGATTTTAATTTCAGTAGCATTTTGATTGTAACGTAATTAAATCTTTAGGTAATTTATTAGTTTTTATCTTGAAAAAACCTTAATTGTTCAGTCAAATTTATTATTCGAGTACAGTTTTTCAAAATTCAATATTTTGATATTGCGAATTGTTTTATTAGGGTCACCCCACCCAAAATATAATATTTGAAGTTGTTAAGAGCCTATTGAAGAGGCATTCAACACTATTTTTAATACTTTGTATAAATAAATACAGAATGTCTTTCATATTTCTTATATGATATACTTAAAGTAATTTTTTGATTTAAGTTCTAAAACTGTTGTTAATTATTATAAATTTATAAGAAATAAAATTACTATCTATCTATCACAAGGCTAAAATAAGCTCTTAAGGTTTAAGTTTCCATACAGTTGGTAAAACGATCAGGTTCGGTAGTTTTCTTTTGTTTAATATTTAGGGACTATCATTGGATTTGTTCATTGAAAAGGTTCAAACTTGGACTGAAAATTTGAATTTATATTTTTCTTCTGAAAACCCACAAATATTGTTAACTTTTCGTCTCTTTGGTGTAATGACGAAGAACGTCTGATATAAATCGGTCCGCCGGGGATCGAACCTGCGCCACTCGGGTGAATACACTTTCGCACCCGTGAATCTAATTAAAAGGGGGAAAACAAGATATTTTTGAGTTGACTTACAGTTTTGCGCCGACAGACTTTGACTCAGCTTTGTGTACTATGCATACGGTGACCCTTTTTTAAATCACATAAAAGAGGACATGTTTTCTCAAGTAAAAATTCTGTCGAAAATGTTAAAAAAAAAATATAAGGTAACAAAGTTTGTAGGTTCGACAAAAGAAATTACTTTAGTGTTTGAAAATCAATATATTCAAATTCTAGCTCCAGCTTTGTAAGAATTAAGAATGTATCTATATACTTGCATATTTCTTATCGTAGAAAGAAGATTTTAGAAGAAAAAAAGGTCATTTGGAGGTCAGTTTAGTAAGAAGGGGAAAATGTATTGTTTTCTTTCAGTAAAAATCAGAGAGGCCATACTACAGAAAAAGTGGACTGTCCCCTCAAAAAGATGGCGAATGGTCACCGTACCTATGTAGCTATAAGAATTATTAATTTGAAATATCGATGTTATCGGTACAAAAAACAAAACGTGTAGCCTATTAAAATACAGTAGATTCTCGCAAACATGAACGATTCCATAAGATGAACAGTTCGGAAGCATGAACGGGACCTTTTTTTAAATCCGTTCATCTTTCTATGTTTCTACTGTACCTATATAGGTTTGTGATAGGGATATGGAAAGAGTTTTTTAGCCAAAATATCAAAGATATATTCCGTTTGTTCAATTATCCAAAAAATCAGAAAGCTGAGAAGTGATTTTTTAAAACTATTGACATTCTTTTAGGACTTCGTACCATGAAATATACATCAAGAGCGACACCCATTGAAAAATTCTCTTGAAATATTTTTTCGTCGGTTTAAATCGTCTGCAAAAATTAAAATATTTAAAAAATTAACAGTAGGTATGCACACAAAAAGAGGTTTTGTTTGTTATTATTTGAAACTATGAATCGTACTCCTGATTTCCTGACCTTGTCACTTAAGTGTACTCATTAACTAGGCCGTAGGTAGGAATAACTTTTGAAAAACAAAAACTTTGTTCGAATTTTGATTAAAAAAATGCGAAAGAGGATTGCATACAAAGTTCCATGGTCCAAAGTTAGTATTCTAGGACATAAACCTATCAACCTAAAAAAAACCTCATCACTCTCATTCCTTACAAAATCATTTATTTCAAATGCGCCTTTTACCACAAAATCTTAATATTCAGAAAGTCATAAAGAAGATTGAAAATAGATCATACTCGTCAAGTGTTTTATGATTCCAGCTTCACATCCTTCGTCATCAAACACTCTATTTTAGGATTCATGTTGAGTAGGTAATTACAAACTTTAATACCGAAAAGTTGACTTCAAAGAAGTAAAAAGTCAAACTGCTTATATACCTAAGGAAAAAGTTATTAAAATTGAATACCAACTCGTCTTCTTTTTTATTTATGATGGCTTAGTGCCAAAAGATCAAAAAGATGCGGTTTCATTGTCATTGCCTTGATAAATCTTTCATGTTTTTATTAATCCACTCATAAATTTGAATTTACAAGTTCATGGAATAAATCAGTTAACCTGCGGTATTAAATTTCTGAACAAGTTATGACCATTTTTATTGCTCGTGGATGCTGATTTTCGTCCAATGACAGTTCGATGCATTTCTTCCCTCCGCTGCAAACATCGTTAAAAGGATGACTGTATGAGAAAGGATTTTTAGTTGAAATGAATAATTACCATTTTACTAGAAGTTCGTATGCCTTGGGCTTTGACTGTCTACGGGGGTACTAAAAAATGTTGGTACGGCTATCCGGATTTTATTTTGTTAGCAAAATGTTTGCTTTGTGGAAGTCTTAGTTGTCCGAAATTTGTTTAAATACAAAGCTTGCAAGATGTGCGATAACTTTTGGAAAGCCGTGACAAGTATGGTCTGTGCTATTTGGCAAAAAAACGTTCTTACCCCTCTCTATTGCGATCACACTTTGCACCAAAAAGAACGCTTTTTGGTGCAATTTGGTCATGTCTTTTCGTGAAAAATTGCTTCCGAAATTCAGGGTTTGTGGACAAGAAATATTGAATATTTAAACCTACAAGTAGCTCATGAGACTTATCCGAAATACTAAACTGTTTGTAAACATCATTAAAACAGGTTTTAAAAAATATATCTACAATTTGTTTAAAGTGTACCGATAAACTTTCCGCAGTGAGGTTGAACACGTCCATTTAAATGCGAATATTGGATCTAGCTTAAATCTGTATTGTTAGGTTCATTCCATTCCCTCAGAGATTTCCCAGTCGATTTCCAATTCACAAAGTGAGGCCTCAATTATATAGAAAAATGTTCATCGAAACATGTCATCACAGCCATCTTTTCAAAACTGCGTGACAAGCCCGAATATTGCATTTGCAACTCACCGCCCATTCCCCAGTTAAGCTGTCCAAAGACTTTAGATAAATTGAGCAGAAAACCCCGTCCATTTATTACCTTCCAAGCAAACTACCTCATTAATTCGATTCCATCTTCTTAATGATGCTATTCATCAGGCGCGCACTCACCCACCCGCCTGCCCCAACAAATGAATAAAATCAATGAAAATAAGAAAATAGAAATGAAAGCATAGCTTAATCCTTTATTTTCATCGAATTAGGACCATAATCCTTTCAGAAGGAGGAAAATAACAATCTTCCCGGACCAAGTACTTAATCTCGATGTTAAAACAAATTGAGACCCCCACCGCACTGCCAAGCCTGAGGATCTTTTTTGCACACACACTATCCTCAAGAGGAAGACACACTACTTCACAAGGACATCTCACACACAAATCAGACAGAAATACCTCCGGCAAAAGGAGAAACAACAGCAACTACACAAAAAACAAAAAAAAAATCACAGAATATCCTGAAAAGCTTTTAACAATATTGCTCAAGAAAATCAACTTTTCCATTATCTGTCTCCGTTCACCCCACCCCATACTGTAATACAAGTTTCACGTCAGTTTCCACGGAACATCTTTCGGTTTAGTCCCTCGCCCCCCTTACACATCTCCGGCATCCGGATAGAGGTGCATGTCTAGTTTAAGTTTTGCCTTTCTTCTCCTAGCGCATGAAATTTGATATTTCCTGAATGTCCTCAGATGGTGGGTGCCCCATCTGTTTATCGTCTCACATCCTTCTGGAAATTCCCATCCTGCATGCCATATAATTGTGTGATTTCTCTTCTGGAAAATACTTACCATGTCAGTGTCAGACTATCTGTCAATGTGTAAGTTACACAGATAAATCGCTGTGCCACCAGAAGTGAAACTATTTCCCTGCACGAAGGAGTGCAAATGTAATTATCCTCCGCGGGCATACCCCGAGAGGTTGACAAACAGTTTGAAGGTACCTCTGTGCCAGCGCATAAAGGACTCTTAAAATTCATCATATCGTCGTTAGGCTTTTTGAATAAATTAACATGGCTCAGGCAAAATGTTACGTATACGACCTGTCGCCTGTGCGAATGTTATAACGTGAAAATCTTTGCGGATCCAACATGTTCGCAATTCAATTAGGCAACTGGCTTAAATTAAATTAGCCCAGCACGCAACAGTTCTGACTCAGATGAGTGGGGAAAAATTGCATTTTTGAGAAAATTAAAAACTTTTCGTATGGGTTTTCCTCTTTTTTAATTAGAGTGTCACTCAAAGTCTTTTGACAGATTTTGTTTTCTTTCTCTTGGCACTGTCAAACTAAAAGCTCACTCTCAAGTCAGGTGGAGTAGTATTTTTTTTTGTTACTGTATATACGATTATCTGAGGTGTCATGTGTATTTCGAATGCAAAGTAGATAAATGTGTACGGGTGACATTATTCTTGGAAGTGCTATCCATCTGTGATGGAGATGGAAAATAAAAAATAAAACTCCTCCTAACTCATTCCGTAATTTGAGTTCTATAATCCGCCACAACTTTACATCAATAAATTTGACATAAGTTATGGTTATTGCTCCCGAGCCGGCAATAAAGCCCGACTACATTGGCCTGCATCTTTTTGCAAAATATTTAAATTTCCCTATAAGAACTGTTACAATATTTTGGGGATGAAAAAGCGGACCACTTTGATTGATTGTCCTATTAGGAGTGTTAAATGGAATGGAATGACCATCAGGTGGTGAGAAAATTGAACGTACGTCAAGCTGTCGAATTTAGTCTCTGAAATGTAGGTACATATAGCTATAACCATTTACAGCGATAAGTTGTTAAAGTGTCAGTAATTGACGATATAACATTCACTTTGATTGGGTAAAAGCTTTCCATCAATCCATTAGGTGGAGTACCTGTTAATTGCTTTTACAAAATTGTGCTATTTAATATTTATACATATTTGAATTGCTTTTAGTTTTTTTTAGAAAAAGGGTTTCCTTTGCGAAGAGGGGATTTTTTCTCTTTGGATTTGATAGGTTTTTCTGCATTTTAATATTTTCTTGATTCAAATTTGATTAACTCTCTGATATTCGAGAAGCGATTTCATCGTGTTTTCTATACCAACTTATAATATTGCAAAGCGGTCATTCGAATGGACTTTTTAGGGTCCACGGTAGGTTGGAAAACCAAGAGCATCGTGGAGATTAGTAGTCGTAGGAGCGAAATTGTTTTTCTAGAGACCATTGCTCTTCCAGTTCCTTCTTTAGTATGCTCCGTACTTTTTCACATCGAGGGCAGTTGAGAATGACATGTTTCGCAACACCTTCAATTGTTTCTGTAGTACAAGCTTTTAAAAGGGTTATGGTAGCTCTTAAGCCTGTGAAAATAAGTTCAGACAATCATGATTTGTAATGCATTCAAATAACTCCAGGGGTACAAATCTCCATTCTAGGAGATGTCGATGTCAGATATATGATTATATTTATATCAATCTTTCATTGTCAGAGCAATCTGCTGTCATTTTTGTTCTCTGTGTAACTGGTTGTCATTTACAGCTGGTTTCTTTGCTCTTTTGGAACACTTGTCTTACCTTCGCTTGCTTTGCAAACGGGGAAATTGGCATACCAATTCTAGTCACGCACCTGCTGCTTAGAAAGCCCTTCATCCTCTTACAGCTCAGGTTCTTTAGTCTGCTTATCCGAATACCTTCCACAAGTTCTCTTGCAGCTAGCCTATATTTTGGAGACACGCAGTAAACGCAATTTCATCAGTAGCAGTCTGCTCTTGAGTTTTGTATCACCGATGGTTGGCATCATTCTTGCAAGAGCAGTGGTTTCATTTACTGTCTTTGTATACACTAGGTGGTATTTTTCAAGGGAAGATTCGAGCTAGAGAGTCCGAAGCTCACAGAGCGAAAAAGTGTGTTACATAATTCTTGTATTGATCTTTCTACAAGTTCTACGAGTACGAGTTGTTGCCTTGACCTAAAAGAACAGAGTGCCGCATTCATCTTCTTACACCCATCGGGGTTAATACGAAAGCAATAGTTCGCCGACTTCACCCGCCAGCAGTGTTCTACTTCAATGGCCCATTAAACTATCGCTCCTCGCAATCAACATTTGCATACCCTTATTCAGTTTCCTTTTTGAAACCAGAATAAAGTCGAACGCAGAGGTTCGTCTTAAACTCGAAATATATGAAGACTTAAAAAATGGAAAAAGTAAACAATTTATCAAGCTACACGTTCCTTGTTTTGGATGCGAACGGAAGTCAGTCGTAAAAAGGATACTCGTTCTCCTTTGATCGCAATAAACTACATTTTCGTTTGCACGTATAATATTCATCGTGTTCCACAAAATGGCAGAGTGGAGCAGCGCACCTCTCCACTCAGCGTCAGCACTCCAACCACACACAGCAGGTGGAAAATAAATCGACTTTTCACACAGGAATGAGGTTGTTTATTATTTTGCCACACGTCCCAAGAGGATACGTTTTTTTTACATATCAAAAGTTCTAGGAGAAAATCCAACAGGATAACGACGATGATCCATTTGTTGTGTTTCCAAGAGCTTACAGTGTACACCTCGTAGAAAGACCAAAAGCACCCTGAAACACAAAAGTCTTGAGGATCTTTAATTCAGGAGCATTGCCTAGTTCATGCACAATCCTTTTGGCAAACTTGCGTTTTTTCAACTTTAAGTGCTGAGGCGGCTTTCTATTTGCCAACTCCTTGAGGGTCCCGCATACGCAAAGTACTTTCGAGAGGAACGAACGGATTGAACCGAAGCGACGCAGCCCCACAACCACCAGTACACCACAGCCATATATACTGCATATAGTTTGTGTCGGTTCTCTATAAATCCTTGGAGGCTTCAAAGGCTTCGAGTGGTGTTCTGTGCACTGCGCGCAACGCCTATTAGGAATGCAAATTAGGCATTGTCTTGTGACTGTTTTGCATTTTAAATTAGACACCAAAGACGACGACGAGGACGACGACGACAGCCATCAGGGCGGGCATGAAGTTTATTCCTTTAAATTTAACTTTTCCCTTTGCGCTCTGGTTGTTGGTATACCCAACCCATATGGCGGATAGGAAACAGGAACAGAAGATTGCTTGAGAATTAACAGAGGCATTTTCTATGGGCGCCCTCTTAAGTGAAAAGTTTCCTTGGCATTTCTTTCTTTCTTTCTTTCTTTCTTCTGTTGGGGAGGATGTGTTCTTTTGTTTGGCACCACAAAACAATTGAAAAATGGAAAACGGATTGCAGATGAAGGATTCATCTTCCTAAAAAAAAGAATGGAAGGAATTTGTTTTGTGTTTTGAGTGGCAGTTGGCTTTGGAGGGGGAGCTTTAAGTCCTGGAAATGAAAAACAGAAGCATTAAGTTGATAAATGGTGGCAGGTTTCCTGTCTGAAAATATGATGGAGGCAATGACAATGTCAAGATGCTGCTCAACAGATGCCAAGTTACAACATCGATCAAGGCAGTAGGAGTGCCAAATAATATTTTGATACCAGCCTTTGGAGTATTGTTCGCAGTGCCATTGAAATGTAGGTGTTTTGCCAGATGGTGCTGCTTTGAATGGAGAATTAAAATGACATTACATTTGCAAATTGAATGTGTCACCAGTGTTATTCGGGAAATCAATTTTCATTTTGTGAACGAGTTTGCTGCGGACATGAAGAACATTATAAAGACATCTGGCAAAGGACTGCAATTATGCGCTGGTTTAAAAGCGATTTTGTCGGTATATGTACCCATGATCCTTTTGCAACACCTCATTTATGAGGCAACTTAACCATGGGACCACTCATCCATGGACTTTAATCCAACTTTAACTGCTGCAGAGGGTCCCCCGGGCAAGAATTCCTGCTCAGGGCCATGTATGGTATCATGGGTTGGTCAACGAAGATCTTGATTATTCGTAGGATCAAAAATCTTTGCATGATAATCGTGTGAAAAAATTTGCTGAAATCCATATCGTAACAATGTTTGCACAAGGAAGTGCCGCAGCATGCACCAAAGAGCGAGTTGAAATTCTGTAAAAAAATATCTAATGCCAAAAATTGCGAGACGATGGTCAAAAAAATGCATGTTAAAAATCAAGTTGAAAATTGTACTGAAATTCTGTGGATAATTCTACTGAGTAATAATAGTGTCCGCAAGTCAAAAATCTTGTTTAAGGCGTGTCCTAAATCGAAGCCAAAAATGACAAAATTTGGTTCGAAAAATACGAAATTCAGCCTACGTCGCAGAATTCAAAATGATCTCCATTGACTTGAAATTTTGACAACACGTTTCATTCCAATACGCGCGGGTTTCTACAATGAAATAATTTTTTTCAAAGGGGCGTGGCACCTCCCAAACAATAAATTTATTGAAATCACTATATCCTAACATTTTTGACAACTTTGGCTTGGAAATTTGGAAAATTTGGACTCATATTGCCTGTTGAAGGCATTAAATAAAATGTAGGCAGTATTGGACAAAGAGGCGTGGCACATACGAAGAAAAAAACTCAAAACCCCGTTCCGTTCTTGCAGCCTAACTATTTTCAGGGCGCTACTGTTCAGTTTTTGCTACCCTAGTGAGCCCGGGTAAGATACCCCACCTATTTGTGTTTCCACTATTCCACCTCTAGGCAACGTCGAACCAAAATCCAAGAGTATTGGAGTAAAACAGTTGGAAGTCCTGTCCGCTCCCGATTTATCTCACTCCCAAAATCATCCCCCAATAATTTTAGACACGAAATCCGAGACACATAGATTAATTTAGCTCGTTAAACTCCCGGCCACCGCTGTGTTAATTCATTAAATACGAATTAGTTCGCATGGTGTACGGATTCAACTTGATTACTCTCCCCCACCCCCACCCGCAGTAGCGGGCCAGTGGCAATGCAAGGCTCAATCTATTACCACAGACAATCCCAGCGGGGTGTCTTTATTATAGACCATAATTTAAAAGAAAAGCGTCTGATTGCCCATGGGCTCTCCAAAGTATTAGAAAAATTCAGCATTTTCGAAAATTAGCACTCCGCTCAGGTTGTACACATCCACCCGACAATAAATCGTCATCAAGCGAGCCCAACAACATTTCGTTCTCTCTGGTTGAATCTAGTGCTCAGAATAAAGTTCGGCCAGCATTGGATTGAGGACAAGGCTGCCAGGGTGAGGAACCCAACTCACAACTCACGTACGGGCAATTTTGCCTATTTCGTTCGTGTAATTTCAGGCCCATTATACTTAGGCAGTAAATAAAACGTTTAAGCAGTCGTATGTAGAGGATCACGGTGCCGGAGTGTTTACAACGCACTCTCGGCACTCATTTAGTTCTGTTTTCTATCGGTATGGGTGTTCCGACGAACGAAGAAGAACATTCATCTTAGCGAGCTGCGGGAGCAATGGGCGTATTTACGCCAAGGAATGGGCGTCCTTCGGCCTCATTTGCACAAATCTTTACTTGAGTCGGGCGGGTAATTACTATCATTAAGAGGGTAATTCCTCATGATTGTATTTCATATTTGCGGAATATTTGTCTGTGGTATGCGCTGGCATGGTTGAATGGGGTGGAATGGAATTATTGCCAAGTCTTGTGTGAGTTGCTCACATTTAGCTGTGTAGACGATTTAAGATGTCTCGCTTCCTACTGAGAGGTATTGCCGTATTGGTAGAGCCATTGAAAGGTGTTAGGGGAACAGTAAGCCCATTCAGGGTATTTCTGCGAAGCATGCAGTCTGAAGTGAAAATATTGAGTTCTTAGAAAACTTGAGGCTTTGCCTGTGTGCGTTTGTGCAGCAAAATGTGCGACTATTTTATATGCAAAATACAACTTAACTACGTGTAACCCATAACATAAAATGTATGTGTAGATAAGTGCGACAGGCCACTTAAACGTCAGTTCGAATTAATCATTCCGTGATACCAATAATCATTTTTAGTGTCCAGGCTAAATTTTTCGAACTCACAATGGCGAAATTTTCCAAACAAATTGCATGTTGTGACCTACAAAATATATGTATAAGGTGTAGGTTAGAAATGATTATTAGTAAAGTAAGTATGGTTAGGTTTGTTTTAATAATTTGGTACATATTTGAAAGCTATTTGTCAGAGGTCAACGGGGCAAAATATCGCAGGAAAAAAATCAACTCGTGGAGTAAAAAAGTCTTTTAAAACTTTTGTGGTAAAATCTATGACGATCTATCCATGGTTTAATCCAGCATTTTGTTTTCTTTTCTAAGTGTCAATATTTAAAGCAGCTGCAACCTTTTGCTTGTAAGGATCATGTTGCTTTAACTTCTCCCAACTCCCAAGTATTAACTATCAGAAAAAAACATATCAAGTGATCTAGGTTATCAGCGGACTCTTAATAAACAAAGTTTAAAAATTCAACCAAAAAGCTTGCGTGACTAAAATCTCGAAAACAACCACTCGAGTCGATATCACACTACCGACAGTACTTTAAAAAGGGAAGACACCTTAACCGCTCGCAAGAGTGTAGTAGGAGCTGCTGATCTTTCAAGTTTCAAGGAAGTTTTTGTAGCCAATAGTGCCTAACTGCATACGAAAAAAAGTAGTTCGGTTTACACAGATCTTTCAACGCCATTTGTTTAATTAAGTTAACAAATCTTCTTTGTCTAAATCGAAAATGGGGTTGGGAAAGTTAAACTCACAAGTGAGTGTTCTCATTCTAACAAACATCTGTTTGACTTTATTCTTCTTACATATTATACATTATGTCATTATTAACTTGACCTGATTATATAAAATACTTATTAGGTACTTAGTTTTAATTCTGAATAAACCATCAACTGATTCGAACTTGCTGCCTTTACCTTTTTTGGTTTCATTCCTCAAACAGATACGAGCAGTGTTTTCAAAACACCCAATTCCAGTGAATAACGAAGGACGCTGTTTTTTATTTCGGTCGGAATCATTGTACCCGTTTTCATGTAAACTGGAGAAACCAAAGCTTTTTAAATCTGTTTAACAAAAGTGAAAATTCGTCGAAAGTCCAATTTTACAAAATCATCGTCATTCACATTTTTTTAAAATTAACTGAATTCTGAGTTCGAAATCTTATTGACCATGTCTACGTAATCTTAAGAGGTTTTTTATTTGGTTTTAAAAAAGTATCTTATAAAAAGAAATAAATATATAGGTAACTGGCGCAGTTAGTGCGTTTCAAACTTCCAACAGCAATTTAGGCTGTAGACCTCAGGTGACGATACCCACTTTTTTGAATTCCCCATTATACCAGAATTGAGGACCATTTTGTGTTCGTTCAAAATTTTGTACGAATTCAAAGAAAGTTTAGAAAGAAATGTCATTTAAGATACAAAATAACACTTTCTAGTCAAGCAGTTTGCAACTAGCCCAAGGCCACCTTCAAAATGCATAATAGTCTATTCGATGAGCTTGTAAACACTAGAAACTGTTTTTGGTGTCACCGAATTTCTTTGGAAAAATCCACTGAAATGAGGATTCTCTTATAAAAGTTGCATTTTGTGAAGGAATAGATATGCAGAAGTCTACCGGAACCATGGTTCGGTTCACGGTTATCCGCAATTTTTTTGTCCTCCAGATGTCGGATCTATTCCATCGCGCGATTTAAGGTAGTCGATGGTCTGTATTCATTTACCTCATTTATACATTTGGCTGAGGCAGCAAATCACTCAAGGGTTTCAGGCTTCGCTCCCGCAACAACACGAACTACATCTTGACTAGAGGTTATCATTTTGGCACCTCTCGCGGACGTCTGACAAGCCTCCACCACATAGCTATCTTAAGTTAGCTTCTCAATTCAACAGACTTATAAAAACTGACCATTCGTCGTGAAAAAAAAACTCGTAAAGAAAATGGTTGTGCGGTACTAGGCTCGGGATTCTATCTGAGTCTGTTGCGCCATCTATTGGATTTTTTTAGTTTTTCTTCCTAGACTATAAGTCATTATATGACTTGGTTTTCTGAAACCAGCTCGACCAAAATGAATGTGATATATTTCCAAATGTTAATTCTTAAAACTTGTAGCACAATTACTTAAAAAAAATGTTTTAAAATTGTATTTCACTTTTTTAAAACACATTTTCTGTTTAATTGTTTAATGAATTTTTTAGAAAGAATTTATCCACTAAAGTGCAACTTCTTTTTATTTTATTTTCAGACAGATCTCAACATAATCAACAATCCGTCCCAGTACATTAATATACTACAGGAATATTATACAAAGAAATTAAGAAACCATAACAATAAAATTCTTATATTGCAATTAAACATTTATAGACAAATTGTGTGCAATATTTTATTAAATACAAAATAAAAAAAAAACTAAAACTATAGTGCTTGAAACATAAAACTAAACTGAGGGACAACCTACATCCTGCACTTAAACTAATAATGTTCGGTTCCAAAATTCGATCATGGATGGAAAATCATATTGTTCGTCCTCGAAAAAAGGGAAACAAAAATAAAAATTCCAATTGGTGAGTATTTCGTTCCGTTATCTGTCCTATTGTTACATGGTTCATGTTCCATCAGATCACAAATAAAATTTTTAGGGTAGAAAACTTACACACAAAAAGGTCCTTGCAAACTCCACGAATGAAATGAAAAATATTGATGGATTCACCATTGTGAGTGAGGTGGGGTTTTTTTTCCCGCTCCCTTCTTCGATTAATGATCCAAACGTCAAATCGATGTCAAATATCTTACACATCAGGAGAGTTATTATTCCGCCGCATCAAGGCAAGGGACACATATAGATGTAGGTTGCCCTGCTAAGAACACAATCTAATAATTGATTGAGTTTATGAAGTTTTCCTTTTTCCATTTTGTTTGCTCCATCATCCGACATGATGTGGGGCCGAAAAAGCATGAAGGGGAGCTGCGAAAAAATTTACAGATTCACTTTGACGCAACCCTTCGCACAGTTATCGAATGTAATTGGTGAACCTTCATATAGGGATTTTTTTTTCCTGCCAAAGGATAGATAAATGTCAAAGAAAAACAATAATGCGATACGATGGGATAGTATACTGTCGACCGGAAAGTCGTTGTCGAATCGTTTGGCCAAATGAAAATTCAAGAGTGCCTTGCCACTTTGCACTGCGTTGGTATTCTATCGAGCGACTATTTGCAAAGGACCTCATGAAAGATTAAATGATGGGATTTGTACAATTGAATTTATTCAGAGTTATGTCGGTCGGCTTGAATCATCCGTTGGGTCAATTTGGGTCCGAATGTCATTTGGAATTCATGAATCGATCAGGCGAGGAGTTACCCTTTTCTCTATCTGGCTGCCATAGTATTCCCGTGATAATCCTTAAACATGATTTTGTATAGTGTCGGCATCCTTCAGGAGGAATGAAACATTTAAGAAATTTGTGAATCCAAATTGAACTGCTTAATCCTTAAGATGAGTTCATTTCCTTTTTTTTTTTTGGTACAGATTACATTAAAGTCAAGGGAAAACCCATTCAATCCTTTTTCAACATTGTCGGGAGTTATGAAATATTTTTTGCTATTCCCTAACACCGAAATTGTTTCAGGAATACTTCGCCTTACTCGGGAGGGAGTATGAAATATGTGTGCATGAGTTTTGGGCACGCAATTCTCAAACTACGTGCAGACGCGTCTCTGCGTGGACAGGGGCATCTGATGGTATCCTTAAAGATCAGGCGAGCATTATTTTATGCATAAATCGCTTACGTGAGACCTTCGGCAGGGGATAGAAAAGTGGGTTGGGGCGCGCTCTTGTTTGGACTCAGTTATCCTCTTAACCACACCGGCAGTGAATTCCTCTTTATCTAACGAAATCCTTTTGTTGTTCTTAGAACGTCTTCGGGATGCGGTATTAAATGCCAATCGGCTGGAAGGCTTATTCGATTTGTGGTAAAGCACGGCGGGATTTTGTCCTTTTGTTGTAAAATATCTTGCTTGCAGAGTTTTTGTAAGATTAATGCAGTAGAAGCTCATTCATTGACAACGGAAATTGTCGATTTTACTTAATCGGTTGGAGAATTACCGAAGAAGTCCTTTTTAAAGCGTGCTCCGTTTTTATTAATTTAAAATATTTAATCTGCTCTGCTAGGTCCATCGGTTTTATTTAATTGTGTCGCTCGGTCCCTTGGGTTAATGTGTCGAGTGGGCTTAAGCTGTTACAGATCTGTTATGTTATCACCTTGAATCATCCTTTGGTTTAAGCGAATAATTTACTTCATTGCTCGATGGGGCTATTTTTACCCGACTGGACACAGAAGGAGGAGTGTCATAGGCTAAAAAGTTAATTTATAAAGTAAAAAAAAAGCCGACTGACTACAAGAGAACTAAAAACCCGACTGAAAAGACACATTCAAGTATAACTATTTCGCAGTTTGAGGCTATGCCTATTTTTGTTAGTCTGTGTAGGTAGCCAAAGATTGCGGATTAGTTATACTTGAATGTGTCTTGATCCCGTTTTTTCGTTTTTATTTGTTAGTCAGTCGGGTTTTATGTTTTTTTTAAATGAACTATTTGTTTATATCCAAGAGAACACCGTTATCCAGCTTTTACGCAAAACGGAATAATTGGGGAAAACCCTTTCGGAACTTTACCCATGTTTAAAAATGGTGCCGATTAGCATGCAGCTCTTTAGTTAAGCAGTTTGGTTGAGGTGGTCTCAATATGGCGTTAGTCCTCGGACACGTTTCATAATTTCGAGCATACTAGTAAGAGGGTCCTACTAGCGTACCATTTTTATGAATAAAAAATGAGTTCGACTTTATGGCTTGGGAGATGCTAGACCTAGGGTCCTATACGGACCTGTGGGTCCAACTATTCATTTGTGTTATCTTTTGAAAACTAATTTGAGGGGAGTATAACCAACTTAAGTGACTTAAAGATCTGCCTAACAACTTAACCATTTCAAAACTGGTGTATGAGCTTCGAAAGTTCGTTAAATTGGTAGGAAGATTTAATTTTTCGAATGCTGGAGCTTGCTAGCATCTTCAGTTGGGATTTTAATTGACGCGTAGATTTCTCGCGATGGCACAACTTTTCCAGGTGCAGACAACCAATTCAATCCCTGAGAATGCAGCGACGTCACAGCACTTTCTCTGCTATTTCCCAGACTTTCTTTGACGAACAAATAAACAAGAGTAAAGGGCTGGAGTTGGTGCCCTTCTGGTTGTAGAATGTATCACAAGTTGAACGTGAGTGGGATAACAAAATCCTATGCAAAAGCACGGGTTGGGGTCAAAATTCTGGATGGGTCAAAATTTTACTTTTTAAAATTCTGCTTTACAAAATTCTGGAAACAATAAAAAAAGGTTTGGAAAATTTTAAATAGCGTGCGCTTTTACACAATTTCCAAACCTTTCTTTATTATTGCCAGAATTTTGTAAAGCGGAGATGGAGAGATTTGTTCAAATTTGTTGTCAATATTTAATCTATTTTTTCTTGTTTCTTCTTAATTTTAATTTTATTTTTATTTAAAAATTAAAAGTAAGTAATTTTTAATGTTTTATAAATTTAAAATTGTATTTTTTATGTCTGTTTTTTTTTCTCGTCGTTTTCATTCGTTAGTTGGAAAAAAGTAGAATAAGCAGGATTTGATTGCTTTAAGTTTGAAAATCAGAATTTTGTAAAGCAGAATTAAAAAAAGCAAAATTTCGGCAGAATTTTTGTGTGAGCAGACAGAATTTTGCAAAGCAGAATTTTGAAAGCAGAATTTCGACCGGATCCCAACAAAATCCTGTGCAAAAGCACATGAACATGACAAAAATTAGCTTCGTCTCTGAGCACGACTGATTTTCAAAGTAAAATTTGTGCAATATTTATAAGCCTGAGTCTGCTCCTGACTACTTGTCAAGAAAGCGAACTCTGAAAGACACCTTACTTGACTCGAAAGGCTTTTTACAATTCTATCAAATTAAGGAAACCTTTTTAAGGGCTTGCCTAGCTCAGTCTTTTCATTGGATAAATACCTAGTTAGGTTTAAAGCTGCACGCATTTAACCCTGCATAGGAAATAAAAATTATATATCCCACCGTCGGTCGGAATAGTATATGTACTCACAAATTTGAGACTATTTAGGGAGATACCTACAACCCCAGTGGAAAAGTTCAGATGACGTAGAATTTGCGTTTTTGCAAAAGCATTTTATCACCAAAACGCACATTCCCAACAATTATTTAATAGGAATAAACAAAAAACCAAACGAAAATTGGCTTCCAGCTCTGTAAACAAATTGAAAGCCATAGGTTCCAAACAAATTGTCCTAACAGCTTGTTTCCGAGTGATAGTTTGCGTGCTCTAAAGAAATGTAAACACAGCTACAATCTATAGCATTGCAGGATTTTCCAACCTCCACAAAGGATCACAGAAAACTCTCCGTACCTAATGTACTTCCGTTGGACGCTTATGCTCGATAATTTCACCCCGGCGCTGCTCCTTCTTACGGCCATAAGGAAGTCAAGTTAATTGTATTCCCCCCTAAGACCACCTTGCCTTGCCAAACATCTGTTTGAGCTCATCGCCCATTCTCTCATAGGACTAGCGAAACAACCAACCTTATAGCAAGTGAACGAAAAGCGAGTCTCCCCGGCATATGCATTGAAAGCTTCCATTATACCGCTCGTCGTTCGTATCTAGGCCAACGGTTTAGTAATATCATTTGGTATTCACCCCCAGGGCGATTACCAGCTACCACCTTCTCCATAATTTATTAACTGCGATTGCCGGCAGTCTATATCTTCGTGGAGAAAAAAACAAAAGCCAATTGCCTCGAACGAAGACGGTTTTCCGCTTAATTTTCACTGGAAACTACCAAAAGTCACGCCAAAAGTGCCCAGCCAAACAGTCCATTTCCCGGTATGCAGCCACAAGTCCTTGTGCGGCATTCCCAAAGCTATGCCGGCGGCGGCAAGTGGCACGATTATTTATACTCATTGGCCAAACGCAATTGCCACTGAAAGATGTGTTAAGTTTAAGACCGCACCCGCTTTAATTTATTTATTCGAATTTTATCTACAGCCGTGCACCATTTGTGTCTATGTGTGTACAGTATACCCCTAAAATTCTCGTAATCTCTAATTCCATGTTCACCGAAATCCTCGATGTCAATCACTAACAGCACGACTGCAGCGAGTAATCTAACACAGAATGGACACAAAGGAGCTACCGGATTTACAATATATCATGGAGATGGAACAACCACAACAGCGTCAATCACAGCCACCGCACCGAATGGCAGTATATCAAGTCCGGCCCGGCGCAGAGAAGTCTCACCGATACAGAATCACGTAAGTACACACATGTAGGGTTATAGAACCTGTTCGAATATCCCTTTGGGATTCATTCGCTTTTATCGTTATCCCTTTGCATTCCTTCGGTTTGTTATCAATAAAAGAGATTTTGGAAGGGAGTCTTCCTTTATTTTTATGGCGGTCATATGTGCGCCGACTTATCTAATATTTTATAGGATATCCCGCTGAAAGGGGCTGCATTTCAGCCGCCTGTAAATTGGCATCGCAGCAAAAAAGTTCAACGGTGATGTACGAGTTCGAGTGGTACTTTGGACGTTTCTTGTGCGCCTTCAATCATTTGTAACCTTCAGTGGGTTGTGTAACTTTTTGTGCAACCATAACCACTGAAGCGGAAATTATTCTTTGAAAGTATTTTTCTTTCCACCAAAGGACGCGCTAAGAAAAATGTTTCCTTTCCGTTGGAGGGAATTTATATTAGAAAAGTTTTCAGTGGTGGGTTTTCTTTGGCCGTGTCGTTTACAACATTTTTTGCGCTCGAGACGAGGAAAAGTTGTCGGTCCGATTTAATTGCATGCCTTTGAAGGGACTTGATGTATTTCGGTGGATGTTCGTCAAAGTCGTACTCGTTTGGAGCGAAGGAGGTTTAGTTTGGAAGATCCTTTTTACTTTTGACGGATAACATTCTCTGTCTCATATGATTGTGTTCCCTTCAAATGGAAGCACTGTAGTTTAAGTGCAGAGACAAAAATCAAGCACTCGTACCTCTAATCTGCGATTCAAATTCAGTAAACTGAAACTCGAATTTTTCATTCTATTGAACTATTAAGCAGATAGCCGTTTTTTTTTTTTTTTTTGTAGAAATGGATAAACTCTTTCCTTCTCTCTTAGGTCGTTGGCAGACTACTGATTTTTATCAAAGACTCGAACCTATGCTACATGCAATGACTCCAACCCGTACCCTCCCAAGTAACAATTTGACTTCGGTAAGGTTCTGTAGGCAACAGCTTCGATAGAGCTTCTATAGTCTTTGTTAACCGAAGTTGATCCATTTCGAAGCAATTGTTTCGATAATAACTTCAGTATGACCTTTACGAAGCATAAACACAGGCTTTATAAAGGGATATGAAATTAAGTTTCGATAAGATTTCTATTACACTTCTGAAAATGTGTCTGGAAAGTGAATTGCTTCGATAAAGCTTGTGGTTCGAAGCGCTTCCTAGAGCTTCGAAGCTTCTTTAGAGCTTCTGACCGAAGGCATTATAGAAGCAATGAACTGTCATGCAGTCAACCGCTTGAGATTGGAAGCTGTACAGAAGCACTTACTCGTACTTCCCCCTAACTTATATATGGAGGCTTTATAGAAAATGAATTTCATATGAAATGAGTCACAGCGTCCAAAGAAACAATCGATTAATGAATCGGGGAAAAATGACAAAAAATAAAACACTTTTGGCACATTGAACAATATGTCAGTAATATGATTTTAAATAAACATTTTTCGCTCATAAATAAATTAGGTAACACTTAATGTCTTTCTTACAACTTCGGTCGAGTAAGCTGCAAGTTTATTGCAAATCTTAACGAAACTCTAAAATGTATCAAGTAGTTCAGATTTACCACTGCTACAGCCTTATGACGAATTAGCCTAGGGGGTAGTGTAGTGAACTACTATGCAGCAGGACCCTTGTTCGATTCACAGTGCGACGCATGTGCGTAAAACGTAAATTATAACGAGTACGTAAATGTAAACTCCATGAAAATTGCAAAGAGTCATTGGATAATATTTACTAATAGGATAAAAGAAATAAAAAAATAAGAAAATGTAATAAAAAACATAAATATTTTTCTTGTTCATTTTTGAGCCTCTATAAAGCTTCCATAAAGTTTCGACAAGGCCCTACCAAAGTAATAACCTACTGCTGATAAATGTGAGATGCCTCTTTTGCGAAGCAATAGCCTACCGTGGATGTTAATTGCATTTCAGACGAAGAAGTTGTGTTTTCACTAAGGTCTTACCAAGCTGTTCAGAAAGTCTTAAACAAGTAAATACCTGCATTAAAGTGCGCAAAATGTGTTTCCATTAGGACTTATGCAGTTGATATTGCGGGAGGTGAAATAGCTTCGATAGCACCTTACCGAAGTCAAATTGTTACATGGGCTACAACCTAATTAGCGAGCTTAATTCTACGTATTGAAACAATTTCTGACCAACGATCTAATGCTTGAGAAGAAGGGAATTTATGACAAAGATCTTAAACATAAAAATAACAAACAGTGTGTTGAAGCAAAATTTGCACTTGCTCCTTAAAAAATTAGAAAATTTCGGCATATATTGAGCTGATATTTTTTTCGAGCTCAAAAGTCCATTGGCCATTTCAGCACTTTTACTCAATTCGAAACAGCTTTATTTTGGTGGGTTACCAACTGCCGCAGAGATTTTTCTTTTACTTCCATCGGCGGCTTTTCATTTCGTGGCTAACCGAGGCCTCAACTGAACAAACAATCCTCTCCAGTTGATCCGGTCCTTAGCTAACTGCCTCCAATTGTGACATTGAGAAAGTCGGTTGAGATCTTCTTTCACATTAGGTGCGGTTTTGCCCTGCAGTGTACTGTCGGACTTGTCTCAAAGACTCTACGCCGAACCGGTTTTGTCTTTGCACTTAAAATGTTCCAGCTACTTTAGACGACTGTTAATTTTTTAAACCAACATTGCTGAGGTTACGTGAACCTTCAAAAGCTGAAATGAATCTTATGGCATGGCTTTGCCTTTGATGTTGTTTTTCTTTGGCAGTAAAATAATGTTTTATGAAAAATATATTCGGCATCCTTCTCGGGTCAGTCGTAGCTACTCTTCGGATGTTTGTCAGATGTTTGCAAGTGATGACAAAGTGAAGCCTATTCGAGTCTTGGAGTCGAACCTATCAAAGTTTGCACATACCGTCCACTTTAAATGGATATTGTTTGAGCCGATCACATTCAGGGTGGGCCGAAAACAGCAGCTTTTCGTCCTGCATGAATTTAAAGGTATTTACTAAAAAATATAAAAGCAAATTAATGTTTGCTGACTATAAAATGTTAAAATGTGAAGCTCGCCACTCCAACTCATAACTAAACTTCAACAAAAATCTGTCCACTTTGTTGGACACACTGTAATTGGGTACAACAATCTCCACCAGGCCGTCTCGCATTTTGCAGAAACAACTTACATCTGGTCTCGGCAGACTTTCGTCGTCTATTTTTTTTTTTTTTTTTCATCAAAAAATACTTTAATACTTGTGCTCATTTTAATTCGTCCATTTTGCAACAACTCCTCCACTCAATCCTTTCCCACCAAAACGAACCCAACTATGTATTCCTATAAAAAAGTTCATGCTGAGAGAATCCTCTTGCAAATTGCAATTGAAAAGGTTGTCGAGCGGCGGTGAACCATTCCACTTCTTCGACCAACAAAAAAAACGAGAAACAGTTTCCGTCCAACCAAAATAAAACTAAAGGAACACATGCAGCAAACCCAGTAATCCTCACTAATCCCGGGATTTAAATAAAAAAAAAAACCAACACACAACAAAGACGCTACAAGCTCTCGCATTCGTGCCCTGAATAAGGACAGGCAAATAACCAAACACACAACAGCAACAAACGTACAAATAATGAAACGAAAAGAATTCCGGAAATGAGAACGACAATCCTGGTGAATTTGTTTGTGTCTACGTTTGCACGTTTGTTTTGCCGCTTCTTTTTATTTTCCTTTTTTTGTTTTTTGTGTTGTTGTTTCGCCCTTTTGTTAATGTGTACCGTGTACGGTGTACCTACTCAGGCTTTGATGGAGATTGGGAATCCCTATCCAGTAACGAACGTAGAAAACGGGTTGCCATGCGGAAGAGATGTCAACAACAAAGTAATCTCATTCAAATCATTGGGCGGCCTTTCCACCACCACCCGACGTCGTCTTCGTCGGGTTAACCCAGCTTGACATCCTTATTTAATCCAACTGCGAAGTGGGTGGTGGTTTGCCTCCAGACATCACCGAGGCGAATGCACTCCGACCGATTTCCTCATTAGAAATCTCATTTGATGTGTTTTTCTCTCTCTCTCTCTCTCTTTGTTTTAGACCACAAGTCGCTTTGGATGGCAGTCGCCCAGTGAAGAATCAGCAATGTCACCGAAGTCTGATAATTTTCTGCACGTCCAGCACTCGAGTGTGAAGGCCCAAACGCTTTCGTCGACATCCACCAAAGGACCCCAGCAAAGGAACAGCATCAAGGAAGCCCAGAATCAAGGCAAGCGAACAAAAACCCTCTCACCCAGCAGCATGTTTCGGCGCAAATCCGCTGGCAGCGCGGCCGCCACAAACGCCAAGAATCCCTCGTCACAAATTCACCCAGCCGCTGCGGCGGAACAGTCGAAGCAAAAGTATTCCCCAAACTACCAGGGAGGGTGTTCCAATGGACACTACGAGGAAATCATCCACAATACACAGAACAACAATAACCAACAGCAGCAGCAACAGCCGCAGCTGCATCAGCACCACAGGCAGGAGTACATTCTGGAGCAAAAGGACACAACGCGGTACCACAATGGCGCAAGGAATGAGACGACGACGGCCCGCTATGGCAAGCTGCTCCCATCCAAAATTAATGGAGGCGACGCTTACAGCTCATCGCAACAGCAGTTCGGTTCGTATGACAGTTTGAATGCGAACGTGGCGTACGCAGTTAGCGGCGACCTGGACGAAAGGGTGCCCAGCAACAATAACAATGGCGGATGCTACAGTCAAACGGTGTCGGCGGCGACGACGGCGCCGGCGGGAGTTTGCAGCAACTCGAATGTGGTGCTACGCAACGGCTACGACCCGAATCGCCAGATGTTAAGGTCAAGTCGTTACAATGCAGGTGGGGGGCCACCGGCCAGTGGGAACGGAATGATGGCAAATGGACCGGCCAACCATCCAATGGGTCATGTCATGAATAGTCTGTCGTCGCCAGAGAGTGCCTATTCCACCGGCTACTCCACAGATGGGACCTCGCCAGGTGAGTTGCACATAAAGTTTTATTGCCTTTAACTTTTGGGTTCGTCTTTAAATATTTACCGTGTGCGGTATTTGGGTTCCAAGTGCTCCTTGGGAGCAGCGTGTGGACGTCGTCTGTCACCTCTTAGCTGCCAGCCACATTCAGATTGAAAATTAGCCAAGTTGTTGTGGACTTTTCGACAGGGGTTCGGCCAGAGGTATATAGAGAAAAGAGATGTTCGTTTTATAATTGCGGTGTGGGTGGGTCAGCTAAGAGGAAGTGGTAGATGACATTTCAAAGCTATTAAGGTGGATGTTGGAATTTTTGAATTAGCGTCCAATTTGAGCACGAAACTCATTGATAGAGAGGCCCACTGACTTCTGTAATTTGTTGTAGTACCGCGGTTATATCATACCCTCCCTACATCTGAAGTGTAAATGTCCAAATGCTGGGGAAAATTAAACATAGCTTTCGGGATATCTAGAGATAAAAAAAACCGTTGAGACTTTGCCGTAACCTGACTAGGAACATGTCTAGAAAGTTTCAAGTAGCAAGGCTTGTTTCCTTGTGCTGTTGTCCACCTCCAAACGAGGTAGGCCGATCCTTAGAGTATTCTAAGACTGAACTTTACCATTTCAAGAATATGCTTGCAAATTCCTCCACAAAGAGGCACCCATTCTCAACCTAAGACAATTCCGTTGATGGTCCTTGCATTTTGCACCCTCAAGACCTCTCAGTTCCTTGACAGCACAATTATTCGCATTTCACATCGCTGGTGCATAAATTTGGAAAATCTCCACTGTGCAATATCCTGATTACGCATAATGCCAGTCAACAAGGACTTATACGCTTTATGCAAGTCAATGATCTGCCACGACAGGCGTTCGACTTCAAGCTACATCATCCCGCCAAGGCAATTAATTACATGTCGCCAGCCATTAGCATTTTTATGCCAAGAATAATGCGATTCATAGGGGGGCGCACGTATATAAAGGAATGTCCTTTTTCTTGCAGTGCTGTGAGAATTTGCAATTTTAATTTCGACGCTCTCGTCCTCGAGATGGTGTTGGTGGTCGCATTGTATGATGCCTTCAAGTGGGAAACTCTGACGCGGGAAGTGCAATTACAGTTTTTTTCTTTCCTTTTGTATTTCAAGGCACAAGTGTTTCAAAAGTTGCAAGTTTTTAGCGGAAAATAAATAAGAAAAATAAAAACGCATCCGAAACTACAAGTTGGAGAGTTTTGCGCCTCTGGACCTGGACTTGAGCGAGATTTTCTTCCCCCAAGGGTTAATGTCTTATGACTCTGAAGGGTTTATGTTATATCTACGGAGAGCTGCAAAATGAAGTGTTTTGCAGCCCATGGTGCGCTTGGGTATTTAATTATTTTGCAGTCGCCAGCAGGCACGTTCCGGCAGTTTTCAAGTGCACTCTGTGCAAATCCGTAAAAGTTTAATGAGTCTCCGGCTCATAATGGGTGCTTAGTGCGGAAAATCTCTACACATTGTTGCAATGAGATAGATTTTGCGATTTTTATTGGGGGGTAGGTTGTAGTTTTTTTTTCTAGGCTTTTTAAATTCGTAAACAGCTGCACACACGTATAGGCCAATTTAAGTTAGTGCTGCCAGTTGTGACTTGCATGCAAATAGTTGAACCGTCGTACATATGTTGTATCGACTTGAATAATGTAACAGGTATCTCATTGGTGCCATTCGTTTGAGTACTAGTAATTATCTTTGACAGGTTGTATCGGTTCTAATTGGGGACCGTATCGCGGCTTCAACGGCTGCAGTATGCAGTTCCGTTCGTGGGTGTCTGCACAATCAACCAGGCTGAATAGATACACGTGTTCAAGTTGATGTTCTTGGCGCTCTGTGTGCGGGTAGGGTGTTTTAAATATGCGTTTTCCGGTTGTAGATGGAAATCACTTTTTGAACAGCCTTTTAAAAATATTACAGATCGAAATTTAGAACTCGTCTTTAAGCCTTTTAGGGCATCAAAGGCGAAAGTAGTTACTTACCCGCGTATTGTTCAATGGCCTCTCTGCAAATCACATGGAAAATATTATGAGACGTTTTTTTAAATTCATCGGAAAGTCGCTTGGGAAAATGCTGACAAATAGTTCAATGAACCTCTTCGAGATATTTGCTAGAGTCCAAAAATCTTTCGACTGCTAAGTGTAACTCCCAAGAGTAGACAATATTTTGTATGACCTATTTCATGCACTGCTAAAATGTTTGCTATACATACAGGGTGGGCCAAATACAAGTTTCTTTTTAAAATAGCAATTAAATGAACAAAATTTAATTTTTTCCATGCATTATGGCTTCATTAGTAAAAGCAAACATTCCCATTAATTATGGAACACAGCGTCGTTCAAGTGGCCGCCACCGCTGGCTTCGCAGTAACGCATTCTGTCACTCCAATTTTTTAAGACTTTGTGGATGTTTTCGAGCTGTAGCTCATGGACTGCTTGGATGATATTGGTGCTCGAATCGTCTCCGGATTGTTGGCATAATATCGGTCCTTCATGGTTTCCCACAAAAAAGGCCAATTGACATCCCCAAGACGGCTGATAACTTGATTTGGGAATTTGGTGCGCAAACGATCGATTGTGGCGTGGGCTGAGTGGCATGGCGCGCCATACTGCATGAACCAGAGGTTGTCCAAATAAATGGCTTCAATTTCCACCATTCCACAATCCGCACCAAACTGTCACTCTCTGGGGATGCATTGGCTTCTCGACAATGTGGACCATGAGTGTTATCCACTAGCATACCAGTCTCACGAACTTTTTACACAAATTTGCTTACAGCAGGCGCGGCTTCATTTCGGCCAAAACTTATTTTCAAAAAACGCACTGTTTGGGATACACAGCACTCACTCGGAAATAAGTTTTCAATATTTCCGAACATAGTTCAAGCGTAAAGCGACTCAATTCGTTCCGCGGAGGTATTATACTGACTTTCTGTCAAAATTTCGAGCGGAAAACAGCTGTCAGTGTCAAAATAACCTTTGATTTAAAAAGAAACCACTAGATGGCCCACCCTTTATGAATAACATGTTTCCAATCCATACATAAGCTAAATGCACTTAAATCTATTAAAATGAAAAAAAAAATTGTTTCTCTTCGTGAATGTCCTGAATTCCTGTAGAATTTGTTTAGAAAAGCTTGTTTTTTGAAATACAAATATTTTCTTCTTAAAACAGAGGCACCAACATTTTTAGAAAACGTCGAAATAATTTTCACGAATTTTCGAAATTTTATGATTTCGATTTTTTGACCTAAAGTTGTTATGTTGGACTTTTAGTGGTTTAGTGGAAAAGAGCGTCATTACCCATTTATTCATTGAAACATAATTTAGTAACACGTTTTTAGGTTGGTAAAAATTCTTTTTATGTAGGCATCTTAGGCATTTTTTTATTGCACAACTTAACAGCCGAACTTTAGTTGTATCACCATCAGCATCTTACACAAAAATGTATTCCCAAGTGAGACGTCCATAAGTCCCGATCTTCAGCAACCGTCTCTAAATCATTAGGGGGAATCTCACAAATATGGACAGGGACACACGAAAGATGTCGACCTTGATCGATCCATCTCGCCCTGGTTTTACACAGTGGACGCTCGTCTTTGTCTTAGCTCTCAGATGAAAGTTGGGGACGAGTGCCGAAGTGACCAAAGGCAGCTTGAAACACTCAGACTTAGAGAAGTTGCTGCTCCAAATTGATTAGACACCTCTCGAAGTCTCGTATTGCCGAAATATGAAACATAGGATTTTATTGTAGGGTAGAACAACTTGTTGCGGATATTCTGGCATTTGAGCTATGACAGCCGTGTGTAATCTGACAATAATTAACTATAGAATCTATTTTGGAGGAATACTCAAGCTTGGAAAAATATCAACCAATCACTAAAACTACAATTACACGCATCTTTTTTTTTTTGGAAAATTTTGACATGTTGACGTCACAAAAATTTGGCCATTCGGTGGTCACTCGTGTGTCTTTCGTGAGAGTGCTCTGCGACCAGACGCTTGACAGGCGATCACACGTAGCGACAAATTTGGGAGAAATGTTTAGGTCATAATGACGTCGGCATGTCAAAATTTGACACGGAGAATGACATGTGCAATCGTTGCTTTAGTCACGTCTTTCAGTGCGATCGAACGACAAATTACACTTTGCAATCGTCATTAGTTAACTTTGGTAATGCTTGACAACTGAATCTGTTTGGTCAATGTCGCCGTTTTATATTCTACCGATTTTTTTTGTAAGGAACTTGATAAAACTTTCTGTTTAACATCGGGCAAAACTTCTCCTCACGTTTTCCCTAAAGCAGAATATTTCTACTCTCCCGCATGTCTTCTCGGATATTTCTAGTCTTCATTTAGTCTTTTTATAGGTCACTCTTGCCCTTCTCTACAGTTCGAACTTTTGTTCCTTGTTACACTGATTGTAGTACGATTAAACGCTTATCTGGTCCCGTGTCTGCCAACACTTTGTAATCAGTTGATTGTAAAAATAAACTTTTTGGGCTGGGGAAACCTATGAGATGACATTTCCCATAGACCATTATTGGTTAGGCATACGTATACGAGATTAAAAATACTTTTATTTTTTTCCGAACTAAATTATTCCAGCCGCGGTAAGTTGGCTCGAAATATTTTGTGCAGGCTTGGATCGTGAGTGAACATTTTGAGACCCAAGGTTTTAAGAAAACGTTCTGCACTTAAAATACGGCCCCATCACTACTCCATTCGACTCTATCCTAAATTTTCCTTGACAAGGTGACGTGCTTCCAATATACCTAAAGACGCTCGATCCATCGTTTGGTTTTTCCAATACCCAACTTCTCGTCAAAGTCTTCCTTCGATTGCATACGCGACATGAAAGCTCACGCTCTGTTACCACTTCGACTGATGCGACATACGACCTTCGGTTTACATTTGCACAATGTCTGCGTCAGCTACCGCAAAACATTAACTCATCCGCAACACTTGACAGCGTCACTATACCTGTCCAACTGTCTCTCAGAATGCATTCATTCGTTGCATACGATTGGCATATCAATTTCAAAACGAACAACCTGCCAGAGAGAGAGAGAGTGCAGCACGATGCTTGTGGCTACACCTCATTTTAGGGATGTGAAATCATAGACACTCCACATCTCTCGGATGTTCAGGCCGATTGGCTTACATTCACCTCCCCTGCTGCCAGTCGCTGAATATTGAGTTCATCTCACTGCTATTGATGGTAATCGATATGCCGTCAATGGTATTTCGTTTTTGCATACCCCAGCCCGCACCCCACCTCCGGCAGACTGTAGGGCAAATTTTTCGGTTAGTAGGTTCTTGGAATTTGGGTCATTTGCCGTGCGGTTTGCCATGATGACAGACGATTTTAGTAATCCCGTATAACACACACACAGGTGCCACCTATACTCCGCCAGAGTACTACATCAATATGCGCACCGGAACTCACTACTTCCCGAAGAGCGTCAACACCCTGGCCATCGAGGCGCAACGCTACAAGTTCGGTCTCAACAAAATCGAGGAAATGTCACCGCAGGATCCCCTGGTAAGTACACAAGCATTTGCATTATTGAACACCCCGACAGGCGCCTCTTAATTTATTCGAATTGTCGTGTTCCCTTAGCCGAACAACAATAATCACCGCCGAACCGAGTCCTACGACTCCGGACAGAGCAAAATTCCAGGCTTCGGTATACCAGACCCGGAATTCTTCCAGAACCAGGCGAAACACTACGAACAGCAACAGCAGCAGAGTCAACAGATCCAACAGAGCAAAGTTAACGTCGGAAGTCACAGTCCAGTGCCGTTGCGTAACACCATAGTCATCCCAACGCTAAAGGGTTTCGAATGTAATAATTGCCTTCTCTTGTGTCCATCCTCCCCATCCACCCACAGAAATTTCCATTAAACATTAATTCACTCGCAACCCACACCCACTACTCGTATCTGTGTGAGTTCAAAAATTTAATTGTCCTTTCTATGGCTCTTCACATTTTTAGCACCGTCGCCTCGGCAGCGTTGCCGCATCCGAACAAATCCCTGGTACTCGACAACAGACACCTCATCGTCTGGCACCACCATCGCCACCACACAGGCCTTTCCGGTGGCGAAGAAAATGGAACTGGATGCCAGCTCCTCGTCGTCGGGCATCAAGTCGAGTAGTGAGGCAGGCGCAAGTGATAAAAATGAGTAAGGATAATGAAAATATGGCGATAATTATCCCTATCGAAGGATATCAAGAGTCATTTGTGTTGTCCTTTGCAGGAAGAATGAGAAAACCTCTGACGAGTCGACGTCGGAGACGTCTAGTTCCTCGACCGAAGTGGAGAACCTCCAAAGGACCTATTCGCCGAACACAATCCGCAGGAAGAAACAGTTTGGCGATCTGTTGACGTCGTCGTGTCGTTCCGAGATGCACTCGCTGCAGCAGGGCTCACATCACCATCCGGGTGACAGTGACGAGGACGCTACACTGAACGAAATGATGGGCAAGTTCGACGAAAGCTATGTGTATGAGAAAGAGACTGATATTTTAAGGTTGGTTGTGCTTTCCGGTCCGTTGTTATCCTTAATCACCCTACAGGTTCTCTTCCAAAATCTATCCCTTTCAGTAGTGACTCGGATCCGACGGATTGTGCCTCTGATCTGGACACTGGACAGGATGCTGGCGACGAGTGTGATACGGATGACATGTTGGACATTGACTTTATTGACACCACTGAGGTGGCTGTGGTGCCGGTGGCGTCTTACCAATTGCCAAGGCGGGCTTCGCGCCAGCGCCATATGAAGACCTACCCCAGTGAGGACGTGTCGCGGCGAAAGAAGCGTCTGATGAAAACGCGGAAGAAGAGCACCGAGAGCAAGGGCCGCGGGTCGCCGCTGAGGAACTCCAGGGAGTCTCGCAGCTTGGGCGGAACTCCGGTCTGTCTGAGAAGGAACCAGTCCGCTGACAATAAGAGGTAGGAATCCATGCACCTTACAAACTAACCCTACCAATTCCATTCCACCGTCCACAGAGCATCCCAGATGTCCACATTGACAACCCGTTGTAGTTCGCTGACCTTCACCGAGGTGCATGCGATTCGAAGCAAGTTCATCGCCATTGCCGAGAGTGAGAAGGCATTGCTGCGCGCCGACCTGGAAGCCGACGTCAAATACCGTCAATTAATCCATGAGGCCGAGACCATTCTCGTCTCGATGAAGACCAGCGCACTGAGGTAAGTTGTGACACTCCCTTGCAAACAAAATTTTAACTATTTTCTGCTGTAGCATTCCTCGAGAAACACCCGTTGCGAGTCCACGCAGGGTCTGCAATCCGCTGACCAACAAACGCGTCGAAATGCTGAAACACTGCGAAGCGGACATCAAGCGGGAGCTCCTCAAACAACAGCAAAAACTGGACTCGGAGAACAGCGCCATCGACGGAGCCCTCAACAGACGCCTTGAATCGCTGAAGTACGAAAAATACGACTCCAGTTCAGCACCGAACAGCCCAAAGTCAAGCCGCTTCAGTCCACGCAAGACTCACATAACAAACTTCATCAACCAGAACGCGCCACCAGAGGTGCCTCCGCGGAGGAGCAGTATCCCAGAGCCAGCGCCTAGGTCTCCGCAACTGCAGGTGAACGGACGCACGATAAAGAGCCGTTCCGCCTCGCCATCCAGCAATAGGAGGCGCTTCCGCAGTCAATCGCCAAAGAAGCAGCAGCAGATCTGTTCCGACTCCGATTCCGACGATAATTTCAACTCATCTATGAAACAGAACCTGAGCAGGAGATCGCGGAGCCTAAGAAGTTCCCAGGCGGACGATGATGTGAGTAACAGGAACTGTTTGCCGGAAATTCAGAAGATCACTATCTACAATGAGTCGGACTACACTAATCGGAATGTGAAGCCTTCGCTGATGTCGTTCAAGTCGTTCGGCGGAGCTCCGATTAGTATGAGCAGTTACTGTCCACAGAGCGAGCCGCTGAAGAGGAAGGTGTACCGCGGCAGCTCGTCCTTTGAGCGGATCAAGAAGAGTCTCGACCTGGATTCGGGTGAGTTTGGATTGCACGAGATATTCCAATTCGTGGTTGGAAATATCTTGCTGAGTGCTATTTTTAAAATATTTTAAGCCCTGCAAAAGGTTTTTAGTTTCAAGTTGAAATCCCTTTAGTCGGTCTTGCGAATATACGGTCCAGAAAAAGTGGCAACCCCTGTTGGGCGATTGTTTGTCTCAGACCTCACATATAATTGCCGCGTGAAGACTTATTTCCAGTGAATAACGAATTTGTGAGGTCTTTTTGACTGTCTGTGCGTTTTCGATTCGAGCTTTCCCCATGCGGGCTGTATAGACGTCCAAGGTTATGGTATCAAGTGGACCTAACAAACCCTTTCGAATCTGACAACGAATCGTTAAGTCTGATAGTGGAATATTTGCAAGAAAGTCCACGCCTACCACAGGCCAGGTTTGGGACATTGTGACATGACAACAACAATAAAGACAATAATCCCCTCAACTGTGTTGAAAACTGCTGGTCAGATAAAAGCAAGTCCAATTCCAATCTACACGCATGACATGCAAATTTGCTAACAAACTAATTTCAACCTCCTTTGTGGTTACGAACTGGTCGAACGTCAATACTACTTCGAATATTTCTACAAAAGCAATTTGAACCGAACTGGATATAATGTCGTTTTCCATTGGGCAAAAAGAAGCGTCCGGGAGAGTCCGGAATCGAAACCGTTCCATTGGCACAAAAAATACTCTTCTGCTGATTCTGATAAGAGAATTTCGCTTCTTGATTTGAAGTCATAATCCATCCAGAATTTTAAGCAGCCGTAGATTATATTTTTGCATATTTTTGTGGATTCTTTCAGAAGCAGTTTTGTTGTTCCATTGGATTTCATAATGAGTGGATCACTCCTCTCGCAGGCATATCCAGCTTATTATCTCATTTTACGCTTCTGAACTTCATATCCATTCAGAAAGTCAGTCTATCCGAAATATACCCTTCCGTTTCAATATTGCAAAGTGTTTGTATGCACTTCCTACTGATTAAATACTATTACTGCATTTTCTATTAAAAATATAAACGTACCTACCCCACAAAAGCTTTCTCTTGCAATGCTTCGTTAAAAAGTCCCCCACTAACCCGAGTATTCAACCTCTTCCGCAGAGATTCCCAAACAAGCTATTCTGGACAAAATCAACAACATGCGCCGCGAACGCCAAAGCTCCGTCTCCATTAAAAGCTCCAGTCAAGACATCAACCACTCAATCAGCGACGAACCACCAACCATCGACGACGATGAACCAACAAGTGTCTCGTCTAATCTCAGCACCAAGCAGCAATTGATACTGAACACCATCGAGGACCTCAAACGTAGTCTCGAATACCAAAGCGTCGAGCTGAACGGCCTCAACGAGGATGATTAATTAGAAGAATGAACACCTCCACCCAAAGATTATTTACATACACTGTGCAATATTAAGTGAAACTACTCGTATATATTTAAAAAAAAAAAACTATTTCCCCCCCAAAAGAAAAAAAATACTAAACGAAACTCTAACTGCCCCCAAAAAACATTTAGCATTAACATTTAACACTAACACTAAATCTTTCATCATTCCATGGAGTCAATGACTAATTTTAAATTTCCAATATATACAACTAATAATTTTCTACAAAACTAACTAACACAAACCGAATACAATATACTCAGTACTCAGACACTTTACAAAGTAAAAAGCGTATTAAAACTTAAATTTAGTATCCAAAATGTAGTCGTGGAAATATGTAGTCATAACAAAACACCTTGTATTTTTTAACTCATCAGTTGTTGTTTATCATATCTCCATCCTAAATTAATTTAGCAAAAAAAAAAGAAAAGAATAAAACTCTATATCAATTTGTTTTAAACAAAAAAAAAATAAAAACAATACCATTAGTACATGTTTGTTTAGATTTTTGTTTTCGTTTATATAAAACATATTTATATAGATCCATCCACTAGTCGTGTAGTAATTGTTAACTCAGTTGTGTTTTTTATTTATTAAGCAAACAAATTAAATAAATTTTAAAACAAAGGAATAATCATTAATTAAATTATACCACACACATACATATATATATATATATAGAAACAAAAACAAAAAAACATTATATTTAAATTAATGCCAAATTTTGTAACCAAGAAACAAATTTTGTAAAACTTAGTTTTTTTTCATTGTTGAATTACGTTATACACTTTTTGTCTTATTGTTCGTTTTCTGTTGTAGTTTAGCGAAATAATTTCCTCTCCTACTTTAGTTAAATATATTTATTATATTATTACTACTATAAAACTTATTGGAAGATGTAATTTTCATTTGTAGTAATTAAGTGCGATTTACTTAAAAGAAATTATCCAAAGTAACTATTACTACTAACTACTCGTATTATTCTCGAATCTACAACACACCACATTGTGACGTGATAATAAAATTTAAATACGCAGACGTAAATCTCAAGAAACACAAGAACAAAAATTATGAAATAAACATTTGATTAGACGATATAAATGAATATTGATGTTTGTTTTTGTTTTTTTTTTTTGTAGCGTTTTTGTTACTTTGGAATTAGTTTGGTAGATTTTTTCCTATAGTTCGTTTCGAAGGTAGTCGACGAAAATTTTTTGTTTTGGTAGAATAGTATTTCCATACCTCGCCACACATACTCTAAGCGAATTTAAATGAAACCTTGACCCACCAAAGACCTCCTTTAGAAATACGTATACAAAATGAATTAGTTAGCCTTGTGCTGGGTTAGAGACGAAGATTCTTTTAGCTTCGCACAAGAAATACACATACGGAAGAAGGAAGCATTTGTATTGTGTATGCAATAGCAGTTATGTAGTTCACGATCATGCCGTATACGATCGCGTGACAATCGAAGGAGCTTTCAAATCACCTACGCAAATTAAACTAAATGTTGCATTATGGACGTGATTTTTATGCGTTCTTATTTTAGGGGTACATATTTTAAGAAAATAAGGAAATAAATTGAAATTTTACATAAAACACGGATGAGCATGTAGATTATCTTTATTAAGACGGAACGACGGATGAACACTTAATTGGTGTTTTAGTTGATGTTGGGAAATTGCAGTCGACCAAATTCTTTGAATTAGGGTAAAGATGGAAATCTACTGAAGGGATGTGCCTGAATTATGGGTAGCTATGTGGGAGCGCATGTATCCCAACCTCTGTCGTATTTATTGCTGCTAATATTGGGCTCGGATAATTTGAGTCCAAGTTCGGTAATTATTCTAAGATGGTATGTGGAGGACAGGGAAATGGCGGGTTGGTCAGTAAAGTCTTTGGAATGAGCTGCATTCCCTTTCAAAAATATGAGCGACTGCAACGACATGCAACTATTAGGAGCAGTTAACCCTCAACCTTCAAACGAAATCAAGGGCTCCCATGCCGATCTGTAGGGCCTATACTTTTTTCATTGAATAACTTTTTCTTTTTTAAATTGAGCCATTACCAATGCCGCGAATCGCGATTGAAGAATGCTCAAGTAGACTACTAAGAATTACAACGAAGTAATCTCGTTTCGGCAGCGCATAATAGATATGCGCGGTCTTATCATCATAATGTTTTTTTTTACCCACAAGATCTATATGAATTATTGATTTTCATGGTTTAGAACAAAAGTAAAAAACCCAGCTGTGGTAAATTATGAAAATCAATGATCTATATAGATCATTTGGGTAGAATAAAAATAGGTGACACTTTTAATTATAAAGCGATTTTTATGAAATACGAACCAATGAATGGTGAATTGTCTTGGATGAATTGCCGTAAGAATTGTTCTGCCTATTCAAAAATTTGTTGACTTATATTATGATCGCAATAAAGTTAAGAAAAAGAAGAAATGAATCAATCGGTGATTGCTAAAACAACATAAGTGACATTTTTATTTTTTTACAGGAGAAACAAAAAATGGTAGGTTGTCTTAGTACAAAATGCCGATTTTGCGATCGAATTTCTGTGTGTTTTAGGTATTGAATTATGTTGCTTTTGTTCCCAACGCATTGTCTGCACATAAGCTGTGTAAAAATGTAGTAAAACTGGTTTCGGAAAATCTGTTAGCTACTTGTGTTGTTTTAACAAACACCGATTCAAATGCATTGCATATTGGTAGGGCACAAGTTTTGTCCTAATAGCTCACTGATACCTCAAAGTCACAAATCACTCACTTTCTTTAGAATTCGATTAATTTTTTGCCAATTTTCCTAGTTATATTAATTTATTGGTTTGAACCGCTTTATACAAATTGTGAAATATTTCGATTACTTCAAGCGCATAATTTGCACCGCTTTTTGTAGAGCCAGGATTACACTATTATTTTTATTTATTTTATTTCTGGCAAAACAATATTTCCTCACATTCTTTCGAGTCCAGAACTTTACTCCAAAAGGAAAAAAATCCTTCCAAGTGGTACTACAATTTTTGTACGTTTTTTTAAAATAACAAAACCAATCCAAAGAAACTAAAATTTGATGACCCGATTTTGCAAATTTTTAGACAAATACTGTTATTGCTTGAAAGCAAAATAATAGGTCTGTTCCTTTACTTTTAAATCTTACGAATTTTTACGAATTTTTACTCAATGCCGTTCATTAACTCGAAAAATAGTAAAAGAGAGCGTCATCGAGAGAGAAATAAATTACCCCTCCACTGAGAATCTTACGAATTTTTACTGAACAGATTTCTTGGTGTAAGGATTGAAAAAGCTGTCAATTAACAGCTGATTCGAAATTTGTTGTCCTATTTCACATTTGTTTTGTAATTTCTTGTACATTAAAATGGTATAAACAGTCGGAAAAATAAAATTGAATGTTCTCCTTAGATTCTTTTGGTGGCGACAAGATTCTTCCTCGCTGTAAGGAGTAAGAAAGGACAATCTCCTCCACGTAATTTTTAATGCTGTGCCGCTTTTTCCTCTTCTCGAAAGCTTGTAGTTCGATCGGTACAAACTCTTCCATATACTCGGATTCCTGAATTCGATTAATTCCGAATCACTTTCATCGCTAGGTAGATGAATCAACTAATTTTGTTTGTAAATTAGCAAATTCTTCGAGTTTATCAGATATTTTAACGACATTTCGTAAAACTTTTTTTTAAATTTGGAATATCTGTCGTTTTTCATAGATTGCTACAAAAGCGTTCCCTAACTTTTTCGTAAGTGTCTCTCTCTGTGAGAGAATTTATCCCCACCACTGCCATTTTGACAGTCTTTTCCGTTCTTACTACAAAAGGAAAAGGAATAGACCTAATATCTTCTCTTGCTCTCAAGTTGATGTCCAGTCTTATTTTGTCTGTTATTTCAGGATTTATTAGCAAGAGAAACAAAATATCGGAAGAGGTATCGATTCTAAACTCTATTTGAATGGGGACTAAATTCCATCTTAAAGCTATTAAGGGCTGGAAAGCACAATTTTATAAGAAATTGGTCTAGTGGGTTTGGACGAACAAAAGCGAAACTAATAAGGTTCCGTTTTTTTCCCTTTGGGTACGGAACCTTAAAAAAGGCGGCCAGTTCGCATAGAAAGCTATAAGTTGAGAGAGTTTATTTTTTTTTAGTCGTTAAATGTCTGCGCAAAGGAAGTTGAAAACGAAAAAGTTATAACAAATTTTCCCTTTCGTACCTAAAATATAATAAACCGGGCTCCCGAGTGGAAATCCATTTTTCCGAACATTTAAGACGTTCGACTCTTTTTGCTATTTTTCTTCACAGAAGTTGCAGATCAATGATGCGCAATCAAATAACTAATAGTTTTGTGTGGGGCAAACACTGGCAAGTCAAATCAAATTTGAATGTGTCAAGCTTTCAAAAAAAAAACCCATAGGGCGTCTTAAAAAGAATAAAGACCTCGTTAAGCGGGATCGTCTTTAATAAAATAAAAAAAATGGCATTTCTCTCCATTTTTTTATTTTATTAAAGACTATAAAAATACAAGTCAAAAGTTACTTAGAAAGTTTACGCAAGAAGCAGTCCAAGTACAAACAAAGCGGTCACTCCCCGCGGCAATATTTTGTACTAGATCTGACCGCGCCTATTGTGCGAATGAACTCGTGTCGATTGGTTTTCCCAACCAAGCACTCCACAAAGGTCTGTCTCTGTCACGTGCACTGATAACATAAAAATTCCATTCGGGGATCTTTTCCAAATTTGGATAGACCCATCACTAAACAGGAATTCACTTCAAACTGCGAATGTAGTGAACGTAAAACAGGTAAAACTGGAAGAAAAAAAATTCACAATACACATTTTTAGTTCTTACTGCCGAACAAGAACTCTATTAGTGTTTGTGGAAAAACTCATCAACACATCCAGCAAGTCACCGTATAGTGCCAAAGTCCGATTTCCGTGAATCCCAAACGTATCGCACACGCTGACGATTGAATGCAAACTTCCGTGTTACATATTTGTCTTTATAAACACTGTGCCCGTAACATCCTCAAATTAGCCACACCTCCCACTTAGCACGTTTTACTCAAATAACCGTGAGACACACTTTACTTTATAGCAATTGACGAAATACTCGTAGGCGCATATGTCATCATGCTGTCAACAGTTATGAGGCTAATTCTGACTCTACTGATCTGACCGTCAGAGTTCATCTGGTCATTTCCGGCATAGGCCGACAGTAAATCTTTGTAGGTCTCTCGCCAGCAGCAGCTGGTATAGGGCTGCGAATCGAACGAGCTATCGATTATATTATATACATCGCCATAAATCGCAAGTAAATCATAAATCCGGTTATCGCCTTAAAGCATCCACTCAACGAGGAAGCAAAATTAATTCTAAAATTATATGTTATGTCGCGGGTAGTCTATTCTATGAATGAATGCTGCTTGGTATTGGTGGGCTGACGTTTGCCCGAAAAACCGTTGAACTTCTTAAGCGAATCATCGATCACCTTGACGCAATCCACCATAGAAAGCTTTAAAACGAGAATGAGCTCGATGCGAACTTTGATCTGTCAAAATCGGAGCGTCGCCGATTCTAAAATTATGCCAGTGTTAGCTGGAAGATCAAAGATTGAAAGATCACTAATCGACGCGGCGAACAAGGTATTTCGCAATCGTCTGGAGTAGTTCCGGTTGTACGTTAGAGTATGCCCAGGCAAATGCTGTTCTTGAATAGTTTTACGTTCAAGATGCTAATTGTACATCAAACAAAGTGAGTACGCGAACAGAAGGTTTTTGTGAGGATCTGTAGCTGATCAGATATGGCAACATTGGCACACTTGTGGTTCGTTAAACGATTGTGCGTATAGTGAAATGTGAGCTGGTGGTGACTCGTGGGGAAAATATCACGTGATAGCCATCGCTCTTTGAGCAAAATAAACTTTCCAACGCAGCACTATCGCAATTAAGTAGAAAGGTCGCCGGTAAGATAATGGCACACGATAATATTTATAAATCCAGTTGTGGTTCTTAGGCATTATTTATTTTTGTTTGACATTTATATTTATAACACATTTGCGACCCGTTAAGCTGCTTTCAGCGCCTTTTTTCCATCGAGTGGCGACTAGTTGAGTTGGAACTCATACTCCTTCGGCATAATGCCTTCTGATCTGTCAAAAATGTTAAATGCGATTGTTTGAGCGTCCTTACAGAGTTTTCATGACTCCTCAAATGAAAAAGCTCTTGTGACATTTGACGTTTGACGTTCCATTCGGGTAATCATTGGGCACATTCAAAAATCGACTAAATTGGTCTGTACTAGATATAACCTGAACACAAAAACAAGATTGGTCTGGAGTAGATGTAGTCTGAACGCCAAAACTCAAATTGATCGGTAACGTCACTTTTCATCAGCCACATTACGCGAACTGTCAACTCTGTGCTCAGTTACAAATTTAATCTTTCAGACTTACTAAACCAAGTCCCCCATTTGTAATCTTTGTCGCTCTGATGGAAATGGGGTTTTCTTTCAAATAATAATGAATAAAGCTCCTTTTAGAATTATTTTAGTACGTTACAATGTGCATATTAGTGCTTTGTTAATTATAGTCGACATAAAACCCATATTGTCATTATTACCTGGGGGCCTGTACCACAAAAGAACTAGTATAGTTTAAAGATAATGGAATACAGAGATATATAACTTTCCAGTGGAAAAGCGGCTGCCTACAAGCTGTTTTACCGAAAAATTCATGAAGTCAGGCACCCATGCTCATTTCTTTTCAAGTATTTATGTGAGTTCATGACTTGGACTTAATGCAGGAATTCGGTATTTTCTAATGTGTATTTAACTAATTGTTTCAATTTAATCAAAACCTCCACAAAAACTAAACAAGTTCAATACGAAACACAAAACAATTAAACACCGCGATGCCCATAAAAGCAAGACGATTGGCGGCCGGACATTAGCAACATGCTTTTTTGTAGCTCACACGTATTTACAGGCGGGGGTTGAAATTACAAAAACAACAATGTAAACAAATGGGTTTTGGGGGGATAGACGTACGAAAGATATCCATCTCTTTTATTCATTCATCTCTGCTATAATTTTTGTACCAAAAAACTGGACTTGTTAATTATGCAAAGTTCCCTTCTTTGTACAAGTCATTTGTACAAGTGCTTCCGTGAAAAGCGTGCTAATAAAAATCCGCGAAAATGATGCTTCTGCTGCTGGTTCGTTGGCTGATGGAACATCTGAAGGGTTTTTCAATAAGAGCGCTACAAAAGTTGTTTAAATAAACCAAAAACGCTTTTGGATATCAATGAAGTTCTTTATTCCTGTGAAAGTACGTTTGATGCCATTATGTATGGAAATCGATTTCTTTTGCATGGCCACCACGGGCACGCTTGCAGAAGTCCAGACGCTGAACCCAATTTTCGACGGTTTTCAGGCATAAATCGGCCGATACCTACTGCTGCAATTTCACGTTCGATATTCGTACGAAGTTCATCAATCGTCGCTGGCTTGTTGGAATAGACCATAGACTTGACGTAGCCCCACAGGAAATAGTCTAACGGCGTCAAATCGCACGACCGAGGCGGCCAAGCGACTGGACCATTTCGTGAGATAACACGTTCTCCAAACTTGGTTTCCAATAAATTGATCGTGACATTCGCTGTGTGGCTTGTGGCGCCGTCCTGTTGGAACCACATGTCCTCCCAGTCCATATCATCCAATTGGGGCCAAAAATATTCGGTTATCATTGAACGGTAGCGATTCCCATCATCACGGAAGAAGTACGGCCCAATGACGCCGCCGGCCCATAAACCACACCAAACCGTAATTTTTTCGGGATGCTATGATGACTCATGGAGTACGTGTGGATTGCTGCCTCACCAATACCGCATATTTTGTTTATTGACGAAGCCATTCAGCCAGAAATGAGCCTCATCGCTGAAGATGATTTTTCGATGAAAATCCGAATCATTTTCAAGTTGTTGCTCAGCCCAATTCACGAACATACGACGCTTCTGGTGATCAAGCGGCTTCAGTTCTTGCGTCAATTTAATCTTGTAAGGATGTAGGCCAAGATCTTTTCGCAAAATTCGCCACAACGACGGCACAGAGATGCCCAACGCTTGAGAACGACGTGTGAGAGACACATTTGGGCTTTCTTCAACTGAAGCCTCAGCGGCAGCAATTTTCTCGACACTACGGGCACTTCTTTGTCTCACTGGCACGGGAACATTTTGTACTGTGCCTGTGGATTCAAATTTGTCCACTAGACGCTCAATTGTTGATCTGCTAGGACGATTATGACGACCATAAATTGGACGTAGCGCTCTTAACGTTGAGGCCACTGACTCCGAATTTCGGTAGTAAATTTTAATAATTTCGACTCGTTGTTGGCTCGTATATCTTTCCATCATAAAATGGCAAACCTTACTGAAGAGAAATGTCAAAAGAACGGCAAGAAATTCGGCGTCGTTTGCTGTCCCTGTCGCTCTACTTCTGTAGCGTCCCTGTTGAAAAACCCTTTATATTAATAGGAATTCCATCGATTTAACCGCAAACTTCTGCCCTCTTCATTAAAAAATTGCTTAATAATGGCGTTCACGTTTTCAGACATGAGTTGGAAATTCAACTTCGTTTATGGCAGAAATGACTTCAGCTGCACAACGACAAACGGTATTCTTACCATCGTCATGACTATCACCTATAGTGTGGTAGGTATTGAGCTCCAGAACCAAACCCATGCAGAGCTATTGAAAATGTTGGTCGAAGACTAAGAGTTTCGCTCGGTTTGTTGGTAACATTAATTTACATGTAAGTCTTTCACCAAGATTATTCACCACACTAATTGAAACGCGGAATTTTTCGAGAAATATATTTTCGTCGGGTTCAAAATTAATACGGGGTCTATAAACTTTAATCATCATCATCACTTTCATCTGAATCGAAAAAAAAAACATTTTATTTTTAAATAGTCTGCACTTGACGCACGTGAATATGTACTGACTTATAAGTTAACAAAATGTTAACAGTATTTTTACAGTACAATACATAAAACCATGAAAAGTACCTACATTTTCTTTTTTTCTTTGGGACTCTGAAACAACTGCCATCTGTCAAAGCAAAAGAATATAAAACCCAAACAAATCCTTTTGAAGATTTTGATTATGAAGAGTTCTACTCTCGCTCTCGCTACAGATTTAATAAAAAAAGCTGTTCAATTCTTGATCGAAATCTTGAATATTCATGAGCCCATAGCAAATCGCGGGTTTCCCATTTTTGCATTTTTGCAACTTGTAGTTATATACTCTTCAATTTTAGTTTATTTATTTTTCTTGCTGTCATTTCATTAAAATTTGTTTAAAGAGAATTCCCTCAAACTGGCAATTCTTGGGTCTGTTTGACAAAACTAAATATTTTATAGGTCACAATATGCAAATTTGTATGGAAATTTAGCAATGAGTGCTCGAAAATTTAACCTGGACACTAAAAATTATTATAAGCATCACGGAGTGTCTGACAGTGGAATCTGTGCACAATAAAAGCAGTGAGCGCTGTGATTTTCCAACTGATTTGATAAATCATTTATGAAAAATTATATGAGGAGATATTCGTATGACGAGACTTTTAGTACAAAGATAAGCAAGCTGAAAAAGCCACCGATAAGCAAGCTTCTACAGTGCAGGTTCGGTACTCCTTAGAGCTGCAGAAAAAAAATTTAAAATCGCAATATTTTATAGTTGTGGTTGGGGATGCACAAGTTTTTAGTTCCCCTTCCGGTTTTCCAACTCAAATTCATGTCGTATTATGTATCATGACAGAAGTTTCCTCCTACAAATCAATTTAAATGGCAGAATATCCCTCGCGGGATTTTTCTCTGTTCAACTTTTTAGCTATAGTGAAGCTCTTTGGTCGAACGCTTCTTCTAACAAGACTTGCTGGACCTAACCAATAGATACTTTTAGTTTCGACTCTTGATTTTAGTAGTTCACAGTGGCTATTCTCCATACAAATTTCACAATTGGAAGAGCTTCCGTAAATTTAATGTCGAGACTAAAATCTGTTATTAGTTCGGTCCTTACTGTTCACGAGAAGAGTCTTTTCCTAAGACACTAGAGAAGCTACAATCACAGGAACGTTGTTCTCAAAGTGATCTAGATCGAAGTCTCTAAAGTCTACGAGAGTTTCATTTTTGAAACTAAGGTTCGGCATTCCTTGATATCTCGAAACTGGGGGCTAGGATTCGCAAAGTCAGCTCCTTTTATTGTGACCGAACCAATGTAGTCGAAGTCTTTTGGCTTTTTGGACTACATTCACATAGTTACAGCTCTTCCTTCTTGATTACCGTCTAACATCGGTGGCATGGTAAGGGTTCTGTAAGGCATGCAAGACTGTTGAATGGGAACATTCTTGGCGCACTAACAAGAGGTGTATCCAGTATTTTTCTCCATATTGAAAATTCCGATCCATTTTCGACACATCGCCTCGATATTCCACAGCAGTTGTCGTACGTTTTGTGTCAAGTAGATTTTTAACGGCTGCAGATAGTACATAGATCTGCGGTTTTTTGACAAGTTGCCACCGCAACATAGTTGAAAATGGATTAGTTCTATTCAGAGATGAGGGAGAAGCCACCATCTTGACAGATAAGAAGTTAATAGTTGGCGAAACAGATCCACGTGTGAGCTTTCGTTTGTGGGACGAATGGACCCTGAATAGATGAATGTACCCTAGAGGTGGTTTTACTCCTAAATCCCTTTTTTTATCTAGCTCGATTCCAACAATCAGAAGGCATTTAAGGTCTGCATCCCATAACAACAAGTTCAAACAGCTCGTACATTTTCGCTCGCAGAAGCCTCTTTGAAGTGTACACCCCTACAACTTACCACATTCAGCCGCTTTACAACTCAGATTTCAATCTACTTTAAAAACCCAAAAAGGTCATAATGTAAGTCACAGGTGCTACCACTTAACGCTTCGCATATGACTAACCGCCAAGTTTGCCAACTTCGGTAACCACGTTTGCATTTTTATTTCGGTATTGTATAATTTTTTCTTTAGCACGTATATAGCAGTCATTAACCTGTCAGTTGGTTGTACTCGTAAATGCTTGCAAGTTTTATTCCAGGTGCTCGCAACACGATTCGAACACACTTCTTGTATCCAGGCGCTTGCGAACAAATAGATCCAGAAGAGGGTGTGGCGAGAGTTTTTTTTGCAAGCTTATCTATGAAAACACCGAATAGAAAGACCGACTAGCGATTGAGGAAGTTCCAAAGGTTTCTGAGCGTACAATGGACATTGGATGGCTAAAATAAATTTCACTTTATGGCTTTATCTTTGGTTAAAACTGGAATAATCTGCAAGATAAAAATAACTGTAATTAATAGCAATTAAAATTATCTCAATTGGGTAATTAAGGAGTCACTATTCCCTGCCCTCTAATATTAATTTGTGCAATCACGAAATACAAAAATTATGAATGCACGCTCTTGTCAAAGATAGGACTTGTTTTAATGGAGTTTGCAATTTTTGATAAATATGTCGATGTTTCGGACAGCGGTATAATAATTCCATTGACGTACGAGGTTGTACTTTTAATAAAAAAAAGCGCGTGCAAAATTATATACTTATAGTGCGTAGTAAACTATTTGGGGTTCACTATTGTTATTAATAAACTTTTCAGCAAATTATGACAACAAACACGGAAATGTTGTTTTGAATTGTTTTACCGTACCCCATCAAGAGCGACGTATACCGTGGTTAGAAAATTAAAACTTTCGTCGAAGCTCGCTAATTCAGAGGATAGACTGGTCAGGGATTTAATTCTGGCTTCTAAGACTGTAAGGTAAGGCATGGAAATTTATGACAAATGGAAACACCTTTAATCGGTTGCCATCCGACTGATCAGTGGCACGTGTCTCTAAAATGGCTTAGAATTCAAAGTTATAACCTTTGAGTTTTCAGTTATACAAATTAAAATCATTTAAAGTCGAAAACTGTTTGCCGAGAATGCTATTTTTTTCAAACGTTTTGTAAGATTTGTGAGTAAAAATCGGTTGGGTCTGTTGACTGCGTTTCGGGTTCCAGATTTTTTTAAATGAGTGGTTATGTCTGCAAGCACTGAGAGAGGGTTTTTGAGCTCGATATTTGGAAAACACAAATTTGGTGGATCGTAAGTTTTTTTCCACAGCGGAACCTCTCTCCAACGTCTAGCAAACATGTGAGAGTATTATTGTTATTATAAATTCTTTATTATTCTAATTTTAATTACAATTGTGTAGAATTTACATAGACATGACATTTTTTAGTCGTCTGCCGGATTAGACATTTCAACAAAATGGCAAGAAATAATGAGAGAAATGTGAGAGTATTACTGTTAAAAAAGCTTTTCAATTCTGCCGTATGGACTCGGCATTAAATTGTAGGTTATTTAAAAATAATAACTTCATAGAAGCGAATGCTCGTGAGAAGGTAGGCCTACACGTATCTTCGGCGCCACCTATTTACTTTGAGACTAAAACACTCAAGTGTCTTGGTTTGCATCGCGGTATGCACTTAGTCAAGAAGGTTCCAATAAAATGGCTTTCAGCTTACTCATAACTTTATATTTAATTTATTCGGCTTGACAAGCTTTAACTGACAAATTTTAAAAACTTACGACTTAAATCTTGGACTTATAGCTGAGACTTGAGACTTAGAATAGTGGGTGAGACTGGGTTTAATTGATGGAGTGCTGCGAGTCGAAATTAAAGAGGTTTAGGTAAGCATTTGGCAGCCATCGGAATACAAGAGATGAGGGGAAGTGGCTTTAAGAGACAGACGAAGAGAAGTCTGTGATTTAAAAAAAATGCCTGCAATGTCCCCGTGTTGTTCAAAGGTCTTAGAGGAGATATAGATATCGAGGTATGATCAGGATCATTTCAAGGAAGACCAAGTAGACAAAATCAAAGAATGTTGACATCTTTTAATTCTGAAAGCATAAACTCGCTCGCTCGAGACCACTTTCAAAAGGAGGGGCAAAGATAGATCTAGAAATGTTGAATGCTAAAATACCTATTTATTGGCTAGCGGGTTTTGGCTAATCACAAATAACGCACCTGCAAAAGTGGATCTATAAAAATCAAAACTTTCTTATTCTGCAATCGAACCCCTAGATAGCTTCGCCAAGAAACAAGAAAGCGACAAGGAAGATTAGATAAAACCACATCTACTATTCAACTTTTATCGGACAACTCTAACCCGAACCGGTTGCCAACGAGTTAAATTAATAAGTTCGCTTATCAAATTAACCGACTGTCACTATTTCGACCAATCCCATTTAAACGAAAGACCAGCATAATGTCTCACTTTGGGATTTTTTCAAATTATAAATTTTGCAACTTGACAAATTTGCATACTCAGAACCAGTTCCGAAAATTCTTATTTTAGAATTTCTCTAAAATATTAAATGGAAATAGCAACTGGTCGCGGCACAAGACGTCTTATGCAAACTTTTCGAAAATTTGCATTTTTTATATTCATATAGGAAACGTGGCGAGAGACCCTCGCGCTTCTTACGTACACAAGAGTGACTTAAGTGCGAATGGATATTTAATTTCCAATTGGGTAGAACTAACGACCAACTGCACTGTCAGCAATTAGCAAACACATTAAGATCCGCGCAGTTGTGGGTAAATATTTGGGGTTACATTCTTGCATCAGCTTTTTGCGCCGTAGATACCTTTGGCAAAGATGTGCATGTGCATGTGATCACGCCTAATTAATACGTTACACCACATCACGTCCGCTAATGCGTTCTTAATGAAGCGCGCATCCGTTTTCCATCAGCAGCTCAAAAATCACACGGACGCTGCGTGCAGCTCCATAATGGTTGCTTTTTTCGGAAATTTTCCTATCACTGATTAGAGCAGTATATGTGGCATGGGCAACCCAAATGCAACGTCCAAGTGATATCAGTACGACAGAGTGGGGTTTTATCAGGGCACGTGATCCGTGAGTGACTGTTCCCACTCAAGGGTCCGAAATGAAAGCTACAATCCCAACTCTATGGAGTGTCGGTAAGGTCCCATGATAGACTCCATAAAATCAATTAGAACACTTGTAACGAGCTTGTGTGTATCAAAGGCCATGCGGTATGATAAGAGCGGCTGGCGGGTGCCTGGAAAAAAATGCGTGCTCGCAAGTCGCACGTAATCTTATAAATCTAGTTCCAGCTGGATTTTGAAAGTCCAGCCGTCTGGCGGCTGTCTGTAAAATAGATTGCTCTACGTGGACTTTGCCTTGAGATAGTAAGACACTTTGAAACGGATTTTGGTTTGCAATTTGTACAAACTATGGGGCTCCGGGAGATCAAATATAGTGAGGGCTGTTATCTGTCGACCTTGTGCGTTGAGTAAGAAAATATTAGGGGTTTTCAGCGAAGATGTTTGCGACATGATGAACTAGGAACTATAGACTTACCAGATGGATTTATTTTAGAAAAGAGTTTGTGGGGCTTTTAAATCTAAGGATGTCTGGAAGAAGGGTATCGATTAGTTATGTCGTAAATGGTACAGTCCACCAGGGGTGTAGCAAGCAGTCATATAAGAACAAATCGCTTATAAGAAACGCATGTGGAAACACCGTGGCCTTTCTCTATATCTATATATATAAAAATGAATGTTTGTCTGTATGTCCTTTATAGCATCGTAAACTATGCATTTGATCATGTGATGATCTTTAGCAAAGGTGTTGTGCATGAGCCCACGAAGGTTTCTGAGTTGGTACGACCACTGTCATTCCAATGAATTTCATATATTGCCGTGATAGTTCATGCTGATATGAATTGAAACGAAAACAGCGAACGAATGATGACGTTTCGAAATTCAGCAAATTCTCAACAGGTGGCGCTGTATCCAAATTTCCTGTTTCATGTATCTCCCTCTATATATATATATCAAAATATGACACATTGTGTTTGAATTGATGTTCTCTTAATACGTGAACCGATTTTGTTTCTGGAAACTTCAAATGAAACGTGACGTCAATATCAAGGTTTGTATGTACATACGGTCTTTGTATGTGTATTGGTTATACGAGTTATAGGCATTTTAGTGAACGAACATGTGTTGTCGACCTCAGAAAGCCCTCAACTACTTCAAATGAAATTCTGTGAATATGTATGGTTGGTTGCAGCTTAAAATATAAGATAGTTTTGGTGGCCACCACAGCTTAAAGGACAAGATAGTTTTGGACCCGATACGTGTCGCTGTTGTCCACCTCTGAAGCCACTAAACTGATTTCAAGGAAATTTTGTGGATGTATATGGTTGGTTGCGGCTTCAAAGATACGATAGATTTGGACCTGACTCAGATTGTCGATCTCCAAAACCGCTCAACCAATTTCAGTGAAATTTTGTGGATGGGTATGGTTAACCCGATAGTCCGTTCTTGCTCTGCATTGGGGTGGTTCGCAAGCATTTAAGAATATGTGATGTTGCATGTGGCATATGTGGGCGTATGCCGTACACTCAAGTAGTCCAGGATACGAACCACAAGTCCAGGATAAGCACAATGTTTTTGGACAATCGCGTTTCTGGATGTACTCGGTCGAATGGCAGAAGGGGGGATTGCCGATTGCCCACATTCTTCTTTGGTTGATTTGGTTGATTGAGAAAATTTGACCGGACCAACTCTATTCAATCATTAGCGCGGAAAAAAACCATCAAGAAGCCGACTCGGAAATCTATGAAGTCGTTTCTATGCATTGAACTCAATTTAGTTCCAATTGAGTTTCATTCGTTCAATAGAGAGGTTCAACTTTCGGTACGAAGTTCGCCGGGTCAGCTAGTGTTCATATAAAAAAAAGCTGATATAAAAACCTCGCTTGTCAGAAACATTCGGATATAAAAAACGAACATAATCCACGATATAAAAGAAAGTCCCCCGCATATAAGAAGAAGAATTTTTTTATGTGTAACTAGCGGAAACCCGCCTGCTTTGCTAGGCGTTAACATTTTAATTATTTACAACTACACATTTTGCATCGGTGAGTCGAGGACCTCCGATAAATGTCATTGGTATTTATTACAGATTTCTTATTTAAAAACATAAACCATGTTCATCTTTGTGATCGCTTGACAAATTTGAATTAAAAAGAAATTGGGCGTTTTCAGAATTGATTTTGATAATTTTGAAAACATAATTTACTCAAAGTATGTCTGCCGTTTTCCGGTTATCTAAAGAAGACGTCATTTGTAAAAAAATGTCATTTTTCAAAAATTTATTGAAGGATAATACAGAGAAAAACTGAGCGGCAATAAGTTAGAAATGACCATATTACCTTAGAAATGAATTTTTGTTACAATCGTATGGACCGTTTTCGAGATAAATGTCCAAATTTCAAAAGTACCGTTATTCAATCATTTAGCTGAAAACTGAGCATGCATGACTGCATATGTTAACATCCCCTACTTAAGCTCAAAAATCAATTTTGGTTGAAATAGTCGTTGAAGAGCCGTTTTCGAACAAATCAAATATTGAGGTTACCTTGCACAAAAAGAAACGGCACAAACTGTGGACTCAGACTATATAAATATACTATATACACGCACAAAAACAGGTATGTTCACAAAAATAACCAATACACATATAATGACATAAAGACACATAAAAACCTAGACGTCAGAAATTTTCAGAATCAAAATCGGTTGACCGAAATTCATACGTGCTCCGATTTCAACCAAACTTCACAAAACCCATATATAGACCAATACCAAAGATGTGTGAAAGTTTTGGTAAAATCGGTAAATGCGTTAAGGCGTGAATCGGCGACAAACGAACACAATTTTAAGGCTCAATTTTTATATATAGAGATAAATCATTTTTCTTGAATCCGATCACATTTTCGAATAATGCCGATGATTTCTTGCAGACATTTCTCATCTAAGATATCATTTCCCGCAATTTGAATGTGACCTTTCGACCCAGACAAGAGTCAACGAGTTCAGTCCAGCGACCGAATTTAAAGAATTATTTCAATCCTGGAGCAAGGACTTAAGCCACTAGATAGCATAGATCTGCGCTTGAGAAGTCTTCATCGAATGGATACCTGGATGGGTGTCACATTTCCCCGTCGAGTGAAGTTTTCAAAGGATTAACATTTATAAATATGAATAATTTTTGAATGCAAATCAAATGTTATAAAATTAACTGTTATTAAGAAAAGTATTTCATTTACATTGAAAACATTTTATTAATTTATCAAGTCCAAGAATATCTGCGTCATAACAAATTTGTTTATTACTTTTATTATTAAGCATAGTCCGATAGAAAGTATGGCAACTCCTGAGGACGCGGAAAAGCATTAAAAAGCAACTGTCATTTTAAATTAATCATGAACCCGGTTTAAGTCCCATATCCTTTTCATCTTAAACGAAAACCACCAAAATTAAGCAAGTCATCTCAGCGTAGCCTGTGTACAGGCGGAAATATTAAAAAATAATATCAATTCTTTGCTTTGACACAAACACATTTAATCATCGCCAAAAAGCCACAGACACAGCTTTGTTGAAACTGGCTTTCGTACTCAAATCATCGGTATAGGTATACGCAAATAAATCGAACTCACCATGACCGTTTCAAAGTCCAATCTGAAAACGTTATAAAGTTGCATAAGTTTACACCGTCGCGTCGCGGACATTATACTTTATACTTATTTCGCTTCATTCGTTTCTATTGTGGTTTTGTTAATTTCTTTTGTTTAAGCAAAATTATGCAGAAGGTTAATTATTTTATTTTATATATCTCTTTCTTAGCTAATTTTCCATTTAAGAACCAATTCGAAATACATTTAAGCTGGAGACACTTCGTAATGAGGCTTCTGGTGTGTTGTTTGCACTAACGTCACACAAGCGTTCGGGTATACGCATATATGCCCCCTAAGCAGTGCCGGCTCCAGCCAAACTAGCGCCCTGAAAGCGCCCTTTTTTCATATTTGCACATATGCATAAGAGTCTTTTCCCCATCACCCAGGAGGTGGACTTTCAATGTGTTTTTTTTTTATTACGGTATTTTTTGTTCTGAGATTTTTGAACTAGATTCTCTTGTAAAATGTAAGAGATGAACAGGGTGGAATATTTTGAGATTATGTAGGTAAGAAGTGAACTTGCATAGGTCTAGTGGGATTTTTTATTTTGCGATATTTTGATTTAGATTCTCCTTGAAGTTGCAACATTGCAAGTGATGTGACTTAATGTGCAAGAAATAATTCAATAATGGATGTTGTTATTTTGGGTTTATTTGAACAAGCTTTTTGTTTACAATGCAAATGACAATATTTGTTCGCGCAAGATAAAATTAATTTTTCTTTCCTAGTAATGCGCCCGCAGAACTTGGCGCCCTGTTCATTTGCACATTTTGCACATATGGTTGGTCCGGCCGTGCTCCTAAGGAGGGCAATCAGTTTTCTGCCTCTGTACATTTTTGGGGCGCAACCGTTCTCATCAATATTCAGAGGTGGTTGCGAAAGAGCTTTAAAGCAGTACCTGGTATTATGCGCACAGGTGTGGGGATCAATTGAGGCATTTACGTCAATGCAACAGGACCATGAGTTTTGCCGGAAAAACAAAAATCAAATTCTGTGAATAAAGCGCGTGACTTTATTAGGTTCAATAGAGGACATAGAAAGGCACGCAGAACGGTGACATCCCATCGCCACAAATAGCGCGAATCATCAACACTTGGGAGTCACCTCACGGAAACTCTAGTTATGCCCTCGCGCATTGATTCATACGCCAGCCCAAAAGCTGAAGCCGGTCTATTCTAATCACGTGCGAGAATTCCTTTATTGCACTCAACGTCACTTCACGGCATCACAGGTTTGTTACTTGGACCGCAAAACTTTTCATCCGCAATCGATGCTGTACGAGGAAGTTCCTTTGTATGGGCGAGTGTGTATCCCAAGCTTCTAGAAGCAGCATGAAACACCCCTGTCAGTCTCAAGCTCATCGGCGTATCGTGACGTCGTCGTACGTCGTATCGCGTCTAACAAGCAATCATAGCGCACTTCCTCATTGCCAAAGCGAGAAAAAAATGTAAAGTTTGCCTGCCTCCGCTTTTGGCAGTTTGAGGTCTGTCTCGCATTATTTAGATACGTCCAAACTGGAACTGCGTAGATTAACGCTTGCTTAATGTTTCACTAATTAGTTCGCAATACCTCAACCGAGATAGTCGCTCATTGTGAGATTCATCTGTGCGATGGTTTGCCAGAGCATTTCCTCCTCGCTTGCTGTGGTGTATATGTTGGTCGGTTCATGGCAACAGAATAGCTGACGTAATGTCACACGAGCGTTGGCCAAAATGTGTACCGCACGCAGGGAAATATAGATCTGAGGTTGAAAGACTGTCTTCCGGAACAATCGTCTTTACACAAACGGAGAAGGTTTGATTGTCGTACGATCTTGTGACCTTCGAGGCAAAGCAGGTCTAGTTAGAGACTTAGACCAACATTCACAACGTTTGATGAAAACAGTTGATCAACACAGCGGTAATTTATGTGTCTTTTGGGTTTTTACATCGAGATGAATGACCGGCACCAGCCATTGCGGATCCACGACTGGACGATGGAACTTAGAATTCACCTGTTCAAAGACTGGGGGAAACCTTCCCAGACACAAATTAAATGATTTTGAAATTGAAATGGTGTGCTCTTTGGTCTTAGCTCTCAACTTTTAAGTGGAAATGGGAAAGCAGCGCCAGGAAGTGTGAAAATTATCTTCATTCACGAATGAACTGCTTTTTTGTGATGCAGTTAATTGATTGATAAAAAGTAAAAACCTTGGGTGGCTTGCATCTTAATTACATCAGCATTATGCACCAATAATGGATGACTGTGCTATAACTAGCTTCCCTGGTTTTCATGGTCTAATCTTAGAAAAACGAGTTAAGTGGTTTCGCCAGAGCTATATCTAATCTGGGAGCTGACGTCTCGAGGTTTAATTGACGCGTACTTGCTGCTTATTAGTAGTAGCTTTATTTTGGATTGCATTCTTCAGAAGCTTCGTATATATGGACAGTTTGTGAAACAAAATGTATTTTCTTAAGGAAAATCTTTACGAACTTAAAACACAACCGGAAAATGAATTCTGTTGCATTTTTGATAAACTTAAACTTCACAAACTTAACCCTATCTTGGTCATAAAATGTAGCTACAAAATTGCAAAACTAATTGATCCAAAAAAGATTAGTTTACAGCCCGATTCTGCCGTTGTGAGGCCTCACAAGCCACAAGCTATTGTGAGGTTGATTCCTTGTGAGGTTTGTTGTGATTCGATAACATTTTTCGGATTCTCACGGATAATGCTCACAACGAACCTCACAATTTATTAAGAAAATAAATATTGACACTGAAATGTTTTAGAAACGAAGAAAATAAAAAATTAACCACATTTGTCACAAATCAAATCACATTCCTCAGTTTTTTTCATAGAAATATCAATTTTCCCCGAAGAGTATAAATATAGCGTAAAAGGCCAGGTTTGGGTCTTTAAATGCTTGAAAAGAGGGAAACAATGCACTCAAATACAAAAATTTGCCATTTGTGAGCGTTTATGACTGGTTTTCTATTTTGTGACTTGCTCGATATGAGGTCACAATTTCGATTGTTTTTGTGAGCCTCACAAGTTGTGACTGTGCTGCCAGAATACGGAAACCTCACAAAATCTATTTCACCACACACTGTGAGGGTTTTGTGACTAGTGAGGTTTGCCAAAATCGGGCTGTTAATTTAAAATATTTATGAATAAGTTAACTACCTTTTCTGTTCAACTTGTCAGTCAAATCGCAAAAAATTAGATTTTACTGAGTCTAGAGGGTTCACATTTCACAAATGTAACAAAAATGTATGAATCACGCTGACTGCGGTTGCCTTCTAGTGAAACACTAGCGATCGGTCCATTGTGAATGTGTCTGGAGTTGAGGGCGAATGATATCCATTCAATCCAGTTTGTTCTATCTCAGCCCAAAACCGTTCCAGCCCACCGCAGCAAAACCAAAGATCATATAAATGAGCAGTGACTGTACTCGGCTCACTCAGTAGCCAATGATACCCAGTGGCTTGTGGAGATCACAGCAAACCAGTCAGTATAAACCGCATTTTAGGTACTGATTGCGTGACAAAAAGGCAGCCAGTTGGAGGTATCCACGGTCCACCTCAGATCGTGAGAGCATATCCATTCAAGAGCATTTCCCTTTGGTTAATTTATATAGAGTCATACAATTCTCACCTCGATTTAGAAGGAACTCCGGTGGAAAGGTCTTCAAAACCAACACAGCACTTGGACTTCTACTTCCATTTTAAATCTGAGCCGTGGCTCGGCCAAAGCCATCAGTCTCTGTCTTAAATTTACTGCCCAGTTATGTCGTTATCGACTTTGGTGATGTTGAGTCTTTTAAGTCATAAATCGAGAAAATACGAATTCAAGACACGAAACATTTGACAGCTTGTCGACACCACAATGTCTGGGATTCTATTTTTCTAACATTGTGACGTACTTGGACTACACGCAGAAAAATCACTTTTTTAACCCTGGATGGTTACCCTTATTCTACACACTCTAAGGTTATGCTTCGTCGAATCGACGAAGTCCACTTTAAAACCTACATACTCCAAACTTTACTCCGAACTTTGTCTTGCCTTTAACTTGAAATTGTTCAATAAGACTCTTAGGCATATTTAAACTAGATTTATATTAGGTATCCGCATTTTTTCTCATTTTAAATGTAAATTTAAATATATCACTTAATTTTGATACATTGACAGTCATTGATTTAAAAAAAAAAAAAAACAACAATAAAATAATAGCACCTCCAAAATAAACACACAAATAAAAAGTAGAAGTCCATATCAACTAAATCAATAAACAAAAAAATTAAAAAAACAGTTTTATATACAAAAAGTAACAAACACTTACGAACATACCTTACAAAAAACAGAAAAAACTAATATTTCTGATGATAGCAGGAGAGCATACGTTCGCTCACTGGTAGAAACCACAGCCAACTGATGTTGTAAGAAAGAAGAATAGAATAGGACGAATAGTTAAAGAGAAATCATAAAAAATAAAAGAGGTGTTCGTCGACACGACGAAGGGTAACCATCCAGGGTTAAGATCAGCCGACTTTTAGTTAAAAACTACCAAATTATACTGTTTCTACAGCTTCTACACAGTAAGTGGATTAAATATAACCGAGTTTAAGGAAGCTCTTTTCAAAATAACCCATTTTTCAATTTCCTCCGAATTTTTTCCATTGTAAAAAACAAACTGAATCTGTAGAATTTACCCAACTGGACGTTAATAATCTAGAAACTGGGATGATAACAACTGACAAAGTGTTTTTAATAGTATGAATTTAGAATCTCAATTTTTTTTAACAACGAATACTTTTTTTTCAACAGAGAGCTAATTAATTTTAACCCATTTTGTTTTTCACCGAGCAAAAATCGTACTCGGTTGGAGCGAACTTTTAAGCATGTAACCAGTGTTGCCAAAACTGGCTATTTATCGCCGATTTGGCTCCTCGGACTTTTCATTGACTCCTTTAAATTTTCAAGTGGGGCTTATCGCAATTTAGGCTATTCGCTTTAAGGCTTAGCGATTTTTAGGCTCCTTAGGAATTTAAAAAAAATGCGTACTTCTATTGCGAACAGGACCATTTCGGATAACTCAAAATAGTTAATCACCTCCATTTTGCTACAGTATTTGGACAGACTCTCCTATCTCAGCGGTAAAATCACCTCACAAGTTATGCATGAATATGAAAATTCAGTGCCCAAGTTTATATAGATTGTAGGTGGGTAGGCCCCCTTCCAGCAAAGTGTTTTAGCTTTTTGTTTACATTGCAAAGTGGAAACTAGACAAGAGTCTCAATTACGAGTTTGTGTGGTGTTTTTTTTTTTAATGTATTTTTGTTGTCTTTAAAAACAATTTAATTAAAGAGTTACAAAAAATTTAACTTTTCTTCTTCATATTTGACTTTGGCTATTTTTGGCTCCAAGATTTTCCAAATTTGGCTCCATACCTCTCATAAAAGCTGGCGATACTTGTTGTAGCTAGATGAAAATATGAAGCACTTGTGACGGAAAGTAACGTCATTCATACATCTTGTCTTATTACGTATGCAAATCACACTCGTACATATTCAGACCAAGCGTCGAAGTCTTATATTTCCTTCATGAATCCATATGTAAAAGTGAACTATCAACAGGTAGTCCTGCATTCAGCAAAAGGTGCATAACTGGTAACGTCTTCCACTTGGGATTTTGCACCGTCACCACCCATTTCCATTAAAAAAATCGATGACAGATGCCTTTGTTTATTCCAACTATCGATTTATTTGTTTTGCACTGCCTTTGCAAAGTTAAGAGTCATAAACCTGAAAAGCTAGGTTTTCCCTTTCCGTTCATAAGCAATTGCCACAGTTGTAGACCCTAAACGGCGCCCCTGTAAGTCGTTACTCCGATCGTTGCGATTTCTAACCGGTCGCGGAATCAATAGCTCCGACTGTTAAAACCAAAAGTGTTCCGGTTGTAAACGAAAACTATATGCTCACACAAGTTCAGTGCGTAAATATCCGAAATAAACAAAATTTACATAGGCACCTGACCTCTGACAGTCATATAATCTAGCTCTAGAAAAATTAAAAATCAAGGCTTCTTTTAGCAGGCGCAAACAGAAAATTCCTCCAGATAACAATATCTCAATAAAATTGGTAAATTCGACAGTCGTCACTCTAATTACACACTAGGTATACCTGCAAACCTCATACCTTTGATTGATCCGAATGACAGTTAAAAATAAATGACAAATAAAAAATAAAGCAAACGAAACAAAACAAAACAAAATCAAAAAAATAAAAGAAAACATTAAAAATACTTATTAACTGCACTCAACGTGCCGTGGAGAATTAATTCAAAAGCGTTGAAAAAAAATTGCCACCGTCTGCAACATACCGAAAGATAAATCAGTAACGCGTACCAAGCTTCATTTTGTATTTTTTTATCGTCGTTCGTCTTATGCGTTGTACTTTTCACGCTTTGATGTTATTTTTCGTGGCAAAGACAAGAAATTTACTCAATGTCACCGCACACCACCGCACAATCGAAGCCGAATTGAGGTGAACTGTATTTGGATGTTTTGCGCATTTCGACACACAAATAAGTCCAACATTGCCCCATATTGTTGGCAAATGCGTAATACCTCATCGGGGCGCGTGACTCAGGAGTTCACTTGATATGATCTTGGGTCAAGTGGAGCATCAGTGTCAAACAGGAAGACGACTGCAGAAAGTGAAATGCCTTGCCAGACGACAACGGAATATCAATAAATCTCTGCGCACAAGTCCATCCACCTTTCTGCAGCCATCTTTACGGCCGCCGAAATCACAGTCAAGGTATGTGCTTAAAGATGCAAGCCTCGACGTCGAGGGACTTCCTTATGCGATTTGCATGCCAATCGACTTGGGGTATACGAAAACCGTTGGATGGCGGTCTCTTGCAAAATCACCCACATTGGGCAGAAGGCCAATGGCCAAACGCCGACCAGTTGAAGGGAACACCGCGCGCTGGTGTTGGCCAACTTTTTATAAGTCACCATTGAAGCCGTCCTCTGGTTGCGCCTTTGAGCTAGATACGAGCGTGGGTCATCGGCGGCTTATTTATCTCTTGGTCAGAAAAGTAATGGGGGTTCGCTGATTCGAAACTTTAATCTGTTTGACACACCCCCCAAAAGGTAAGTTTCAGGCAGACATAGTTGCAGATACAAAATGTTGCAAGCGACCTCCGGCTGTTAAGCTCTCTGATCTTGAGGCGGTAAGGAATGCCCATGCGGCAGGTGTGACGTGGAGATGTGGGCGCCTATGAGTCTGCGCTCATTAACTTTTACCGCGAAATATTTTCGGGGAAAGTTTTACGCAGAATTTTTCGATATTTTTTGCTGAGTCTTTTCGCGGTGTGTCAATTTAAGCAAAATGATGAAATCATTTTGTACTGTTACGAAGTTGAGCGAGATACTGTGAGGAGATATATATCTGGCTGACAATATGTATACACGATGTTGTAGCAATCGGCAAACTGATTGTGTAAATTTGTCTGTTTGAAGTGTGTTTTTTGGTCAATACACTTTACAGTTCAATAAACCAGCTTTTACAACCGAATTTGTAATGAAGGGAAGCGTTTGGAGGTCATCAATCAATTTCCTCCTTGGTATGGTCTTTGAGACTGCGGGAGCAGGTGCAAATTATATGCAAATGGGGAATGGGAACCCCTTTCAGTAATCGCAAGTAACTTGTTTGTGTGAACCAAGAAGTTGCCTCAGCTTGTTGGGCAAGGTCACTCTTCATGTGCATTTGTGCTCTGCAAATATCCTGAACGTGCTCAAGACCGTTGAAACAGCATTTACCTCCTGTAAGGTTCATATATAGTAGTTTTGAATCGAATATCAAATCGAAAGGCGTTCCAGGATTATTTCATCTGCTTGCGACCAAGTTTTTGCTACTACGCCTCACAGTAGGACGAGGTCTTGTGGTTTTTCTTTGGAAGATGACTTTATGCCTCCTAGATGTCTTCCTAGCCCGAAGAAACAGTGATTGACAAGAGTACTCTGTCTCTGTACTCCATCTTAGGGAGAGTCTTTTTCAAAGGTTGTTATAGAAGCCTTCCGCCATCTTCCAACAATAGGCAAAAAGAATATAATATCAAGCTGCAGTTAAACGCGACAGCAGTACACCTACTCGTTGTCATACCCTCAGAGTTCTCTATAGAGATTAACGACTTTTCCGGATCAAACTGCTCCCAAAATATAGGATAAGCTCATCGGTGGTCCAAGTTCCATGTTTCATAAACTCATTACTTACTGCGGAACTTATGAAACTTAAGAAAAATATGGATCAAGTATGCCCCAGAGAGGCATAAGGCTCGTAACAAAAGTGGTTGATCTTGTTTGGAACAGTGAATTCGCAAAGTTGCTATATATGCTTAACAAATCTATCGAAAAATTTGCCACACCTCTAGGCACCTACTCAGGAAGAATAACTGACAAAATGTGATTCGATGAAGGAAATATTTGTCAAACTTTTATAGAAATTCAAGTTCGAAAGAAGGCGTTGTAACTTTGAAGACCCTATTCCGCAAAAATGAATGACTTTCGGTATAGGGCTCTTAACACTTCAGTCCTGCTCTGAATATTGGACTCAATCTGAATATATTCTTAGTCAATTGGGTGGAAAGATTCTTTGTAAAAATGTTAGATCCCATTTGATTGGACGAGCTTTAAACTGGGAGATTGGTCTTTAAACTCTATGAGCTGCAAAGCGGCATTGACCTATTCATAAAGTTGGTCATCAGTCTTCGAAGATGGCTAGCGCATCCAAGGAGTTTTCGTCCTCGATCCAGAAGGAAAACGCAGTAAGGAAAGACCTCACTTTGAGTGGCGTGCAAAGTGGAAGTGGACCTCAATCAACTTGGAGAGCGAAATTGAAGAAGGTAACTGAAGGAGCGTAGTGGCTGGGGTCAGGGTCAGTGATGCCAGATTACAAGATATATCTTATTTTTCAAGATTTTTGAGCTCCAAAATATATACAAGGTTTTTTACCTCAAATTCTGATTTCAAGAACTTTTTAAGTCCAACAAATTAAAAGAACCCTTTCTATTGAAGAAAAACGTTGCCTATTAATTCCATTATTATGTGTAATGTAAGTCGAAGAGAACCCATGCACAATTTCTGTTTCACTTTGGTGTTTTTAGAAAAATATTTTAGGAGTTAAATGGATGGAAACTTCGCATATCCAAATCTTAAAAGATTTTATTTTCAATATTTTATCTCTTCCACATTGTTGCGTCCCAACTACAAGTGTTAACGCACCCTCAAGAATTAATCGATAACCAACATCTTGCAAATGTTGAGATAATATTCTCTGGTGTAAATTCAAAAAAAAACAAAAATTCGGAATCGTTCGAGTAGGTACTAAAGCAGTTGTTGAAATTTCAATCTTTACAAAGGATTTGATTAAAGCGCATTAATGAACCGAAATTCTATGATCTTGATACAAGCAATGAAATTCTAAGTCAATTTAATTCAAATATGTTCCAAATTTCCAAAAAAAGAACATTAATTTATGACCAAAGGCTTTATTCATAGATATTTAGGTGATTCATGTATTAGTAGTAAAGTACTACAAAATTGCAGTTTATATTTCGCTCTTATTATTAGGTGAGTAAGGTAAGCTAAGCCAACGGGAAGGGCTTGAAAAAACTTCTATTTTTGATCAGATTGAAACTGTCTAACGGGCGCAGTATTTGAAAACCGTATTAGCCAGTACGAGCAGGGTACATGGTTGAGACTGTGGTTTCTAATACTTTTTGCGTAAGTAGTTGTGGAGGGATTGGTGAAATCATAGGACTGTAACTTTGATTTCCACTCGCTATCTTTCATGTCCTCTTCATGATGAGTAGTAACCACGAGATGTCCGCAATGCGTACACCAAATGCGTTCCTACATCCATCGCCACAGAAGCTATGTTTCGTAAAATAAGGATTTATAGGTTTACCACATAGCTAATGAGCCAACGACCTCAATTACTATCGGGAAAGATTGGACCGAGGGTAAATGGTCGGAGAAAAAGAACTCACATTCCGGTCTCCGCACGGGAACCAATTAAGCTCTTCGAAAGGGGAATACTCAAGTGCAATGTTTGTACGTTTGATCTTATCCCCTGCTACCTACCTCTCAACGAACTTCATTCACTGTGCAATTTATAGGTACAGCGTACAACGCCAGCTAATCGATTGCATTGTGCTCCATGTTGCATCTGCAAATCTCAACAGCAGTTCTAGAAAGTCTCTCTTCGCACTAAACGCAAATGAGCGACTCCAAGCTCATAATCGGGTTGTATTTTTATTTTTAGCATTTCCAGCAATCGACTGAATACTACGGTCCGCATGCATTCCAGCCAACACGTGACTTTCTAGATAGAATTCGAACGTAGAAATTCAAACGATTCTCGGACCACATACCGTCGTCACTGTCACTTAAACCGTAAACCAAGTCGGTCATCCATCCATCCACTGTATACATCACTTATTCAATTTGCAACTTGATCGTACGGATACAATCATCCCCCATATATGCGGTCGTATTCACGTCGCAAGTCGAAGAGTACATGCTCTGAAAGAAAGCATTCAGCTCCGTTTAGGCCCCCTCCGCCCGGTACTCGGTACATCCGAATTAAGCTTAACGAGCGCCCCATTAAGATCCGCTTGCTTAAATTGTATCTGAAAGAGAGATGGCGTGATGACCGGGAATTTGTGCACTTGTCGAGCCCTCACATAGAGCCCAGCGTTGTAGATCTCATGAATGAAACCCAGAGAGACAACGGATACCGTCCAAAGATGCATTGGCGCTCTCTTTTCAACTCGATTCAATTGAAAAACGTACGATAGAATCCGTCCAATGGCGGCACGCCATACCCAGCCTATATAAAAAATGTATAAATCAAACAATCACCAGATTTCTCTTTTTGTTCGCGCGCATTGTTGGCCAATTCTCTTTATTCGCGTTCGCTTTTGCAGAAATACCCAACTTATAGTTGATTTGTGCGCAATCATTGCTGTTCCATATTCATGATTCAGCAAATCTTATTACTTATTACCTATCTCGGACCAGACCAAAAGACGAAACTCGTAGCTGGTTATGCAAATTGCAGCGCAGCTCACCATTGTAACGCACTTGAGTCCCATTAGGATTTTCAGCTGTTTATACGAGTGTACACCGAGTGCGATGTGAACGTGAAGTTTCTGGAAGCAGCGTTCCGTATGCGTGACTGATTTGCGTCGTCAGTGTACGGGCATGCTGAAATGATTTCCCAAGATGTTGATAGATTGGCGAAGCCAGGCAGGAAATGAGATGCCGATTCGATTGACGCCAGTTTGTCTATAAAGGAGAGCTGTCTCGTGATTGTACTGATAATATTTGTAGAATAGTGTCTGCCACGCGAAATCAGTGAATCATGATCACACCATCAAATTATAGTCACCTCCTGACATATTTGCTGGACCCCACATGCTGAGCAAAGTTAAACTACGTAGTTTGTTTTCTGCGGCTTATTTGGGTTCCTTTGAGTCTGATTTAAAATTATTGCGAGCTCATGTTCGCGCCAAATATGCTAATTTGCCAATTTCCAATGGCACGTGCGGAAATTCCCCGCCCCACATCAACAAATGGTGTTAGAAAGTGTTCAGTATACAATGAAGGGTTTATTTTTTATTGCTTTTCGGAACAATCCCGCGTGCTTCTCATGAATGGAAATTAAATCGTAAGTGCGTCTATTGTCGATAAGGGAATTAATAATGAATTGAGCGAGATCGCGTGAGAACGATTGAATCTGCTGGTTTTTTTTATGATTAACATCAGACCATACGTTTTCAATGGAAAACTGGTGACCCAGCTAATGATCACCAGACTTGGTGGATTTTTTACGAGTCGTCTGTTATGTACTCTGATGAAACAATACAAACACAATATAAATGCTTATAAATCAGTTGCGTAGGAACCTATGACGCTGATAGAAGTTTGTTTTATTGCGAACCTCCACAGGTCTTACAGCCATCTCCCAAGAATTTTGACGCATGATCTGACTCTAAGTCGAACAAGCGAGCGCAAAACTCGGTTTGTTCCTTGGAAACATTGAAAGCGGGTTTGAAAAGCAATTAAGACGGGGTAATTAAATCCTCTGAACTATTGGACTACAGACAAACGGTCTTTTGAGCTGTCTTTCTGAAGAGGTATTTCCAGAGGTTCACAGCTTACAACTTATGTCCAGCTAACACCTATCAGCACAAGATCCTTGGGGAGCTCTTTCAGTTCTGTATCAGTTCGACTGCCTTGAGGTAAATAATCGTGAAAAAATAAATAAGATCTTAGAAGATCGATAAGCCTGACATCGTTTTTGTAAGAGGCAAAGAAACTAATGTTGCTATGGAGTAATCCAGTTTTATAGTGAGCAAATGTGTCCGACGGTTATTCATAAGCATAAAGTGATTAAATTAGCACATTTTCGTTCCTTTTTTGAAGCTTAAAGATGAATCTTGATAGATGCGCAGTCTTCATGTTAGAACTTTCGTGCTTAAACTAAAAAGGGGATTTTAATCCCCTTTGCAAGTTAGAAGTATATGTTAATGTCAAGAATCCCAAGCCCGCAGCAACAATGAATCGGACACGATGTCTCAACCTCAATACCCAGCTTCAACTTCGACGTAGTAAGGATTGTCCACATCCGGTCTTTCATCGCATCTGAAAACCACAACAGAAATCACACTCAAACGAAGGGTAACTTTTCCAAATGCTGGAAATAATTGACTATAGGTAGACTACTCTGTACAAAAATGTCCCTGTTTTCCGTATCTGAAGCATGGAATCTTTAACAAGCGGAATATGTAGATATGCATTGGTCGTTCCGAAAGATATTCTGTACAGTTCGCGTTTACGAATTTTGGAGGAGACTATTCAACGACGAATAATACGCGGCTTAGTTAAAAAATCTCGCGTTGGCCGTTTGATATTTCTATAGGACATGCGGCTCTGGCCCGCAGAGTTTTCGGTTCTTATCCAGAGATTAAAAGCATGGGGGAAGTGGTCTTAAGTTAAAACGGTATTGACTAAATTAGTGTGGTCACATAGATACTGCTAGCAAAGTCTTGGTTCTTTGCTAGCTGCTTGCAATAGGTTAGACCTTGGTTGACCTAAGACTGTAGCGTCACTTAAGTACCTAAATTTGTACAATTGCCTTCGACTGCTGCACATCACAAGCCTCGGAGATGCACAAGAAATAGTCCTCTCTTTCTTTATAAAAAAATTATCATTTCATTCCTACTTTATGGCACTGAAGCTTAACCTCTTTCTAAAGAAAATAAAATCTCTTAATGTGAAAGATTGTTCATACCAAAAACTTGCGCTCCCGTTTGCATTGACAGACTTTGCAGAGGGAGGTTGAATCCCCTCGAAATCATTTCATGACCTAGTCACAAGTGGAAGTGGATGTGCACCTCAACCACCTTGAAAAGCGAGTCTGAAGGAAGTTAGCCAAAGATCTAGTTAACTGGTTAGGCGTACCTACTAATTGGAATATTTTGACAGAAGGTGACTGAAGATGATGACACAAATTTGTACCAACTGTAATTTAGTGCCACGGTCAATGGTGCGATAACATCGACGTACTGTAGCAATGTAGGAACGCTTTGCTCCACTTTTCTACAGCGATTCATATATAGTAGAGTCCGAAGGGCAGGAGTATACTTACCAACTTATCGCTGCGCACTTTTGAAACAGCCAAAATGTGACACGAATAGATAAATTCGCAACTAGCACCAAACTTTCAGTGGAATCGGGTAAGGTGATGGGTGATGCCCATAATCACGTTTCCTATGATCGGATGTCATAAGGGTAACCGTGATGCAGGAATGCTGATCAATTATTTTACTTTAAATCAAAATGTAATGAAAATATATCTAATTTCATTATGAATCTTTTGTAGTGAAACAAGGAAGATTTATTATATTTTTTTTTCACACTTGCTTTAAACAAAATATATCAGCATTTTACATAACCATCAAAGTGTTGTTCGAGTATTGAAAATGACCCACTTGCTAAAACTATCTTACATTTTACAACTTCAGTTAGCTATTTTTTAACTGTAACTATACAAGTTAAAATGTATTTTCCATATCCAAAAAAATAAAATAATGGACGCTACTTATTCATACATGGGACTCTTTTCTTTTTGAGACACGGAAGAAACCTTATATTTTTTGTTGAAATGAAATGTTTTTTTTTTTCTTCACAGCTTGTCAGATGTTTTCGAGTGGTGGCGGAGTTAAAAAAAAAGGGTGCGCTTTGGGTTTTTCTGGGACTAGGAATGCAACCCTTTTGCCTAGCAAACTAACCACAACGCTAGTGGTCTAGCATACTAACCACTAAGTCGTACTAACAGAAATATCTTCCAAAGATGATGCGTTTGTAGGGCTACCTTTGTGTTTGTCTATTTTATACCAAACAACTCGTTTTCCGATTTTTAAGAAAATTAATATGTAGATCGAAAATGAAAAAAGAAAGATGGGCGTGTCTCTAAACTTCATGCAACAAATGTCATGCAAGGAACCATATTTTTATTTATTATTTATGGCATATTTTAATTTTCACACGAATATAGCGAAAAAACATTTTGCTTAAAGACCGCTTAAAAGTGGGTGTATCAGAAAACAATTTGTTTGTGATTTTTTGACAGCGACATTTTCTATACAAATTTTGTGAACTTAAACTTAATTTTTATTAATAAAACGATATTTTCATGTTAAAATTTATTTTCTATTTTAAAAACAAAGTCGCTGTGCTTAACAACTTAGAAAAATCAGTTGAGTAGTTGATTACCAACTCAACACATGTCATATATAGGGAACAAAATTATTGAACAAATCTATCCTATAATAAGAACTTATATTTCACATTTTATAAGTCCTATTTAGGAAATTTGTTATGAAGCAAATACTGAAAGCCTTTCTAAGATACTCTTGGTTATAAGATTAAGAGCCGAAAATATAAAAATGCACCTATTTTCCATAAAAAATGTCTATGTTTCAAATTATAGCTTCCAAGGTCTAACAGTCTTCCAGTTATTTCAGAGAATTTCTTACGTATGACAAACTAGCTATTTTTATATTGGTATGATTTAGCGCAAGAAGCCTATGTTGCTTTTTTGACTTGGTCCTAGCCCAAATTTTGGGGCTTAAAGGTCTTACTTATAAATTATATTACGATGGCAATTCTGTCTACGTACACTCAGCTAAACGTTTGGATGAATTTTGCTTCAAAATTTGACGTTTGTGGGCCATACCTCGAATAATTTTTATATTAGCTGCAAATTTAGCTGGACTTCTCATACAGCGACTTAAAAAAAATTATTTGTTGTTTTTAGATTTTAGACGGGGTGCCCAATTAGCTGAAACAAAGGTAGCTAAGTTGATTTATTTTCGTTTCTGATTGGATCGTGTTTATATCGAGACGCAAAATCTTAATATTTAATTCAGCAACTAGCTTAACAGTTTTTGGGGTTGCTATACAATGATTGTGGTATAAAATAACGGCGCAAGCAGCGTACGACGCAGTCGTGGACATTTATTTTTGTTTAACTTGCTATAAGAATTTTTGTAATAGTATCGTAATTTTCTTTGAAATACTATATTGTTGAGGCAATTCCAGTATTTTCAAGTCCGATAACAGAATTTTTTTTGACGACTCTATTTAGGCAATTGACAATCAAGGGTGACTTAATTTTATAAAAAAAAACCGTGTAAGTGTCAAAAGAGTAAAAAATTTCAAAAAGACTGGAAATTATATTAAACTTTAAGTGAAATCTCTGTTGTCTAGTTTTTTTATTATTGGCGAAATTTATTAAAGGTGAAGAAAGCAAATTAATAGATTCACTTTGAAAGACTGCTATAACTTCTCTAACCACAATTTATTTTAAAACTTGATCGAAATTATTTACTACGACCTACGCAACTAGGGGGTCAATTCTCGTTCTGTGAAAAAGTGAAACGAAAATGTTTTCACCGCAATTTCGATTCTCGTTCTACGAAAATGTGAAACCAAACCAAACCAAACAATTTTCATATGAATAATTTCTTTTCAAGTAGGTATTCATTTTCAAATGAATGTCTTTAGTGAGAGATTTAAAATTGAGAACCTGATGTCGTACAAAACAGTGTGCGATATTAAATTCATATTTTCACTTGTTGAACGAGAATCGCTTTTTAGTACTGAGCGAATCGAAAAAATGAAAGCAGTGTATGAAAGCGAATGTGAAAACGATTTATTTGATTCACTCTTTCACAGAACCAGAATTGGCCATCAGAACTATGTTCCTCTAATTTTAAGCCTCAAATTTGCAAGCTGCATAAGTTGGAAAACCTGTCTCTGATTTTGCGCTCTATAGTACCATCTTCGAAACTAGAACCAATTGGCATCTCAAAAGAATAGGCACCTACACCACTCCGAAATTGATTCAACTGCCACTGACAGCTATGGCCGTGCAAATCAAACAGGTATACAAGAAAATGCAAATTATTTTGTTTCAAAGAAACCACCAAAAGATAACGAGAACATTATTAAAATGTGTCTGCTAATGATTTTGTTATTTGGTGTGCCGTTTTTTTTTTTTTCAATTTACTGGTACTACAGTAAACGTATTTGTTGTTTGGATTGTATTATACTTACAATACAAACCATAAAGCAAGTGCCACTCAAACGTATTGCCACATCCACTAATTCAAGGTTGATGGTCGACGTTCGCATGAGCTCATCGTGCATGGAATACACAAAAGTGATAATTAGACAAGATAAAGAAGAAGACAAACATAAAGCGACGACGATGAAGCTTTCACAGCTATACAAAAGAAGATATCCCAACGAAAACTATGTGTTTGAGAAAACACCAAAAGCCCATTTGTGGTGGACACACGTGCTTCGAAACTGAAAGTGGTCCATTGGCAGTTAATTTACTAATCGGAGTGGCCACACCTTTTCGGGTTTATTCTTTTTTTTTGAATTCCCGATGTAAAATTGACGAAAAATTGGCAAACATAAGAAGCTACGGACGATCCCTACACACGAACACTCTTGGAATTTTAGGAACGTGACTTGTTTAGAATTTTAAGCGCACCAGCAGCACCACCTCTATAGGCATGTTCCAAAAAAGGCCCGTTCCACTATGTATTCTGTACTCACCTCCACCTCCAGTGGTGTGCATAGATTCTAAGCCTTTTGGCTTGACAGGCGTGCATTGATGGAGTTTGTCAAAATCGGGTTTTCCCATTGAGGATGAAGTGCACCGTTTGACAGCTAACAGAGCTAATACTGAAATAAAAGTTAAACCACGACCCATCAACATAATGTATGCCAGTGGAATTTTAAAGTTTTCTTCACTCTTTTCGCCACATTTCGATTCCACGTCGATGGTCGACGTCATGCCGTCTCTTTGAAGTGGCCTCAGACAATGGCTTGCAACTAATGAAAGCAATCAATCGGCGCAGCAAATGAAAGTAAAAGAAAACTGCGGCCATGTTCAGTCGGATTAAGTGCGTAAACAACGTAAATTTCGAGTATGTGGTCTCTGGTGGTGTATGTGCACGATGTCTCGTTTGTAGCAGCGTTTGGCTTGTCCATTGATGAGTGGAGACGCCGGTGTCAGTTGTTTAACCAGCTAAAGCTTTTCGCCTCCCCCTTTACGCCCAGCAAGAGGTACCCAGGCCGCGTCTTTGTAGAGCCAAGACAACAACTGCTGACTGTGGCTGTTTTGCGTTTATATATGGTGACCTACTTTTGGCGGCCCCCCTGTACTTGGTCGGCGAAGGCAACGTGAGGAGTGGGGTGCAGAAGGACGCTACGATTGCATTTTTCATGTTGAGTCCAAAGGTGGTGTTTTGATGTTTCGCTCGGTTCAGTGGACAGGTGAGCTTTGCGATCATATTTTTATGTGGCTGAGAGAGTTAAATCTCTGGTAAGACGCTGGCTGTTACGTAGTCTTGTTGACTTTACAAACGAATATAATGGGAAAATTGCAGATTAGCAATATAGGAGAACCAGGAAGAAATTATCGACTGAGATCGATTACAATGGCAGCAGAGAGGAGCTCCTTGGCTTTTGAGCTATTGCGTGAGATTGCTTAGAGGAGTGTTAAATAAAAGCATGGTTGCGAGTGTGCATATCTTGAGTTCGATATATTAAGAGTGGGGTTACGTAACGAAGCGTCCAAGCACATTCCCGGCCAAGAGTTGATGTCGATATCTTTGGTGTCGAATCGACACACGGCAACAGCTAGCAGGAAGTTTACAGAAGTACCCCAGAAAACGACATCAGATATCAGAACCGTTTATTGAAACACTGAAGAACGAGCTTGGAAACGTAGGTCTAGTCAAGTCAAACGCTGTGAAAGGCTTAGACTTATTTTACGAGTCTGAAATGGCATCGGTTACAATTTTTTGCAGATCATCACTTAATTTGTGTATACCTCTTTAAATCTCTCAACATAGTGCTCATGGGGACAGTTGTTCGTTTCAAAGCGAATCTTCGTAAATAGGTATACACCCAGCATCATCGTTTATATTTTTCAGGGTGTGACTAAACTGTCACATAAGAGTTTATGTGGCACTTGATTCGCTATGAGTCGTATCAGCAAACGGCCCTTAGAGTCCTTTTAAATAGATTTGGAGAGTTAAGTAACCGAATAGACGAAGGTCTGCAAAACGCAACAGTTTTTGCACCAAGTCTATTTTGAAGCGGTATCCGATACCAGTGAATTGAAATTGTTTGAACTTACCCATCATTCTTTACAGAAGCCTCAAATAAAGAAAAGTCTCGTTTGTTTTGTTCAATTTAAATCTCTTTGTTTTATTGTATCTTTCTTTTAAAGTATGCGCATATATTATGTAATTATATAGTTAAAATCCTAATTTATACAACTCTTTTTTAACAATTTGTATTTGTGTTCATGTTTTGTTCTTCATTTTTACTGCGGTTTTTATGTTTAGTTTTTGAATTTTTTTATTTTATCTTCTATTGTAAGCTTAGCGTATGTTTTATTTTTAACTTTATTTTTTTTGCTAAGGTTTTGTTTTCTTTCATATCGTTCCGTGTACAAAATATATTCTATTTTAAAATAATCAAAAATATGCAATATGTTTTTAAGCAAAGCTGCATTTTTATTTTTTAACCCGGTTTGTTCCAAATAACTAATATTCTCTTATTCTGCTGAGTACAATATGTGATTATGTCTTACATTGAGTGCAATTATGATAGGTGCTAACACAAAAACAAAGAAGAGAAATATTCAAGGAAACTGCTACACTAAATTTTTAGTTTTCGAGGTGTACTCTACTCGCACCTAGTTTAGGAAACCAAAGTTTTACTTAAGATTTTTTCGACGAAAAGAAACGAAAGAAATTTAATTTCTTTCGTTTTTCTGTTTCAATCTCTAATTTATTCAAATAGCATTTTTTTTAGTTTTCTCTTTGATATATTTGTAAATAGAAAAAAAGAAGAAAAAAACAAACAATCACCATCACACATGCCATTCTCCAAAAACAAAGGAATACAAATATATAACTAAGCATACAACTAAAAATTATCCACATTTATCATTGAACAAATCTTTGAATTTTGTGTACATATTTCATTTATTTTATTTTATTAATTATATTAAATTAACAATAATCACAATGTTTTATTTTTTTATAAATTGTTTTCCTTCACGTCACTCTGCACCTCGACCTTTTTAGGGTTTTCTTTAGTTTATCTCTCAATTTCTTTATAAGAATCTCGCCGATTATTCGAGTTTTTATTATTTCTTTTATTTATTTTGTATATAGCTCGTTATAGACAGGAATGCTTAGTGTAAACAGAAGAAGAAGAAAAAAAATCAACAGAAAAAATACCTAAAGCCACCCAACTCGGAAGATGAACCAACAAGTTTCCAATTGTACAAAAGAATGATTAAATTAAAGTCTATGTCCTATAGTATAACAAAAAAAAAAAAACATTCAGTCTTTTCACGAAAGAAAGTTAACCCATAAAATAATATAACAATACTAACTCCCAACCCATAAGATTCTTGTATTCTCACTACGTACTTTTTGTTTTGCATATAAACACGAACGTTGACATGTGATAGAGCCGTCATCTGCCACATCTCTAATCAAAGCTGTCATTTGATCCACCTATCTGTCATCTGTCAAGAGGCTCTGCGGTATTTGTTATAAGAAAATAGATTTTAAAAGACTGATCCGAAAGAAACAAAGCAAAAAATCCCAAAAAGAAAGAGATTGCGAATGCAATAGAAGAACAGTATAATTTTTGGCAGAAGAGATTGGGTGGCTGTCATCTCACGCCCAATGACCCATACTTAGTATTGTTGTCCACTGTTTATAACACGTGTTTCTATTTTGAACTAAAAAATATATATTTTTGTTAAACAATATCTAAACAAAAAACAAAATAGAACAGAAAAGAAAAACAAAGTTCTTTGCTTAAACGGGTCCAATATCACTTTGGTATCTGGCGGTCAGGTAATTGGCGGCTTCTGTCATCTGCTCCAGACACTGGTACAGTCCCGATAGATGTCGCCTGCATTGTCGTGCCAATTCGGTGGCCTTGTCCGTATTGACTTGCTTGCCTTGGTTTTCGCCTTTTTGGCTATTACCACAGTTGCCTTCGGATTCGATGCCAGAATCGTTCTCATTGGAGATATCACTTTCGGTGTCGCTCAAGTTACTCACAGATGTGGTGGAGGTCATTGAGGCGGTCGAAGGTCGACGAATGTGTCCTTTAACTGTGGTACCTGTTGATGCGGATGCTGTCGATGAGGCAGATGATGGCGATGACAAGGAATTTGTAGAGCTGTTGTTAGCGACCGCATCTGTTGTTGTGTTGGATGACGAGGAGGTGGAGGAGGAGGCAGATGAATGTACACTTGTGGAATTTTCTTCAATTGGCGATGATGCGGTGCTTCCTGCAATACCCTCGTCCTCTTGCTCGGCGTCCTCGTCGCTACGATTCCACAGTAAGTCGTTCTTGAGCGCATTCAACATATTGTACAAGTTGAACAATTCAGCGGAGCTAAGGAATTCGTGAACGTTCTTTGAACGTTTCTTGTGCGCTTTGCCGTTGGCGTTAAACGTGTTCAGTGTGAGCTGATTTGAGGTGGAATTTTTAGTCGGCGCTTGGATGTCTGTTGAGTCTCCAATCTAGAAAAAAAGATAAGAAAGGAAAAGGAGGGGTGTTAGTAAGAGCGTTTATAGCTGAGTGAGAAGTTTTAAGAATCCCCTACCACATGGAAGCTACATTAGGAACTTTAACAACGTTCCTATTCAAAACTAGAAAGTGAGAACAAGCTCAATTATCATTGGACTGCCATAGGACAGCTGCATGGGGCCTATACTTCTTAAAACCGAGTTCGCAAAATGCGATTATTGACAAAAAAAAAAACGGTTTAAAAGTTCTACATAGCTTAGTCTTCACGCTACAGAATCTAGATTAATGTGGCAGTGTGGCAGTGGTTTAAAACTCGGGTGGTTTATAGTCAAAATATGAAATTTTGACGAGTCGTACTCCATCTCCTACTTGTAACAGAATATTAAAACCATATCCACAAAGGTTAAATGAAGACTCATAACAGAACTACACGGGAGTAATCTAGCTTAAGCCGATACTTTCCGAGACGTGGAGCAGTGGAAAAAACCTCAAGATGGAATTTTTTTTTTTTTTTAAGAAATCGGACCTGGGACTAAGCCTAAGCCACTGCGCCTACTATCAATGAATTCAAATTAAAAACCGACTTCAAATTCAATCCACTTATAGCTAAAACCCTTCAAACTTGTCTTACCTGTCTGTCCATGAGCCTGCACGGCACCAGAATTGTCTCATCCATAGCATTGACGGTTTTCACGAACTTCTCCATGACATTAACAATACTGTCTTTGGAGAATTGTTGCTCGTCATGGCGTGCGATACGTCGAAGGCAGTTTCTAAAATGACAAAAACGAAAACAATAGTTGTGTGTTCATTAAAAAACAAAAACAATAAACTCTTAAATTAAAACAATTGCTGATGAAATTTGTTTGTTGATTATAGCCAGAAGCATACAACTTTACATACACAAAACCAGTCTCAGCTATCAATTGGTTACCGAAAATCTAGTTTTTATTTTTTTTTCTGTCGATTAAATTTCGAGATGTCTACACCAGAAATATTCAAATGACCAGGGAAAGCCCCAGACGTCCATAAGTCTCGCTTAGGTCGTTTTTTTGCTTGTCATGTTTTAGAAACAAGATACGACACGAATTTTAGAAGGAACGATGGTAGGAGGAGAGACTCATGTCTTATGTTTAGAACCGGGCTTAGTTCATTCACAGAACACTTAAGTCCCATTAGTTGAAGGCTGGTCAGGTATGTCGATTATTTAAGAACACACAACGAACGTATTCAAAGAAAACACGGATGTGACGCCAATCGCACTTTGGTGGTGATACTCCAAAGTATGAGGGCGTAGTAAGTGTAATGACTCAGGGTTTCCAACGTTCAAAGGTAATAATTAGTTTTGTTCGCAGCTATCAGCTAAGGGGTAAAGATGGCCACAGATACCATAATGTGCGACGCTGATTCATGTTTCTTTTTTAGTCTGTTACGTTGGTATGGCCATTCATCAACCGATTTCGTCATAATCGGTTTTTTTGTTTTTTGTTTTGATGAAAAATTGTTCAAGTATTTCGCTATACTTAAGTTATTCATGTTTTTTTTTTTTGCATTATTGGGCAAACTTGTGTTTACTAATTAGAAAACATTTTAATTTAAATCAAGTTTCGAAACATATCGTCCCATGCAAAGTAGTGTAATATGTGTCAGAGACTGTCTTGAAGAAAACACATTAAAAAAGAAAAATAAAACTGAGTGAACTCTGGGTCAGAAATTAGCTCTGGCAGGTAAAGTGAAATAATAATGAATGGGAGCAACAAACTATGAAAAGTGATTAGTGTTTTAATACTGAATTAACGGGAGCTAAGTACCTATGAAAGTGGTAAGCGCAATAATTATATCATAGATAAACGATACATTCTAGTACAAACAAATTTAACATGTTCCAAAATCCGATAACATTTTCTAAAGTGTCAACTTTTAAGAATCGTTCGAGAGTTCGAAAATGTACAATACCCCAACATTTTTTCCACATTTTTTGCACCACTTTGGGCTTCAAATCTTCTCCGACCAAAATACATAAATTTGATTTTACTTTGACGGGTAAATTTGAACGTCAACGGAGCAAAGTTCAATTTTTTTATTGAACAGCTTTTGCATACGTACATCTCACATATGATAGATGCCAATACAGAACCACTAAATCTTTAGAAATGACCGCTTGAAGTAAGAGGAATAGATGAACTTGGGACGTGATATACCTATACATTTTGAGTTCCATCAGCTAAGGTTGTAGTTAATGATTACTGGAAGGCTTTTAGGAGTTCTCTGAAAACATTTTGAATAGGCCTTCGAGACGTCATCTGATGCTTTAATTTGATTAATGTCATTACATTGGTTATGGATTACAAAAGTTGGAAAATCCGCATTCGAATTGCGAAACCATTAAAACTTGTAAATATAGCTTTCCACGCCGCAACAATTATCAGTTTTAAGCAAACTCCCTATGGCGTAATTTTGAGAGGGGCTCAGTTACACGTCTAATAAATCATGCACTCTGACCTTAACTGAATAATTAATTTAGGTTATTATCTTCCTCCAGTGTATAGACGATTTTTGACCATGACGCTGGTTTGCTAATGAGCATCCCTACCCCGGTATTAACGAGAATTTTAATTTTGCCACGGTTCAATGAACTTCCAATTGAACCTTCAGAGGTTTCGGTCTCAACCGAATTTGAGTCTAAGTGATGTGAGGTAAACAAATTTTATTATGTATGAACTTTCATATCTTTTCTGAACAGATAAAAAAAAAATGCATTCACTTGCCCTTCACACGCAAAAACGCGAAGTAAATGGGTGACCGTTCTCATAAAAAATTTGCGAACTAAATTCGCCATTCGACAGACTCAAATGAGTCCAATCAAATGCGTAGCTACTCACGGAAACAGAAGAAAGTTAAGTGCTTTCCAATCAATAATTATGAACCTATTCCACACGAATTAAGTGTTATCCTTCAAACAATCAATTTCGACCTTTCGCGAAAGTAATCCATCAATTTGGTGAGGTGTTTCTCACTCCGGCCGCTTTGTTGTAAATCGATATCGCTAATGGTTTTGTTAAATTTGTTTTCGAGTATCCACTAGCCACCAGCCACAAACATAACGTGAAGTCTTCCACCGATCGCATGTGTTTAAAATTACACCGCATGACTGTGTGCGTACAAACGAATCAGGCAATGACAATATGCGATATTATGTTCTTACTTTCCCATCGAAGTGGGTAGTTATGAATACATAATTAACAAAATTACCGCACATATCCATCAAAATTGATAGTTTCTCTTTGTTGACCAAAAAAAAAAAAGTACTCGCCTGATATGGCCGTAGACTAACAGCAATTTGATAATTTACTACACTGATGGTATCAGGTGATATTCCGTACATACTCTTTTTAGATAAGAGAACTTTCCACAGTATGGCGTGTGATTTTTTCAAAAATTTTCTGAAATACTTTGCGGCTATTTTCGGCTCAGAAAACTTACTTACAAGATATTCTAGGGCATTTTATTATTATCTTGCTGCTGAGAATCATTCTCTCTGAGTTCGAAGTGTGGCATTACACGCAGGGGGCGCGTGAAAAAAAATGGAAGGTTTAATTTTTATTTTATTTTTGATTTATCTTTGGCATTTCTGTTTTATATTTAGATTGTGTTCAATGTTTACGTTTTGAAGCAGGCAACAATGCACGTGAATGTGACGTGATTGCTAAGGTGGTGACTCAGATGTGATCACTATGCTGATCCCTTGAGAGCTATTGATGGGAATAAGGTAGGCTTTTCATGACATTGTATATTTTACGCCGAAATATCAACAATCGTTCCGATATAAGGAAGTCATCTGTACGATTTTGAGATTTTCTCGTAACATTTCCACTAGCTGGGTTGTATGGAAATTGAGCACAGCTATAGCCCGCAGATCTACTACTTTCGCCATACACTAGTGTCCGATTTTAACTGCTCTTTTTTATTACGATATATGAGCCTTTTGATTTTTGATTCTGAAATTGGGAAGCTTAGCTTTTTGAGCACAGCCATTGTTAAATGCAAAATCTATTACACTAATTTTAGTACAATATCCAAATACTTTGGCACAGATGTTCTATCGTCTTTTTTGTGATAGACCAATTTTTAGCCACAGTTCTGTATTAATTTTTAATATGAATAAGTGTTTTAATTAATCTACTACAATTTTATTTGCAATCTGTTTTTTTCCTGCAAAATCCTTAAAATCTTTTATGACTTAGATAGACTGACCGTTATTCATGACACCACAGGCCACTTCAATTTCTGGTTGAATTAACGCGACGGACGAAATTACACGTGCAGCCAAACTACATACATAACTACTGCTGAGTAGGTATGTCATCAAATTCACGGCTGAAGGGTTATTGTTATGCCTTCCTCAATCTGAGTCTTTTCTTTTTCTTACTGACTGTTATAATTATACAGCGTTCCAACATCCAAGTGCAACTAACTACTACATATTTTCAGTTGTAAAGGTTATTGGTAAGCTGATAGGTAGATTTTGTAATAAATACAGTTTTATGAAACGTAATAAAGTTTTTACATTTCCACATAAGGCTGTTGGTAATTGACGTATATGTATTTGAAATTTAACCAACATTGATCAGAAATCTAGATCACTGGTTGACTGGTATCATGTGATTAATCTATATCACGTTTCATGATCGAAAATTAGTTCCACTAGTTAGTCTACAAAAGCTGAAGGGAATATGTCAATGTCAGTATGCGTACGCTCGGCGTTGCCACATGTAAATCAAGGGATTGGTGTTTTTATAGTTCGTTTTTAAGAACATTAAATATGACAGCTACAGCTGATGTAAGGTTTTTTTAATTTGGCATATGAAATATTTTTTTCAAATTGAAGAAACAATTGACTACTGGTACATTGTTTTAAATAAATGAAGATCAAATAATATATAATGATTTTTATAACAATGGCAAACAATAAATTAAAACAGTTTTGAACAGTTTTTTAGGGAAAATAAATTCTTCGAAAATATCAATCTATATATGGCAACACAGTGCAAATTTGAAAGACATGAAATCTGTTAGAGGAAAAAGAAGAAAACCTCTTTTTATTACATCAGAAAAATGTAAGAGCTGCCATGAGACACTACAAAACAACTCTGCCTCTTCTTTGAATTTAAGGTAGTTACACAGATCACAACATTAAAAAGTTGCACTGACGTCTTAATTGTTTGCCTTATTTTCCAATCAAGCACACAAGTGTGTTTCTACAAGCATGAAGGTTTTCAAGTAGCAAATGAAATAAAATAATGATCTTCTGATCTCGACGCAACCAGAAATGTGCAATTGCGTCAGATTTTCAGTTGATTATTGTTGTAGTTGGGAAAATAGTGAATGAAAGCTCGAAATGGGACTTAACAGATTATCCGTTTCGCATACTTAATTTGGGAGCAACAACACAAACGATTCACCAAATTGAGCAAACTTCGATAAAAGAATCTGAACTTAAGTCAAAACAGGGCCGAGATTTTCACTAATGTTAAATGTCAAATGAGTAATTTCAGGCAGCAAACAGTCACCCGTCACCTTTTGTCAGTAATTTGAATACGTCCTTAAAATGTTCTTGAATTTACTAGTCCATTTGCAACTTTTCTATGACAAGCTCATAATTCTATTGAAATTGATGCCTACATCTACGTAGTATATGTATACACGAGCGAGTAAATTTATCAATAGGCCTACTTTCCAATTTAAATATAGTTAGTCAGTTGATGCAACTTGTGATCCAGTCGTCGGGTCAATTTATCATTCTTTTCATGCTCAATAAATTTAAATTAAATCTACAACTCAATTCTATGCAATATTTTATTCAGCAACTGTGGCAACAAAAACATTGCCTACTATGTTTTAATTTACTTAATTGAAATGAATTATAGTACTAATACCGTTGTAAGCGATAAACCCGTCCAATGACCAGATCGGTTCAAATGAATAAGTTCACCGCAATGAGTGTTATTGTCGCTCAGTAGCTCAAGGAGTAGTGTTAATTAGCCAGTATATATTATATAAAATTTTTTTGAGAAAGTGTGATGTGGTTTGCTTGTGCAATGCCCAGAATTATTGCAATCAATAGATATCCTAACCGGGTATTAAGTGGTAAACCAGGTAAATTCCAATTCGATAATCATAGTTAATTAGTGGTGGAAGAGCAGTCGCTTCAGTTTACCAAGTTAGATTAGATTGCATTTAATTGCGTGTCGTCGAAACAGAAACATAGTTTTTCCGGGCACATTATATAGACAAATCGGTTCGACATTCGAAGGTCCAATGTGTTGAAAACTACAGACAAAAATCGTTTTAACCGTTAAGAAAATTTCTTGTAGGTCTAGGAGGGACACAAAAAGGTGTGTATCTGATCTGACTTTTAAGTGAGCTGGGTTTTATTCTAAAATTGTTTGAGGGTTGCTTAAAATAAGTACTACAAGTGCACGTAATATTTTAACCTCTTAAGGTAACAAGTCATGACTTAAAGTCAGTTCGAGATGCTAAGTTACTTAATATTGATGTTGCTACAGTCTAAATCGAAGCTGATCCTCAACTTTCTCCCCCAGCTATCCACAGCTATCTGCCGGCGCAATTTTGGTTGAAGACCCCTTCGAATTGAGATTAAATAAGGGGATCCTTACTGCTTTTTTGTCTTAGGAGTCGAAAGATGTACTCAGTTCACAGGAGTCACAACAGTGAAATGGTTTAAACAAAGGTAGGATCTAAACACTATCTTAACATATTTGGAGGAAAATGTGGACAGAAAATGTAACCTATCTTCAAAATTATTTGAGGTTAGGGTTACCTCATAGTTTGTGAGACATTTTTTGTTACAGCTTTAAATGAAAAAAGTGTAAGGAAACATGGCCCATTTTGGAAGTTTGACTCCAGTTTAAAGCCCACAAAATCCTGCCTTCATATACCCATAAGCATGGCAACCGTTTCTGTGCCCTAAGAATATTGTTATTTTTTTTCCTTCCAGCTTTGATCGCTTTCTTTCGTTTTTATCAGGATTCGTTAGTATTTTTATTTCCCTTAATTAAACAGCAAATAAAGCGACAGCCTGACTCATTTCTTACATAACTCTTATCGCGGTTGGTGACTCTCTCCAGGTATGAATGGGGTAAAAAACCTCCAAAGTTCACACCAATTCATCATGATAACCATAATAGGTAAGTGTTAGATGAGTCGGAACGTCTTCAAAAAATTCCATGTGTCTCAATGGCAAATAGCGAATACTTTCATGGGGCTGTTTCTGTTTCCATTAGTCACGTTTATTACTACTCAAGACAAGTGTGTCTGTGTTTGCCAATGCAATAAAAGCAAAAAGCACAATCTAATCGGAAAAAATTGGAATTAAACAGAAAAAACTGTGATTCCTCGGAGAACTCAGACTGAAGTGTGTGTGTAATCATAAAACGATCGTCGACTAATGACATTTGCCAATTGCTAGCCGAATCGTTTGGAATAAATCGAATCGATTACCTAACGTTTAGTAGTTAACACTTAACAACAACCATTGTCTGTTTCATATTGTTGCGATCATTTGAAGAAATACTGTTAAAAAAAGTGCTGAATTGAGTTATGTCTTCGTTATATTTAGTAACAAGTCAATTTGTTATAATAATTTTAGTGTACAAGACTTTACTGCAGAGTTTCTAGTTCATCGGTGAACTATCCGCTTGGTCACAAATAATGCCAAATGTCACACCTCTGACATTGAAATAAGATGTACGTCCACAAATATAAAGTCGCAAAACTAATGACGTCTATAGACAAAGTGGAATGCTCGGTATTTTGGTCGTGGATACTTGAGAAATTTCTGACACATATTCGCCTTGTGTGTACCCGTTCCCATTTGCGAATCTCTTAGTTCGAAGAACAATCTATAGCTGTACCACGAATGCGCTGAATCACATCACCTGATTAGCTGCGTTGGCTACTTTCATCAGTTGTCTGGCCTTAAGCCAAAAGCTATATTTACAAGGCTCTGTGCAGAGAATTGCATGTAGAACTTGTCAAAGCAATCGACCATTAACTGCGAAGGGTCGTTGATCTTGCAAGAGAGCTTCCAAAGTTTTTGGCGCGCAAAATTACAGGAAGCATCACATCGAAAGTTTTTTGTGTTAACGGGGAAAAGCAACTGATGTAAGTCACTAAAACATTGTTGAATTGAAATAACGAGACGTTTTCTTGGGAAATCTTTTCGAACGAAAATAGATCATCAACGGCGCAGTATCTATAGTAATCTCGTAGATATTTAAAATGTCCTACATATGCTTTTCTTATAAAGAATCGAAATATTATGGGGGACATTTTTTATTCGCTTGTTTCTGTACAGTTCTGTTGAAAAAGTAGATTTTTTGTAGGCACCAACTTCTCAAAATATGAAAATATGAAGCAAGTGAAATATAAATCAAAATCACAACATTCGTTACAGTTTAATGAACTGTGATTGAAGAACTCAGTGTTTTCAAGTGTTTTTCTCACTGCTTTTCTCCACAAAATGTTAAATCAGTTTCACGAACAAGCACTACTTGCTAGTTTTGCAACAACTACTTGCATAATATTCATCAATTACATGTTATTACATGTTGTAACTGCTTCACGGGCAGTCAAGCGATTTGGGTTTGTCCACATGCGCGCATTAGTTAGACCCATCCAACGTTTGAAGCGCTACTTCTTCGCTTACATTTTTCCTATGATGGCTTTACTTGTAAGTAAATGTGGAAAATGGCGACAATAATTACTACCAACTACCCAGCCAACATCTGTTGCCTAATGCTATTTGTTCAGCAATTTGCATCTCTCATCCCACCTCGGTGATCTATACGCATAACTTTCTAAATTCCGCCAGCATGAATGAAGAAAATGACACAAACCAATGTTCAACTAATTTTGCTGCACAAAAAAAGTGAATGTGCGATGATTGTGATAACAGGCGTAACTTCCTTCATGGCATTTCTAACTTTCTATGAAACTAATATGTCTACCTTTGCTCAATGGTTGTATATCTTATATTAGGGACAAAAACTTGTCAAAATGACAAAAACGCCGTCAAACAGGAAAAAATTGTTAAATTCGTAAGACCTTGAAGGCAAATTTAAAACTTCCAAAAAACATTCCGCAAAAAAAAACACAAAATTTGGTAAATATCGAGTAAATAAACTAGTTTAACTGTCACTGTAAATTTTTCCATACAGCGATATATAATAAAGCAAGTCCCAGAAGACGGATATGAAGACAGAAAATCAGCAGCCAAACACAATAACCATCATGGTCAGCGAGTTTTTTCTTTCGAATTTATTTAACTATGTATGGCGTTGTGTATTAGATACATCAGCGGACTTTTTCATCTCAATTTGTGCACACAAGTAAGACACGACAGAAAACAGTTTGAAAACGGTTGAACGATTTGGTATAGATATTACCAAATATTCTATTTTTTACTTTCTGTGGAAACGCACCCAATTAAGGTAGCCTTAATTACAGGTAGAATTTCTGCATAGTAACTTTGTTTCCCTGATCACCGTTAAATTAGTTTATCGATCTCTATGTACGTATCACTATAAAAACGAGATGTGAATACCATTTTGGTGTATCTGCGCGGCATTATCAATTTAAAAAGCAATTAGCAGGTGGGTGTGTTCGTTTGGGTATTTATAACTGCACAACAAATTTTCGGAGCTTTGTTGGCCATAGATTTGCCGATGAACCGATTGAAAATGGTCATTGAATGGGTGTTGTTAGTACTTACGATAAATCGCACGTTTATGCGGTGGGCGACTGATTGAAAAACATTTTGCGATTTTAAATATCTACTGTCAAGCAGACGTCTATTTTATGTTAATGTCAAAATGCGGGAATCTGTTTTAGGTGACAGATAAAGTTCCATAAGCGGAAATTTCAGCGCCACTGAAACTGGTTTTAGGAGTCGGCGTTAAGAGATTTTTCCCAAGGAGTAATCCGAAACGCAGTTGAGAACAAAATGTGTATACGTCAATCAAGCTAAATTAAACGAAAGATCTGCGTCTTATAAATGTCAGACTGTTGACATATGCGTCCAATCATAAAGCTAATCTACAACACTTTGTTATTTTTAGGACATTTTACCAAATGTCATGCTTTTAAATGTCATCTTGCAGGTTTTAAGGTCGGAAATGGAAGGCTAAATCAATCCAAAGCTTGTGGCTTATAATAAATTAGCAATACTGCAAAAAATGTTAAAAGGATTTGCATTTCCCATGTGGTAGAAACTGTCAATAGTTTCTGAAAGCCAGTTTACAAACGTCAAAGTTTCGTAAAAAACTAATAGGTACATAATATTTCTGTATGGCAACTCTTACTGCCTCTGCTCGTGATGAAAGCAATATTCCCTCAGATAATCAAGAATAAATTCAAATATTTATTGCACTGTACGAAAAAAAGCTATTGACATGACATCACCTGATTCAACGATTCTTCTTGATGTCAAACCTCGTCAGAAGCATTTACAATTAAACTCTCTTTACAAGAACTCTTTTGCGAAGAGCACTTTTAGTTTAACTTCTCCAATTCCATACAACCGAACACGAACAGCGAATCGCTTACGAAAATCAGCTGATGTTTCATTGATTTTCCCTAACTGTCAAGAGAAAGAGCACAAAGGAAAGCATGTAAAAAACCCGGTTACCAGTCCAGCCATTTGTCTACCTCTTTCCCTCCGTAAGCGGTGCGGTCATATCAAACCGTAGCTAAGCAAAATCAAAGAAAAAAACGTTTCGCTTGGAGAAATGCAAGAACCACGCCACTTTTTCAGCCAATCACAGCCAGACTTATACATACCATCATCATGACACCCCTGCCGGCTCCTCTTCCACACACGATTCTCAAATTCAAAGGCAAAGCAGATACCAAGCGCAATGCGAATACTGTACCGGCAATTTGGGATTAGTTTGTGGATGGTACGATGACGTACGAAAGAACATGGGAAAAGAGAATAGGTACATTCAATTCAGTCAGTCAGTAGATAGATTGTGCAAAAAAAAGCTATGCGCGTGTCTGAAGACAGTGAGATGAGGGGTTTTAAAATGGACGCGGGCGCGGGCTACGAGACACTTTCTTTCACTTTGAGAATTTAGGATAGGCTGCCAGGCACATGTCGTGATACCGGGCTGACGTCATGAGCATTATTATTTCGGCACAGCTGTCAGGTTAGGGTATTCCAAATGGCATAATAATTGTGGAACAAGAGAAAAAAGAGGGTGTTGGCTGACGGTCGCAGACACTGGATTTTGCACTGTCGAAGAATGCGAAGCGATTAGACATTAGAACACGACAGAAGCATTTTGTTTATAGGCTCCACGAAACGTCAAAGCGGCTCGATTCGCTATATTTAGAAATATTTATGGCCAGCACTGACATTGAATTTGTCAGTGGGTATCAACTACTACCAACTACCAACCACGGATACCCCCATCCACCCCCGGTGATGGATAGTTTTGGAATTTAAATAGTGAATCACTTCCTCGTTACATGTGCACAACTACATAGATGGAAGTACCTACGTATGCTTAAAATGAAGCAAAATGTCAACGCTGTCGTGCTCCTTTTTTGCGCACAGTGGCGCTCAAAAATAGTAACCCACCCTAGTAATGTAGTGATGCATTTTAATATTGCGTTACGTTTTGCTGTGTTGGTGGTAATTAAATTCGTGTGAAAATTTGACGCAGCTCCATTGTGCTCAGGCCGTAAGCGCGCATTTAAAGTTTCATTCGAATTATTTACACAGGTACTCATTACTCATGTCAAAAGTTCTGTACAAATGACCCACATATGTATATATGTGATCTAGTTTCATAAATGTTTGGTTAATATTTTATTCATTCGAAGAATTATGTATGTCAAATCAATTCTGTAATTCGAATTGATAGGTAAAACTGAGTAACGATGGGTGTGAATGCCCTCCGAAACTTTCCTTATTTATTTTGGACACTGTTACATTTTTGAATAGCGAACAAATGGAAAATCAGACGCGAATCCTCACTCGAATATTGTGCAAGCCTCCTGGAGAACTGTATCCAAATTTACAGGGGTGGCTTATGCAAACTCAAAAGAGAACAAAGCGTGAAAAATTAGTCGCAGTTTTATAATTTTTGTGTTGTGTCGCAATCAATTTTAAAAACTTAAAGTTATTTAAGTATACATACTTAATTCTTTACTGGCTCAATGACTTTTAAATTCATCTGTTGGCTTGTTTTATGGTTGGTGATTTCATCAGTCGTTTCTGTTTCTCTTTACATTCCACAATAAATCATAAAAACGCTGGCACTTCAATTATTCGCGAATAAATATAATGAATGTCAGAAAAAGCAACATTGCTTCATAAAAACGAAAATTAAGTTTATTCTGGGTATAAACAAAGATATTACATTTCTCAACTTTCATTATTCTGAGTGCACTTACAATGTCAAACAATAGCAGCACTATGACTTGACTGTATGACTAATGGAATATCCAAGAGATACTCCCACCCGTTTGGCCATTTCAAAATGCGACTTGCTTTTCGTTAACAAAATAATTTGTTGCGTGTCTGTCTTACTAATTCCTTTCAATTCCTTTGTTTTGGCAATAAATCCCCAACAACAACAGAAATGAATACATTCAATGCGAAATCGAGTTTCATAAAATATGTCCAACTTAAGCTAGAACAAACCCGATCCTCACCAAAGCGCACTTGCACAAGTTGGCCAATTTTCGTCCAACTCTTCCATATGTTTCTCTCTTTGTTTTGGTTCCCATTTTCATGCAACGCACCAGCACAAATGCAATTGATTCAGTGAGTAAACACTACTTCGCATTTGTTATCTGTTATCCCCCATCAAAGCTGCATTTTATGTAAGAGCGTGTGCTGCGAATATAGCTGCGATAAACTATCGCCAGGGTCAGTCGCAGTACGCAGCCCAGCTGTAGCTCGAGGAATTGTAAATGCAAATCCATTGACAAGAGGAATACGAAAATGTGCAGCTTGTAAGATGAAAGAAAGAGTAAAATTAATCACAGACGCAGGAGATTGCTTCTGCGGCAATCTTTGCCGTCACTCTTGCTGCGCAGTTGTGTAATACGCAAAGAGTTTGAATAATGTGTGTGTGTTTATTTTTTGGTGATTATATGTTGTATGCATAGGCATACCCACAAGATCATGCTGCCAAGATGTTTAAATAAAATATTTTCTTTGATTTTTATTTTTGATCAAGAGTCAAGAGAAGTTGTGAAGAGAGATAAAAAATGATTGTCTGAACGTATTTTGAGTGATGCCATACAATTTTGGTCAAACAACTTTTTGCCAGACTTTTCGCGTGGCTTTTGTTTTTAGCAACTTGGTATATATACTTACAGCTTGTGATAAGCTATAAGCAATCGGGGTTTTGGATAGAAGCCAGTAAAATCGCTGCGGCAGTCAGTAAATTGTCCACCTTGAGTGATCTCCATGACCATTGAAGCAAAATTAGACTAGATACATATGACGCGTGCCGCGAGTCCTAAGAGGAACCAACGAAAAATAGATTTTTCGGAAAACATTTCAATAGAAGACAGAGTCTTGTGCTAGAAACTATTTAAGCTTGTAATAGTTTTGCCTAATATTATATAGATCAAGGTCTTCACAGCAATGTAGTGACAATTTTAAAAATATAAAAAATGAGAATGTTATTTAGATTTAAAGAGGAAGAATCTTATCAGCTTACGATGCGAACTCAGTATTTCTTCTAAAGAAAATAGTCGGTACCGCTAAGTTCTTTAGTCGCAAACGTCAAAGAATCGTGGTGGAAAATTATGAAGCGCTACAAAACTTAGTATGTAGACACTTCATAAAATATTAAGATTTGGTTCAGAACCTGCGGTGAAACAATTTCCAATTAGTACGAGGGCCATTTTTCACAGATTTATTTGTTAAACATTTTTAATGTTCTTCAAATTATACTTAAAAGTTTTTCGCATAGAGCTGCTATCCTTGGCGGTTTGCTAATGTTGACACTGACAGCAGCCCGAGATGATTCTATTTATACCAACATTTTGAATCCAGATAATTCCGGTACTTAAATTTGTTGACTTAAGAATTTTAGCGCCCAATTTAAACTAAGTCGAATATTCCATTCGAAAGAATTACCTAATCGATTTTCGGTTCAATGCAGATATCGGTTCTAGCTCGAAAATCACTGGACACCACAGTGAGGTAACCTTTTCGACGGATACTTTCAATCAGCTGGTCAATTACTAAAGCTGAAATATTGCGTGATTTGAAAGCACGGAATATCGGTTAGATCAGTCAAATTAAAATAATCCTCTTTAGAGCAGGAACATTTTTTTTAAGGTTTGTTTAAGGATTTGTGCGGTGATTTGCACTGCAGTTGGTCTAATAATTTACCCAAGCGATCATTTTTAAAATAATATAATTTGAATCAATGCGAACATTCGATTAGGGGGCGGTTTTTTAGTTAGACTGTGAATCGAATAGATAGGAGATGAATTTTATATATTTTCTTTGCAATATAGTGACTTCCCAAATGGATATCAAACAAAAATATGGTAAAATGTTAATAACACAAACCTAGGTCATAGTATCCCACTTGTAGGCATTTGCAGCTAAGAGATTTAAAAAAAAAAATTTACAAAACATATTGTTGTGGACAGTTTTTAGCTGGTTCCTCTCCATCTCTTTTGACACTGACGTTACCGGAATAAACAAGTCAAATAAGCCCAAAAGATGATTCGTAGGGACGATATTGAAACTACCGAATATCGTCTTCCCACATTATCTGAAATCCACGAAAAAAGTAATTGTGAGACTACACCAAATGTGGTTAGAATGTTGGTGAAATCTTAGACTAGAAGAATGTAAAGCATTCCCATAACTAACGATCACCAAAACGCATGATCATTTCTGGAAAAAAGTGCTTACACTGTAAAAGTCTCTTACTGTCAGTGTCACCCAATTTATCGTACAACTGAAAAATTTGAAGTGCCTGATAATGTTGACCATGAAATAGTAACCCAGATTATCCGGAATTGGAGCGGTTGCTATTTTATTTTTTTATTAGTTGCCGCATATTTTATATGCCTCAAGAGTTAAAACGAGGCAACAACTGTTTGATCAATTTGAAAATTTAATTTATCGCCGATTTCGCGATTTCCTATGCTTTCGCCTATGGAAGGCTTACAAATGTACCCAAGCTCATTACAACTCATTTTAAGTCAAACACCAACTTTAACTCGATGGCAAACTTTAGCCACCGAGTGTATACGGTGCGTGCTCCGCAAAAATAATCATGACACACAAGAGGCGATTTCGTGCATTCTTCCCCTGAATTGATTGCAACGAAAAAAACCTGATACACCCATCAAAACTTATTTCACATTCCTCAAATTTCAGAAAAAAATAAAGCAAAACATTCCGCTGACACCAAAATATATCCGGCGAAGCGTGTTTGGATTTTTTAGGGTCAATATTTATGACTGAGCTTAGCCACCCCATCGGCGTGGCAGAGAGTACGACAAGAGAAGAGATGAAATTTATTTAATTCTAATATGCAGAGCAAATGGGATGGAAGAGAAAAGATAAAACAGAAAAAAAATGTTACTACACTCTCGTGAACAACTTTGACATTCACCTAAGGCTGGTTTTATTTTCTAAAAAAAAATTTTTTTACAAATTCAATTTCAATTTACAACTGAATGTTACTTTCACTTACCGACTGTTTTCCATTTTGGTAATATCCGTGTATCCGTTCATTTTCGGTTGCGGCTAAGGTACTTTGGTTTGTGTTACAACAAAAGATTGTATTATTTCCCCTCTTAAAGGAAAAATCAATTTTCAATGGAATTTTCACAAAATTTGGTTTCTTTCAAATTTTCATTGAAACAGGCCTTTTTCACAAAATATTTGAAAATTTTCCTATTTTGTAACAAGGAATAAAAAACGTATTCACTTATACTGGGTTTGCCACACACAGCCAGCACTCTGGACCACTTGGCAAATTAAGCAATTTTTTTCTTTATTTTCTACTGCACACACATTCGGTGACCGAACGAACGAACAGAAAAAAAAAACTGGATAAAACGGCCAACAAATTAAATAAAACTTAATCGCCCGATTTGTCTGTCTGCTGATCAACTGTTTTACATTTGCACACGCGAAAGGGACTGTCACACAGGTAGCTTTGTATTCAGTTCGCTATTTCTTTTTTAATCAACAGTATTTCATCTGTTGAATAGAAATACAATTACTTTATTGAAATTTGATCAAAAACAGCGAAACGACAACGAAATTTATTTATTTCTTTTAGGAAAGAAATATTCACACTGTTATTTAAACGTTATTTGCCGGAGCACACCCACCACGACCGAGAGTATGATTTCGAGTGACATTCAGTGACAGTTGATGGTTTGGTTATATTTGAAAGCGCGTATTGCCAGATGTGAACAGAGACAAGTGGGTCGTGCGATGCGCGTCCATCGATTGTGGTGTTTTAAGGGTTATTCCGCATTTGGATTCGAACTCGTCACAAGTGTTTTTGTTTTGAGTCGTCGGAATTCCTCGAAAGGGTTGTGTAAAGTTGAAAAAGTGGTGCTTCTGGGAAAGTTAGTGGTGTGATTCGATGACTTGTTTGGGTTTTATCAAAATAACAGTCCACCTGGCAGTGCTGATGGTGAGTGGAATTTTAATTTTCTTGGTCACACCACTTTTTTCCTCGATTTTGATTGGCTGAGGGACTCTTTTCAGGTTATAAAGAGAGCTGGTCACTCTCTTATAACGCCACGAAATGTCAGTTTTTGACGTTTCTGTAGCTAACGAGGGTGTGTTTCTGTTTCGTGTTTTGGTGTGGTGAAGTTGAAAATAATACTATTGGGACTAAGGGGGGCAATGTTTTTTTTTTTATTTAAGCCTGTAAAGAAAAGTAATATTATCACGAGGTAAATAAATTAATTCCGAAAGCTTGCATTCATTTGGCGTTACCTTTCCGGTTAAATTACCAATCAGAACTACTAGAGAAAAATGTATCCTGTGAAATTTAAGGCGTAGAAACTAGGAAAATGTTAAACTTAAAGCGATGAGGAGTTAAAAGTCTCTGCATGTTTATTTAACATTTGACAGCTTGTGCGAGCTTCAGCTACAAAGTCAATTTTTTTTCAAGCAACGGAGTTTTGTTTTACAGTGCGGCACCAGTTTTCCATGGCGTACAAGCTGTTAGTAGGTACAGCATTTATATTTCACACAACTGACTAACGTTTCCAAAGGAATATCCAAATCCAATAAACTAGTCAATCATTTCTTGCTGGCTAATAATAATAATAATAATAATAATATAAATTAATTTGATGTTGAAGTGCCCAATTTTTCAAGTCAACCAAATAAACATTGGACAGTTTCTTCCTTTAATAAGCTTTAATTATAAATAAAGTGCTATAACATAGAAATTTAACCTATGCCTTTAGTTCTGGAAAAATACCAATCTAATAGGAAGTGGTTTGCAGGTAGCTACATCGCCACAAAGTGAGGTAAGGATAAGCTGTCAAACAGCCTAACTACCGTGTGGCATATAAACAACTTTGGTAAATCGAAATAACAACTGAGTTATCAGGAAGTAACTTCTCAACAGGATTTGCCGACTTCGGTAAGTAGATTATAAAACTTACGAAAAGAGCTACGAATTCTGTCAGACTGCAGACGTCAATCATGAATCAATGAACTATATACATTTGGTTTAATTCAGTGTTTTGACCTTCTCTTTGCTTGCATGTAAAAAGAGGCACAGGCTAAAAACAAAACATAAATGCATGACGTTGCCTTGTGTAAAATATTACGCCATAAGTGCTTTGCATTTTATTTTACACACATACGACGCAGCACGACATCCATTTTCTGTGTCGACAAGCTGTCAAAATGTAAAAATTTACAACAAAAACATGGAATCATGCATTTGTCGTAATTTTGTTTAAATTATTGATGTCAATAGGAGGCGAGTTCCCCCATTTATCTTTTTCTTTCTTCTATCAGCGCTGCCTCATTTTGACGTCTTCTGGTGGGAGATGTTTCGCGAGGCCACGTTTTAGATTTTTCAAAAATATTTGACAACCTACAAAATGACTTCTAGCTAATCTCTAGATGAGTTAATTATTTTAACGTTTCAAGTGCTCAATTGACTTAGCAATATTCAAAAGAACTAAACATTTCATTAATGCAAACCACGAATAACCGAAATGCGTATGAAAGTGTGACCACATTGTTTACGGAAGATAAACTGCTATTAAAACTAGTTTACAATGTGACAGATTAAATTGACTGTCTGTCGTCAAATAATTCAGACGACAAAACTGTAAAACCAGTTAATTTTCAATTCAAGCTGACGCACTATTCACACTTTTGACAATGTCACTCAGCCTTAGGGCGAACATGCAGTTTTGTTCTTATGAACAAAGATACGTTCAGTTCAATTTAGTTGGAGGAGAATAACAAAATTCCATACATCAGATACTCCATTTAACCGTTACCTAATGCATAGTGACTTCTGACTTAATTTCCTCTTAATCACTGTCTGCCGGTAAGCGGGGCTAATTACCCAACAGAAGTCACTTAAGCTGCATGCTCCTACTGCCATAAACAAAATTGACCGCAGACCGAATTAAAAACACCGCCAGAACTAGTTAAGTGACAAGTGATTGTCATCGAAAAGAACATCGCCGAGGCGTAACTAGTTTTCCACTGGATTGTGACAATTCACCGCATCACCGTATGCTATAGGTATGTGTATCCCCAACCGCGGTAATGAACTTGCTAATTGACAAAAAGTCTCAATTGTTGCAACTAACCTTGTTTGGTTGACATGCTAACCTCATGTCACTGTCAGAATGTTGTAGGTCCAAAGAAAACTGTTTAACAACGAAGTGGACACACAGCTGAACGATGAAGCCGGTCAGCGCGATCGGTAGGTATGCGAAATAATTCTTTCAAGGCTATCGCATCAAAATAACCTTCAGCAACAAGGCCAAATGAGTTGTTTAAGTATCGCGAACTCACTTGAATCCCTTTAAAACCCTGACGGAGAAGATGGTTCCGGTTTTTGTGCGTCTGCATTTCGTTGTGTATCGAACTGCGTTTTGGTTAACTCGTTTCTGGTTTCTCTAGCTTCGAGATAAATCCGTGGCTATTTTCCTGTTTACGTTGCAAATCACGTGATGGGCACCTGAAAAGCAATGGCGTGCTTAGGTGCGATGCAGATGCTTTGCTACTGGGATGCATCCACTCCATGACTGAGTGCAATTAGTTGGACAATCAAACTTAATGCGGCAATTAGTTAAAAGTTGAGTGTTAAAGATTTCTGTTAGATGCGCCGTGTGCCGGCGGAACAAATGCGCACGAGTACGATTGTTTGGGGGTCAAGTGCATACCCAGCTGTATGACCTCTCAAAGGGAAATATGTGTCGAACAGTGCCTTGACATGATCTGTTCGTAACACTTTGTGTGCTAAGATAATGTACGTAAACTGTTTGTGTTTGTTCTCATCCGACGGATGGGTAGTTAGTAGTGAATTTATTTTTACTTCTAAGGCTTTTCTTTTGAATTCAGAGCCGAGTCTGAACTGTCAAAAAAAGTCTGTGTTTCCTTTTCAAGCTTGTACATATCAGAGCTCTGGATTGGCGTTTCTTTTCGGTTAGAGTTTGATCAGCGCATAGGTACTATGAGTAATTTTTTCACATTAAATAAAATGAATGCTGACCAAATTGTGCTACTTTCCCAAAGGTCTTGCACGTAATATGATTAAAATAATAAAATGAACGTGCAAGTAAATGATTTTTGAGAAATTAAATTTCTGGTAGCCATTGTTAAAATAACCTAGATTTATGTCCAACACAAAAACTCAAGCTATGAGCCGGTATTTGAAAGAAGTCGAAAAAATATTCAATGTAACTCTTAGACTATGAATTTAATAAAGAATTCTGTTGGGTTGTAAATATTTTAGTTGTTTTTTCTTGTGGTATTTTTTGATCTACCAATTGTTTCTATAAATTGTACAGTAGTATTTATATCATAGAAGCTAGCAGTGCTTATGTTTTGGCAATCATAATGAAAGATAATCAAGTCATTTGCCTTAAGCCCGTATGACACTAAATTTTTTTTGCATTTGAGCAGTACGAAAAATTAGAACGAGAATTCCCGACAGGAGTGAGTGTGTACACAACAACTTTATTAATGTAGGCACAATCAAAAAAATGCATTAAAAATATATTCAAATCACATTTTTCAGCTGCTGGCAGCTTTTTTTTTTTTTAGATTTCAAGATTATTTGAAAATAAATTCTATTGAAAATTGGCGGTTGCTTTGCAAACAATTGCTACCCCTTTCGTAATACACTTTTAGTCTCCTTTACACACCGCTGACGTTTGAACATTATAAAAATGAGGAAAAAATTTACTGTCATACGGGCTTTAGGTCATAAATATTAATAGCTGTCATCTTACAGTGACGAAGCTGAACAAACTCGGCGACTTCAGAAATACTTAACTATCTTCTACCTACTATCACTATTTTATTTTTAAGATTGCTTTAAACTACAGTGTCAGTGGATTTGCCGCCCAATGCAGCAAGCAAAACACCCCCCTCAGTTTTAGAGAATGTCTTCATAAATAACAAAATATAACAGTGAGTGATAGGTAGTCGTAAATTAATGGTGAGATATGCAACTAAAGTGGCTAGAATATTAAATTGAAAATATTCATTAAAAATGTACAATCTCATCAATGTCAACTGACAACTGATAACAATAAAAAATGAAAATTCTAGCGACGGTTGTTTGCTGTCAGACTTAGAGCATTTAACTTTTGCCTGAGTTTTCAGTTGACATTTCGGAACGTCAAAGTTTGATCAGTATTTAATTCTGTCGTGGAATTTAAAATAGGATAACCAATTGCGGCAGCAAATTAATTTTTTTAAGTGACTTTAATGGGCAATTGTATAGACAAAGAGATGAAAATTTGTTTAATTTTAAAGTGTGACAAGGAAATTGAATGTGTGACATTTTGAATATCAAAGACATGAGTCATGATTAAAAAATAGGACCAGCACTGACAAAAAACAGTTGAGTTAGAAGAAGCCTTACTGTCCTTTAACTATTAAATAAGCATACAACTCTTCTAAAAAAATACTCAAAAATACATTTTATTTAAGCAAGTCACATCACATTACATATTTATTGCCTGCAGACACATATTTTATTTCGATTACAATAACCGCCGCGCTTGCCCAATGCTAAACAGTGAGCGACGCAAGGACCTTCGCCCAGAAAGGCCAAAACATTACAAGTGAAACGCTTTTGGCGAACAGGTGCATTTTCAGCTGCTTCCAAATCCGTCTGTCCAGCGAATTCCAGTTCGGCACGTACTTCTGGATCAGCGACAGGTGACGCAGTTGACAGAGCGCCAAGGACTCCGAAAATTGCAACCAACACGAGAGTAATCTTCATTTTTTCTAAATCGTATCTTAGAAGCAACTATATTTCAAATGTGATTCGGTTCTGCGAAAGGCACTCATTTTATAGTGCACCAGACAGCTGAGATGACACCCTACCTACATCACAGATCACACCACAACAATTTTTCAAAATAAAAACTAATCAGAAACAGCCAGCTGGATTTTCCCGAGAAAAAATACCGCCACTGATGGCATCCAGAAATCGGCCATAAACATCACTGGGAATGCCCACGAGAAGTGTGGTATGAACCTATTTCGTTATACAACACTGAGTTCAGTTGATAATGATGAGTGATGAAAGTAAAACAGTTTATGAGTAGAATGTGTTTGCATGTGGAGAGGGGGAGTATAGATAAGCTCGGTTTTGATGCTTAATTCTGACAGTTTGCTATTGTATATATTTTCTTCCGAAGATGATGCAATTTGAACCTTCAAGTATAAAAATTCAATTAACTAGGTAGGTATTCAAAAAAAGCTTAATGTTTTTAATTTTTTTTTTTAAATATTGCTTCAAGTGTCAAAAATATATATTTAAGCTGGTCTTCGAATATTTATAATGGTTCAAACACTGAATCTGCATGTTTTACATAAAAAAAACATTATAAAACACTTCCTTGTCGGAAAGTGGAATAAACTGGTATACTTTGTTGTGTCTCTCGTCTTTTAGTTCGATTAAACGTTATCCTAGGTCCGCCTTGCTAAACGTGAATGTCTCTGAAAGCAGTTTACTGCAATTTAATGAACATGCTAGCAGAAAGGTTCCATATGATCTGCTACTGTCAAGTCACTTCTACTTGAGATAAATATAAATGGCAAGTTCCAATCTCAAAAGTGTCCAGTAAAGTGTAGTTATTGGGCACATTCAAGAATCTAGTTATCTTAAGTCGACTAGATTGGTCTGGATGAGATGTAACCTGAACGCAAAAACTAGATTGGTCGGGAACGTCACTTTTTCTACGTCAGCCACATATGAGAACTGTCAACTTAGTACTCAGTCAAGAATAGATTCGTCGGCTACCGCTCAATAAACGTCAACTGAAACATCTGCTCTCACGACCACACATCTAATGAGAGAGCTGTCAGACTTACTAAACTAGATACTTGAACGTCCCCATTGGCATTGCGATCTGGAGATTCTTCTTTGGATATTCAATAAAACACGCCTGCTGAAATTATGCAGCAACGTTACCAAAAACCTTGAAAAGTATAAAATGTGAAATTGATTGTGGAATTTTAGCAGCTTGTAAACTATCTAGAAAATATATTATTTTAACTGATTTGTTAGCATTTTTTGTTCTACTTATGTAACGCACCTACTTCACTTATGAAATGAAGTACGCACTTTAATACTTAAAACTGGTTTTTGGTTAATGTTTCAACACTTAACATCAGGGGATCAGTTTTTTAATTAATTATTAGGTACTTCTCATACAAAAACAGAACAGGTTTTTCAGAAAAATCAATCGCAAGCTTTTTTGCTTTGCGGACAGTACACTTTGAGCTGCAGTCAACTGACATTGCACTTTTATTTCGCCCTTGCTACTCTCCGCTGTCAAAACTCCTTTTGATTTCAATTTTAGGTTTGTTAAAACCTGCTTATCGCTTTAAGTACCTACCTACATCGAACGTAGCTGCATTTATTTTTACAAACACTAGGCCGCACATAAATTCGATATATTTAAAATAGATGATTCAACTCAAGTTGTATATTTTTTGTTAATGACGAAGGCATTGGGAACGTTCAGAGATCTTTTTTTTAAGTCTGACAGGTCGCTGACTTGATGTGTCTCAGTTTTGATTAGCCTTGTTCTTTTAGCTTTTTCGGTAGACGTTTATGGAGGGGTGGCCAACGTGTCTAGTCAAGAATTTCGTGACTGAGTACTAAGTTGACAGTTCGTTTATATGGCTGACGTAGAAAAAGTGACGGCCAATTAAGTCGACTTAAGATAACTAGGATTTTAAATGTACCCACTTTTTGTAGGAAATTGCACGTGATTGACCATTTCAAACAATAATCCTCCACTTGATGGCTGCATAATTAAAACAAGTTATATATAAATTTCTATTATGAGGTCGGTTCATTTTTCGGCTTCCTCTCTCTTCTCATTAAAAATCTAGAAATGAATAATTAAATTTACTTCTACTGCTAACCCACCGACGACTTCCTCATTCATGTCTTACAACCAAACAAGTTCATCGACCCAAGAAAATTTGCAATTTTTTTATATATACATACAATCCATCTGATGGCTTACTTTATTTTAATTAGCGGTTTGAATAATAGCCAAAAGTGAACTTCCGTCCACAGAGTTGAATGTTTCCTAGTTCTTCGTTTAAGTTTCAAGTCTCCCTTCAAGTGGCAATGAATCGATTATATATATCCCTTGAAGCTGGGTTGTGCCTCCTCCCCCCTGCCAACCGCAAGGAATCACTTCTTAAACGGAATCCACAGTAATGCGCGTCAGATTTAATTAACGCCAAATGGGAAGGAAGGCAAATTGCATTTGCGAAAATAAATCAAGAGACAAGAAAACGAATGAACATACATACGAGTATAGCTAATTCAAATTTCCAATTGAGACTTTAATTACAAAACAGGCGAAGGGTTAGCCTAGCCAGACGAAAATAGTAAACGCACTTGTGAAACAAAACCCGAGTTTTAATATCGGTCGACATTAAGTTGTAGTTGCATCGGTAAGTAGTTTCGGTCGGCTTGCGGTCAAATAGCAATTGAAATTCTATTCGAAATAACATGTCGAAGATACCCAGAGGAGCGGGATTAATTTGCACTTAGTAGGCTCTGGTCGATGTATTATGTAGGCACTTGTTTCGAAAAACAACAAGCGCGGGTATATTCCAAGACCACAGTTGGAAGTTTGAGGTGGAAACGAAGAAATGAATTATTTATTTGGGTGAACACTGTCCCTGATGAAGTAAAGCGATAAACATCCGCATGGATATAGTTCATTGCTCTTCGAATGGATATAACACAAATGTGTGCATATATGTTTCGATCCATGGCAATCGGTTCCGAACAAAGGATTTGGGGAATTGAAAATGTATTACGAACTAACGATATAAATTCGACGACAGAAATGCGGCTTTGTATTCTTGCAACCAAAGCGACCGCCTCAGCAATTGTCGTAGATTGATTACATTTTGCGTTGCCAGTTGTGAGGGAAAGCCGAAAAAATTTTCGGAAAATCTAGACTTGGACTTATGAAAACAATAACCAGAAATTCCACATCAAATGATGTAACACTTTCTTACGGACACTTCTCTCGTGCTAAGAAGTGCCCTTTTTTCTTCAATGAAACATAAAAAATAGAAAGATTTCCTTTTTTAATAGAAAGGGCAATTCTTTTATTTTTTTTTGGAAACATAGACATCATAAAAATGTGTACAGCGTCAGGGATGTATTGATCTATTCAAGGACCGATTTAGGAAATACAATGCCAACAATTAGATTTCACAGCTTTCCAAAGAAATTGTATAACATTTTGGCTTCCGAAATTTAAACATTTTGCGGCATTGGTACAAGATCTAGGAAAATTAAATGTTGATATACGAGTACCTAGCTTAACCACATTTTTGAGTAAATTCAGATTTAGTAGAAAGCCCAAATAAATTGAAAGGCAATTTAGATATTCCTTTGGTTGATTTAAAACAAAAAATCATTGGAAAATTAAATGTTGATACACGAGTACCTAGCTTAACCACATTCTTGAGTAAATTCAGATTTAGTAGAAAGCCGAAATAAATTGAAAGGCAATTTAGAAATTCCTTTGGTTGATTTAAAACAAAAAATCAGCCTTTGGCTGGCGGAGCTGCTTATAATTTGTGTGCCTACCTATTCCAAAAAGCAATATTTTTAATGTTTAAATGTTTTATAGAATTTTCGGTCAACATGAATCACAAAGTTCCTCTCTCGTGAAAATAAAACACAACACTTGTGGTCTTTCTTACTAAACAGAAATTATTCTGCAGCACGTATGCTTATTTATAGCAATTTAGAAATTTACAGAACATTTTAAAAATTGTGTTAAAAGGAAAACGAAAATTGTATCTGTCATCATGGGAGTGTTCAAATCAAAAGTCTGTTAAAATGGTGCGTGGTACCTACTATTCAGTTGAACAGCGGTTGCAATTTGTGAATGCATGCGTATAATTATTTGGAATTTGGAATTTTTGAATTTGAACATGAACTGCGGCTATGCCTTTTTGAAAAGTAGCAAGGAAATTACATATTTTTCGGTTTGACAGAGCCGCTACTTCTCTGAAATAGAAAATCACACATTCAGTCCGACTGGTTGCTTTTTTCACAGCTAAATATTATAGCAACGTCTTCAACTGAAATATAAAACGCTGTGATCTGTCGTCTGATCGAAAGATTCATGTCTTAAAAATGTAGGACATTCACTGTCGTTCAATTTTAACAATAGGCCTGTTTTTTTGAGCTTTGATCTCAGCAAAGCAAAGCAAAGTAACAAAATGTGCACATAAACGATTCCCACCAGCTTTCTGAACAGTAGGATTTATCGATGAAATATTGGCATTTGCGGCTGACTGGCAGTGTAGGCAGCAATTGATAGGGCACATCAAAGAAGTATCTTTTTTAGCCGAAGATATAGGTACACTTTTTTCATAAAAAAGTCTAAGCGATATTCATCCTTCCTCATATTCTTGGGCTTAAAAACAATGGAGAATATAAATTCTGAGGACACTCTAGTGCAAGAAATGGATCTCAAAGATAAACACACTAATATTTTATGATTTCAAGTATGTACTAATAAGGTAAATTTGTCTTAAACAACATTTGCAGCTTAAATAAAAAATAATTTATGTTTTCAGTTGTTATTTTGAAATTTTCTTTACTTTTGCACTTCTTTATGCATTTCCGCCAATCACAACCAACGCCTTGTATGTACTGTAAATAGAGACACCCTGCGAATCTTATACAAGGGTGGCAACAAAAAATGTTCTCCCTCTGGTGTTCAGAAGTGATCATTTACTCCCAAGTGGCTCTTGCTGGGAATGAATACCTAGTGTGAGTTTTCGAAGTGTCAAGTAAAGCGTAGTTGTTGCAATTGCGTGCTGAAAATCCTACTTTGCTTTGCTTTGCTGAGTTCGAAGCTAAAAAAAACAGGGCTAATATTGATCATACCTAAGTTTACTTTTATCATACAGAAGTCGAAAAATTCATCTAATTTCTGAAAGACTTCTTACCTTGCACGCATCTTTCACGGTTTTTTTTTAAACTTTTTTTTTGGCTAGCTCTAATTGTCCGCTGAGCTTAGGCCCCCTCTGAGTTCGAGTAGTAGACTCTCTGCAGCATTGATGTCCATTGACTCTATATCTACTAGAAAACTGATCCATTCTTTTTTGACTACGTTGATATCACTGTACAGGTCCTTGAGTTTGTTGTTAGGTCTTCGTAAAGCCTCTTTAATATAAACGGGATCGAAAATCACTCAAAGAATATAAAAATAGTAAAAAGATTTGCCTCGTCTATTGTCCGAGTGGCTTACTAATAATCATTTTTAACATTCACAATAATTTTTTTAAGTCACAATGTGCTTTTTTGTATGGAACATTTTTGGAAATATGTAGCCTGGACACATTAAAATGGTTATTGGTATCGCTGTGAGAACCCTTCATTTTTAACACCCGCATATGAGAAACACCAACTTTTTTTTTTGTAATTTTGTTTTTATTATTAGAAATAGCATTATTATTTATAGTGTTTTGTTTTTTAATTTTTTGTTTGCGTTAAAAATAACAATTTAACCCATTTTGAATGAAATTCCCCGCTGTTAATACAATTTATTTTATATAAGTTTCTTGCTTTAACGCTGCAGCTTTAAGTTGAATGTGTTCATGTTTTTATTTAAATTTCGTTAAATGCTTCGCAATGTTTAAGCTTTGCAATAGCAAATTTATTTTTTTGTTTTAATTGATGTTTGAGAAATGTTACACCATGCATAATATTCGGATAAGTAGGTAGTGTAATTGAAAAAAATAAAAAAATGCCTTGCAATGATATATTTTTTTTTTGTATAACCTTTGTCATTTTTTTTTCTTTTTTTTTTATAATGTAAAAGGGCATTGAAACCACTGAATTGGGTTGTTTAGTTAAGAATTGATTATCCGCATTACTCTATAGCTAAATTGCAGTTGATTTTGAATTCAGAAATAAGATTTGATGTCTTTTTTTATTCAGAAAAAAATATGAACTTTTGCTTAGCTACGTAAAAAGAAGGTGGATTGGAATTGTGATTGAATAGGACGAAACAGGAGTGTTTGGAATCCAAGTGTTTGTACTTTGCAACTAACTTGAAGATCTACGAAATGTTCGATATTTTTATTTGTTATAAGAATATACTCATCTTTAACAAATGCTTTAAATAATCAGTAGCTAAAATATAATTATGTTTGTAAAAATGGTCATGTAGTCCAACAGAAAGACTTGATTGGGCTGGTTTTTTGAGGATACGGTAGATAATTTGGTAATTTACATGGCATGCATTTGAATCCTTAGAAATAATGTTGTTGATTTGATTTCCGAGAATTTTTATGAAGTGTTTCTTCTCAGTGGAGGTACAAATTTTCTACCACCATTTAGTTTGCCAAATTAATATTTGGCTTAATTTAATAACAGTGCGTAACCGCATACAGAAGTAGAACTTAGGCTTAAGTAAGCAAAATATTGACCAATAAAAATAAGGGACTATGTTTGAATGCACTTGAAAGGCAAGCACCTACATAGGAAGTTATTTAGAGATGCACAAAATGTTTTCCATTTTCAATTTGTAATTAATTTCAATTTTGATTCTTGAAATATTGGAAAAGAATTATTATTTAGCTGGTAAAAAATCTATAATTTGTTTTGTAAAAGTTTTCATTGTTTTTGATTTCATAAAATTCATAAAATTCAATTTTAAATTTATTTTGTATATTAAAGAACTTAACTATTTTCCTTTTCGAAATAGTTGAATATCTATGGGATAAGCTTTCTTGAAATTTTGTTGTTTTAAGTTAATTGTTTAGATAACATGAGCGGTGTGTGTTTATTTCTTTGATTGCAGCACACTAAGCAGAATTTCGGCTGTTCATTTGTATTAATTGCTATTTAGAAAGAAAACCATATTTCGTTTAACAATTTGCACTTTTTAGTTTATTAGTTGTTGTTGGAGTGAAAAAAAAAATATTTCGATTTAAGTTTTCCGCTTTTATTTAGTTTATTTTTGCTGTTCATGTTTAGGTTAGTTTAGTTATAAAAAATGTGTGAAGAAATTCGTAGAAAATGTGGAAGAGTAAAATTTTAATTTTTTTTCGTTTTGTTTATAATTTTGGTTATGTGAAATAGTTTTTGCTTAAGATAAGAGATTTTTTTCCATTATATAACTATCTTTTGGTTTTTCTATATAAATAGTTAGGAAGGTTTGAAAATTGCTTCTGTGTATTTCATAAATATTCTTAAGGTTATGTTGTTTTCTTTTTTTGTTTCGTTAATATTTGCTATTACTTTTTGGGTAAAATTTATTAAATATTCTTTTAACGGAAGTTGTGAGAAATTAAAAGCAGCAAAGGTGCTGATATAGAATTATTTGCTTGTTTTTTTGATTTGTAAGATTCTGAGAGAGTTGAGTTGTAAACGAAAAGCGAGTGGATACATTTACGTAACGTAACAGCAGATTTTATAAATAAAGCATTGTTGTGATTTAATCGTCCAGCATTTACCATTTCTTAAAAACAATAACAGTAATCTTTTATCTGCTCTTTAAGAATCTAATGTAACAACTGGCAAGTATTGCCATTTTATTGGCAGTTGAAGATTTATGGATACACAGGCAGAAAATAATAACTGCAACTAAAATTAAATCAAAGCTCAAGGATCTTGCAACACATGGTCGTGGCCATTCCTCAAAGCAGATATGACCGAGAAGAATAGAAGATCTCCTTACATCCTTCTAAGAACTATATTGGTGGCAATAAGCTGCGACACCACACTAGAAAAATGCGCATAAATGAGGAAGAAATTTACAGCTGTCGAGATCCCAAACCACTTTCAATACCATAGCCCAGGTTTCCAAGATACCAGAAACTATGGGTGTCTAGCAAATTTCATCAACAAAGCACTTCTCCTCGCTAGCCCACTGATCTAACCTAAGTTACTCAACTGGCCGAGGTGTTTTATATGAACTATTCCGCCACCGAAAAGCATGCTTGAAAAAATTTGAAGAAGACGTTCTAGAAAAACAACTATACTTCGCTGAATAGACGCGCAAAACCAAAAAAGAAAGTGATACCGGTAATCCAAACAAGCACACAATTCTCATTAGCTACCTCGACATGCATTCGTATCTATCTAAATTAAAATCAGACAAAATCCATATTTCGATGGTATATTTGATGCAAGCATTTAACTATTTTAAAAATTGTATTTCTCTTAATAATAGCACATATTTTGTTTTTTTTTTTGTTTTGTATTCTTTAACAACAATATTTCTTAGTAAGCACACTTTTCTTGTTATTTTTTTAGTTAAAAAAAAGGTTTTATTTTGTTTTACTCTTCTTATAACTATTGTTTTTCTTCTTAATATGAAACAAATTGTTTAGTAACTCAGAACTATCTAATAACATCGGAAATGACTTAGGCTAGTTCTCAGACCATAAAAATACAACTGAAATCCACGCACGAAGCCTTTATTAAGGAATAATACATTTTTAAAACACAAAACAAGATTCTCAATAAATATTCAAAACAGAAGGCTTAAGTTGTTACTGTTAACACTGAAATATGTTAGGACACTTATTTTTAACCGCACACAATTTAGAATTAAGTGTAACTTCTAAAAAAAATTTTTTTTTTTTTCTTTATTTTGTTTCTTAAGAAGATCACAAGAGTTTTTTTTTTTTGTTTTTTTCTTTAAATTTACTTCATTAAAATTCTAAATTAAAATGTTAATTTGTTGATAGTTTTATTCTTAATCGTAGTATTTGTTTAATGATAAAAATGTTCTTTAACTATTCTCTTTATAGTATAGGTATGTATATACTTAATTTTTACATTCCTTAAAGCTAGATATATTTTTATATAATATATAATATTTGTTATAAATTCTGTTATATATCTTTTGTTAAATTAGTTTTTTTGTTTGCCTTATGTTTAGATTCTTAAACGTGTTTTTTTTTTGTCTTTTCTATTTAGTTTATTTTGTTAACAATGTTGTTTTTATATATTTAAAGATGTAAAATTGTTTAATATCTGTTTTAGCTTTGTATTAGTTTTTTTTTATATATATATATCAATCGATTTAACTCAAAAATATAATAAAGAAATTTTATTAAATTTCATGAGCGTGGTGGCTTTTATGAAGAGGGGGATTAACTTTTATTGCCGCTTGCAATTATCAAGAGGATGGGTTGACATTTTAAAATAAATACCCTTGCTGGCCAACGTTAGTGCTTTGGCAAAACTACCAAGTACGGTACAATACTAGTACATGTATGCCACCTGGGGCGCGATTTCACATTCTTGTACATATTTCACAACACACCAATTTGTCGGCCAGACCATAGAACTCAAGCTAGTTGCACATTAGTTTTCCTTGATATTCAAATCACTAATGTTTTGTTCGTCCATTGCTACACATTTTTGTCAGTCATAACTAACCTCACTTTAGGAAGCAGCAGAATGAATAAATGCATTCAACTACAGGATGGAGATCTGTCAAACAAATTACACGCCAGCAAAATTGTACATGGATAGCGTACACATGTTTTTTAGTACACTACACGGTTAAACTCACTATTTCAGAATCTTGATGGTCAACTGCCTGCAATGCACCTGCTATTTTTTCAATAAATTCAATTTTGCTATTTTATTTGGCTAAGAGATGGATTAAAACGATTACTGGTTAGTGCCAATATGGCATTAACTGTTCATTGTCTGATACATTTTTAACGCGCTTTGTTTTTCGCAGAAACACAGGACCAATCAATGTCACTGACATATAATTTAGACTACAAATTTATTAAAAACTCACCAAATGAACCGAGACTATGATGGTTGTGTTAAAAAATGTCGTAGCTAAATGAATCTTTAAGACGAACGATGCACGCGGCAATCTATATCACTGTCGATTGTAGTTTGTAGTGTCACTTCTTCAGCAGTCAAATGCAAGTATTTGTTTCTTCAACGTTCAGATAGTATTTTTTTAATAATCTAATCTAATCTAAAGCACGGCCCTAGCGGACATTTTACATACAACCCACTTCGTCCATTGATGATTACATACTTGAAACATGTTCGCAACTGAGTATCCTAAAGGTGCATGGTTGCAATGGTTAACGGGTCACATCGATAGGTACACAAACATGGGAGGCACATGGCATACAGGTCCACCATATTCCTAATTTCTCACAACCTCCTCTTTCTGTGAGCTTTAATTTTGGGAGATTTTGTGACCATCTCTTTGAGGAGGCAAGTAAGAATTTATTCTTTATCCTGCTTCTTCCACAAACTGTGATTTCAAAAGCGTTCTCATTTCTCAAATATGAGGAAAGCTTCAAAAGCCCAAAATGTGGTTCAAACGAGACGCGGAGGGACGATGTATTTATAGCTCATGCCATGCAATTGAAACATCATAATCCCCAAGGATCCCTTTAAATAAACTCAATTACAATATCAAGGTGAATCCTAAAAGTTGCGCCGCACCCACCCCATCACAACAAGCCATCATTCAATATCATTTAATAGTGTGCGCATAGTTGTTTAGTTGCTTCATGATTAGTTATGCTATTCTGCTTTTGAGTTGTTTAAGTTGTAAATGTTTAATAGTTTATTTTATTGCTCAGTTTAGTGTTAATTTAGTGAAGAATCGTTTAAAAGAAAATCAATCATTGAGGCTTATTTAAGGCTTTGTCTTTACAAAATTTCGCTATTCAAATTTGTTGTAGAATGAAAAGTAAAAAACAAACACATAAAATTGAATAACCCACTCACAAGTCTGCGAGTCTATTATATACGGAGTCGTTAACACTTATTGCACTCAGATAAAAAAAATACTCTCAATACGAACGAGGTATTTCGAATTTATTGATCGGGTATTTAGGTGAAAAAATTGTGATGCTTTTTAACACAGAAAAATTCTAAGCACAACATGAGAAAGAAAAATATCCCATCACACCTGCCTTTGACAGATTTAGGGAATTTTTTTTTAATTTTAGGGAATTTTTTTATTTACTCCTGGGAACATTAATTATTTCTTGCAAATATTTTCTATATAATGAATTTAGTGAAAGAAATCACATTTTCAATAAAAGTAATTAAATTTAATTAAGTTTACAAAAAAACATCAGTTGATCGGCGAAATGGATGCGACTTAGCTTAGCTTGTAGCACTTTAAATTTGTTTTCTTGTTTTCATTCTTTTTTGACGCAGTAGAATTTATTGTTTATAAAAATATTTTTGTTTATTTTTTTTTAATCTTATGCATACGTATATAATATAAAAAGGGGGAAAAATAACATCTATTTATGTAAAATATTTTTTTTGTTTTTTGTTTCTTTTATTTTATAATAAAAACTATCCTTACATCGTCGTAGCCGCCTATCGTGTTTGTTGGGACTGTTTACTATTTGTTGTTTTGTTGCGCTACAACGTGAGGCGCCTTGTAGAATTGTTGCACGAATTCTGATAAGCTATATACGGTGCCGGGTCCCTTGCCGGCTGTCATGCATATGAAGTCTCCTAAGCTGTGTGCAGTAGCTGGAAATGGAAAGAGTTTTGCAATTAGTTTTCGTTTGTGGAGAGGATTTGATTGATTCTCACAACTCGACTGGATGGGGGGATACGATGGTGGTGGCTTTATCCAACTGCCGTCTGGCCTTCGCATGTGTCGTCGGTCTGATGCGAATTCCGCTAGATATGTTTCCGCTGGTATTACCCTAAAAAATCTGCAAAAAAAGGGAGAAGTGGATCAGAATAATTGAAAGTTGAGTTTTTGCAATTGTGCGGCCAAAATGTCTGGCCCATAAACAGCGGACCAGGGGGGTAGTGATATCCATTAAATCAGTCGGAGCTCGTTACTGTCGAAGCGAGGTACACAGCGCCTCGGGATGACAACCAACAAATAGCAGGCTCATGTAGATTGTCTTCAAATTAAAAAAAAAAAAAAAGTCGCAACCGAACCGTATTGACTATCTACGCCTAGCTCCTTCTAAAACTGTGTAAGTTTTAATTTTGTGGCACGAATGAAAGGGATATACAATTTTGAACGGTTTTCCAGAGAGGTGGCGCATTTAAAACAACCTTAAGATGTTATTTTGTGCTGTTCAGGGGATCGAACCTGACACCCCTCGATCAGTAGCCCAGCACACAAACTACTCCGAATTGGGAGCTAAAAATACATCGAAGAGCTAAAGCACAAACAGATGTTTTACGGAACAAACTGAGCAGTCACTTAAGCATTTGCTCTTAGAAACGAGTTCCACCATCGGCGGACAGTCAAATTCCCAAAACAGGACCAGGATCGTGTTTGAGGGTTTTACCAGCATGGGTCAGTTTTAAAAATTGCAAATCTCCTTTCTGCCTTTGAACAAATGGTCAATTTGTTGCTCAATTACGATCGAAAGGGGCAATAAATTGCCGCACACACTCACGGCATGTCCGATTCGAAAATAATTTATGAAATCCATTTGCAGCTATCTGGCGCTACAAATCTCCGAACTTAAAACTCATTAAAATAAATAGCTTTATCGGGGAATACATTACACCCGAAGTGGATAATCATTTCATAGTCAGCTAATCTAATGGCGGCCGGCAATGGTGCCCCAGCACTCTGCTGCGTCCTTGCATATGCATGCAAGCACTCCTGCTGCACACGAAATTTAATCACGATATTGTGTACATTTTTAAAATCACTCTGCGATATTAAAATTTCGCAACAATACACAAAAAAGGTTAAAACCGCTGAACCGCCAACACGAACCCCTCCAGCACGTAATGGAGTCGTTCATCTTCTCGTTTTGTTTTTTTTTTTTGCTGTTAAGGAGTGCATAATCCCTGTTGCTTCTGATTAGCGCAGAGTCCATCAGACCATCAGAACGCCCACTCTTGGCCATGTTGTGCTGCATGTGGGCGGTTGCATTGTAATTTACATAAACTCTCAGAGAAAAATCGAATCGAGTGGATCACGTCCTTTGTGTGAAGCAATTTATCCAGCACTGGAAGTGTGTGTATTCCCTTTGGGGAGCTATTCAGTCGTTCAAAAGCATGTCGCACTCGCCTGGCCCCCGGCGATAATCTTGGAAAAGATTTGCAAAACGAAAAAGTTGCTGCAAATCCTTTTAAGGAAAGCGAACTCTGGCTAAGCCAGGACAAACGAAAAAAAAGTAACAAACATCTTCGATGTATCGGGCTTATCTTGGCACCTTAAGAGATTTCATCATTTCGCCCCCCGCTTCCTCGCCGGTCGACATTTTTGTGATGGGATATATGAAAGGACACGAACAAGTATGTATCCGCTTTAACAAACTTCGTACTTACCTGTGATGCTCTGGCCTAAGTGCTAAATCCGACCGAAACGTTTCGGTTACATATTTGTGAAAATATGTTGGAAAAGGTAACGTCGTATCTAAGTCGAATACTAAACATCGATTCGGTGATGGATTGTGCATGAAGAATACGTGATAATCCTGCAAAGATAAAGTGAAACAATAAAAATACAAAACAGAATCGAAATTCAATTGAAGATGGTTGGTTTGGGACGAGGTCGTTTTCGACAGCGATTGCACTGTGCGGCCAAAAAGGGAGGGAAGTTTCTTTCTCTGACATATTTAAGTAGTAGTTGCTTTGAATGTTATGTAGTTCTGAATAGAAGTTTATAATAGCAACAACATAAAATATAATAAATTGTTCAGCTTTGTAAGTATTTTTTTTAAAGGACCAAAAGAAACATAAAACAGACGTCTATGGCATGTGAACTTTAAAACTGTTGGTTGGTTGGGAAGTGGGCTAGGCTAAGGTTGTAACATTTTGAAAGGGACAAAAGGATGATAACAACTGCTGATTTATTGTTAAGTTACCAAAGAAGCTTTAATTATTAAGAAATTATTTTGCACAAACATTTTTGGCGGTCTTCACTGTACACTTTTTCATAGTTCAACATGACAGAAGGTTAAACCCTACATAGAGTAACATCTATAGGAGATGCACAGATTAAGAGGAGAAAGAGACAATTGTTCACTAAATCCACGGCTTCAAGGGTAGCAAATGAAATTACCCCACCCCGGTACGTTTTTCCTACTCAGGGATGCAATATCAATCTTTTGCAAGCGAACTCAGCAAAGCTTGTAAGGGTTTTAAGGCCAAAGGTGCGGGCATTTTTGATCCGTTTATTGCAAGTTCATCTGCTTCTTCATTGCCCTGAATATCCACATCTCCTGGCATAGGGTCACCGATTTCTTGAAACACGAGTTTCTTTTTATAACTATTACTTTTTAAAAATGAGTACAAAAATTCTGTTAAATTTTTTAAATAGTTCCTTGACATAAGGCGAAGGTCAAATATCGATTTTTCTTTTAAATCTATCCTTACATTTGTCACCTTTTAAGAATTCGATCAAATAGAAAATACTTTCTCTTGTTACTTCCTCCGCTTGCCACCACTGTTCGCGACGAGAAGCTATCTAACATGAAGACAAAATAACAACGATCATTCACTCCGTAGTCTGTAAATACCTATTCGTGAACCAGTAAAATGTGAGCACTCAATGTGAAGCGAAAAGGTCCACTTGAGGAAAAAGAGCGGCTGCCAATAATGGCAACAAGGGACAAGTGTGATTTATATCCGAAGAATGATACACGGCTCGCATTGTTATGTGACACTTGAAGCTCAATAGTTCAGTATGTAGAGGTGGGCGATTGACATCCGCATAAGGAATATATTAGCCCAATCAATTTATGAACCCCCGCCAAGGGTGGGCGCAACTTTGAGTGTCATTGTAGGGATGGTTGGCACCAACCCAGTTCCGAGCGTTTTAGAACAAAATAGCAGCTGCAGTCGATCAATAATTCACTCGGCCGGAAAAGGTAGATAGGATAGACACCCTACACGACTTTCTATCTAGCTTTTTTACTAAATTATTTATTTAGGCTGCCAGTAAAAGGGTTTTTTTAGTGCGAATATGATTGCGCCCCCTACATACGTACGTACGGCAGGGGTGGGGGTGGAACTTCGACAGCTTAATATGTCATTTTGGTAGTTAATGTTATTGTTTCTTCGAAATGGCTTGTTGTGTACTTTTTCAGCGCGAGGGTCCTTTCGGAGAGTAAACAACATTTCCCATCTCTGATGTGACGATGTTATCGATGAGGATTCGAGTCCCATGGTGTTCTTGACACTGTGACACATACTGAAGTATTAGCAAATATTTTATTTTGTCTACGGGGGAGGGCGAGTGCGTCTGTTATGTTATATTGCTTTCAGGTTCCTTGTTTATTTTCGTCATAAGTTGGTCAATTTGTTAGTGTTTTTGTTTGGACGGTCAATAGGTTGTCAATAGAAAGTTGGATGTCAGAAATGTCAGGGAAATTATTTAGAAATAGGTAAGTGCCCTGCGGTTCTCATTCATTAAATCGGGTCAATACAAGAATATTTGTTATCAATCAACGATTTTATTTCCATTAGGCCTTATATCCACAGCTGCCAGTAAATTAATTGATATGACAGAAGGTGATGACACGGGCAGCATTTGGGTCCGATGGAGTGTGTGAATATTGCTGAAGATTGCCGCTTTTCTTTTGGAGTGAGGGGAGTAATAAAATACATCTTCGGCAGCTTTTATGGTTAAATAGAGAATGGGCATAAGAGAGCAGTACAGTCCCAGTCACAGAAAATAAATACGCAGATTTCTGATTATTCAATTCAAAATAGCCAGTTTCGAAACGGCGAATATTTTCGGAAAACCGGTTTTGGGGAAGTGATCAAATTATTTATTAAAACCTCTGCTACAAAACGGAAGCCGATGAAGTGATAGCGAAGGACGACTTTGGCGGTTGTTCTCTAGACAGGACAGTCTTGGAAAAGAGATGCTGTCAAGTGGGCTCTGCGAAATAAGGCCCCAAAAAAGTATACAGGAAATAACAACGATTTTTAATAAAATTTTGGGTGTTATTTCTTTTTTTGGGGCCTTATTTCCTAATGAAAATTAAGGTCTTATTTCATTATGAAATAAGACCCCAAAAGAAGAAATGAAGTAAGACCCCAAAACTAATTTATGGGGCCTTATTTAATTTTTGAAGACCAAAAACATGCTTTTTGTATATTTTCGTCTTTGAAAATAAGAAGCGAAATAAAGGAAAATATACTACCGCCGAATAGAAGATATTTAATGGACGGAACTTTTAAAATAATTCCCAAAAGGTTGTTTTAACAAGCTCCTAGTCATCTATATTCAATATTTTGACGAGGTGATTACATTATTTTAATTTAAAAAACAAGTAGTTTCAATCTTATCGGCGCAGGCGAAAATTTGGTACAAAAAATCGCACGATTTTCATTATTTCTTAATGTTATAGTTTATTTTACTAAAAATCCAAATTTAAAAATGTTTACAAATTAGTTTTTAGGTATTTCCTTTATTTTTCATTTTAATGAATAAAAAAACGAGAAAATGTTCCGAAGAAATATTGCAATATTTAATTAAAAATGCATGTATAATAGATTGTAAATTTTTTTCTAATAAGACAAAAAAATAATACAAAAAAAAACAACATCAAATCATTTATTTATTCATTTATGAAATAAAACCCCATTTTTTTGGGGCCTTATTGCATCGCAGTGGGGCCTTATTTCATATTTGAAACACCTCTAAATTGGGGCCCTCTTTCATTTTCTCTTTCGGGGCCTTATTTCCTGCAGCCGCGTTAGATGCCTGCCTTGTAGAGCGCTCCGCTCATGTGTTACATTTGAAGGAAAATTTCATTGAGCTCATTGGTGTTTTTCCCGTTTTTTTTTTGTTTGGGGTAGTACCCACAAAAAAGCCTTAGGTCGGCGACAATTCCCATGTGCACCAAAGTTTGTAGACTCATTGGTAGTAGAGCATCGCCTATTAGTCGAACCGATCGTATCTTTACGCGGTCAAGTTCCATAATCAGAATAACCCTGTCCAACCTCTCTCTAAATGGGTACAACATTTTGAAAGAGCTTCAATGCTACGCAGATTTTTCCACTGAGTGTCATTCGGTATTACAAAAATCGCAGCTTAAATCTTACGACCAACTTCGCACATCGACCACTTTCAGGTGAAAAAATATTTTCCCCAACAAATCAACAAGTTCATATCACGTCACTTTTACCACACACCTCACCAAGAGGCAGGTAATAAAGAAAAAAAAAAAAAACAATTTCACAGACATTTCTGTGCATGTCGTGCGCGCATATTGCCTTCGTCGGGATTTCTTCCTCCTCCATCATCAGCTCAAGTGGTGCGAATGTCGCCAGACCGTTCAACATGTGCCCAACCCAGTTCTCTTGCACGAAAGCCTGCTTGCTATAGAAACGGAATCCATAACTCGTCCTCGTAGAATAAATTAACGATACAACTTTCGCGAACAACTTGCGTGAGTACAGCTCTATCGTCTGAAACGTGAGCCGCCGCCATTCAATTAACCATTACTGGGTGATATGTGTGTGTGGGTAGTAAGTGGAAATCCTTACTCACTACTTCTGTAAACAAGTCGGGCTCCTTGTACTCTTTCGTCGTAAAGTTACAATGAAACAGCTCCACACTGATTAGCAGCGAACTAGCCCCCACAAACGGTCTGATTAATCGGCGTCCCAGAGTCCCATAGAGCGGCAGCCGTGTGTGGCTCTGGGTGTGGGCTCAGCTCTGTAGGTTCACTCGTTATGATTTATAACGAAAGCGTGATTATCACGCGAATTCCCATTAAAATCGCCGACTGAAGGCGGGGGCGCCTGGCAAACACTCGAGTAATGCCTAGGCCTCATGCCACAGTGGCAATAAGCCAGTCCCTCTAATTTGCATACAGAGTCACAGCGAAGATCTGAGTGTAATTATCGATGGGCGCATATATCCCCAGACACAGGTGCATCCTAATTGCGCGCAATTTTCCATACGCGATGGGTTTCTGCGCTGCAACAGACACGTGTGCCTCTGTTGAACGCCAATTCCATTACACATCCAATGGCGGGCACTACACAGTTGGATAAATTCACCCCAACGGAAGGTGCAATTATTAGGAGGGGGTGGGGCGATGTGTACACGAAGACGACCCAGTAATGAACTGATTGTGGGTTCGTGGCCAAGTGCTTGCGGATACTCGATTGGAAAATGTTCGTTAAGGTGTTGTTTTAATAAGCACTCTTGTCGCATTCAGGGTAGTTGAGCGAAAATTGGACATGTACCCTAATCGGCTATAATAGGTCAGCAGATTATGCCCAAGTTGGGAGACAAGTTCGGGTGGTTTATCACGGTAATTCAATTTTAAATTGCCATGTACAACAGGACTGTGCGTCGTAATTTGGTAGCCCTAATTTACGAGCGACAGTGATAGAATTTAGGAGGTTCCCAAAAAATATATAGACCTTATCATAAAAAGAAAACCCTGATTTCAAGGACATATTGATTGCTTAAAACTTCTCGAACTTATATTTTGGTTCTGGGGAGATTACTGTTTCACGTATCCATTGCAAGGATCGCCATCAATAACGCTCCATCGGCACAAACTTTGACCAGGGGCCTGTAACACAAAACGACAAGTCGACAAGTCTAAATTCACTAGTCCACTTAGGCTTTTCCGACAAGTACAAATTAATTCTGTAACAGAACGTAAACCGTTGCACTTGTCAAAAGAATTAAATTCCCTTGACTTGTCGGCATTCTTCGACAAGTGTTTTATATGTGAAGGTGGCAAAAATCACGGCGGACAAAAAATATAATTTCTCAAAATAAGAGAGGAAAAGGATGAAACTGTTGGTGCTTTCAGTGATGTCCTAACAAAAGAAAATACAGATGATCAAACATCAAAATTAAGTCTTGGCTTACAAATCTTCATCCTGTAGTAATAGCAAATTTTAGTCTCGGCTTTAAATTTATGGAAGCTCACAATTGCGAAATTTCTATGGAAAATATAGCCACCTCAAATTTAGAGTCGAAACTAAATATGGTTATTGGTAAGGCCCACTGTAGCAGTCGGAATCAAAAAAGTACATTTTTAATTATATATTATATTATATATATATTTATATATTTTTGAATTTTTATTCGGCTTTTTCATTGGTATTACATTTAAAATGCACTTGCCAGTGTTTGACAATATTCAGATCACTTGTCCCCATTGAACCACAGTTCGACAAGTGTGTCTTGACACTTGTAGTGTTCTGTTACAACAGAAAGAGGGAAATTATGCAATTTCCCACTTGTCATCTTTCATCGCGACAATTGTCGCAGTGCTCGCGGACTGGTCGTTTTGTGTTACACAATCTTTGACAAGTTGTCGAAATTCACTTGTCCTACAACTACTTGTCGCGTTATATAATATATATCTATAAATTTAAGGGAGCAGTTGTGATTTTACAGCTGCCGATGTTGCATCATATGACCGTCCTTTCCCTTTTAAACAATCAGGAAGAACGGCGTGTGCCTGTTTACGGCGAGCGTCGCAGTCTGCCACCAACTTTTTTTCCAATCCAATTTAAGGGGCAAACAAACGACTTCTACTTCGATATTTAGCTTCGAAAATTCCATACCTAGAGTCGTTTTTTTGACACCAAACGAAAAGCAATGGTTGACATATCTGCCGGAGTTCGTGTTGTAAAAGACGACTGTCCACTCTCTCTCTTTTGTAGTCTTTTGTAAATTTATTCGAAACTTTATAAACTTGGATGGGTATACTGGTCTTGAATTGATCTAAAGGCAATATTAGTCTTCTTGCAGTCAAATTGCTCACCTACAACTTAACAGTAAAAATAGATTGAGTTTCTTTATCTTTTTAATCTTCTTCCTCGCCTCTACGTTTATTTTAAGCAGATCCGACTCAAGATTAAGCCCGTTAAATATACATAGAGATTAAGCTATATCCTCGATACACCTTCCCCTTGCGTTGTTATACTCACCACAGTTGTAGACATCCAATTATTTTTAAATACACCCTGCCAAATGGCTGGCAACGTTTCTTAGCTACACAGGTTTCCCATTAGCAAGGATGGAAATAACCGCAAAGGTCACCAATACCCGCTCGACATTTTAGCTACGTACACCATCCAAACGAACAGAACCCGTAAATCCGCCGCCATTATACAATATAATCTTCTAAAGTGCGTTTCCTCGTTTAATTTCTCCATTGCCTCAGTTATTCCTTTTGACAAGCGTTAGTCACTTTTTAGCTCAGAGGCATGCTATGGCAAAATAACCACAAAGCCACCAGCATCAGCTCCAGCATCCTCCTATGTATACCGACTTCAAGGACTCTATGGTCCACCCAAACAAAAGCCTTCTTTCAGCACTTCCAAAGTCGGCTCTGCCACCGCAGTACAATGGATGGAAGGGGCTTTGCAGTGCTGCATACATTTGAAACAATTTCAAGCACGCATGCATACACACAGAGCGACAGGAGGATGCTTTTGCTTTTGCGAGAGACTGCCTTCCACCATTAACTGTTATTTAACTTATTCGCCTAAAATGGATTTGATTCTCTGTTGTGGCCAAGGCGATAGGTATACCCCTGTCGCTCGGATAGAAGAGGCCCCCGTGGAATGGAGAATATGTCAGGACAATAGAGTTTTCCTCGAATTTTAACCGAATAATGGTGAAAATGTTGAAACTGTTCTCAAGCAGCCACACATTGTATGCAGAGTTTTAGAAAAAGCCAAACCGAACCGAGTCCTTGGGAATGTTTTGGCATGGATGCGAGCTGGTGTAACAGCTGCACCTACGACGACAATGATTTCACGGGGAAATGAGTTCTGTGCCGGCAGGACACGAATTTTGAGAGCGTAGCCGTAGGTATGTGCGCATTTAAAATGTCACCGACTGCTGGATGAATGGTCGGTAATGTTGCGTTTCTTAGAGGAGTGCGCCTGACAGGCGGAAGACTCAGGCAAACGACAAATCTGGTCCTGCAATACCTGCAGCTGCAGGCCGGAAGATGTAGGCCATTTATTACTGGCGATAAGATTTATGCTTCCGGCATCGCCTAATGGGGGGGGGATGTTTGATATCCGGAACGGAGGAGACGCCATCCGCCATCCACCATCCACCATCCATTGCACTCATAAAGGATGCGAACGGCAGTGTCACTCCCTAAAGTGGTCGTATAGTTGTATACTGTTGTCGTTGTCATAGCGCATATAGCCATCGCAGAGGAAGAAGGAATTATTGACGTTTAACTTGTGACTGCTGTCGTAAAATTCTGGCAGATAGTTTTACGAGCGCTTTTGTTGTTTTTACCGCGTAACGCCGGTTTAATTAATTTGGTTTTAGTAAGGCCATAATGCGGTTTCCTTTGTGGCGGTTGTGTTACTGGTTTTAAGGCAGCCTTGGGAGTACATGTGCTGTGTATATATGCACGACAGGACAGCATATATGAATATTGTTCTTGTTTTTAATTGGAAAGCATCACGCAGTGTGGAATTATTGCAAATTCTGGAAGTTTCGTGGCATGCAAAATTAGACCGCACCTTGTCGACCGGGTGACGGAATTTGGTCAATTTGGGTAGGTTAACACAGACCCTGGTGTAATGGAGTAAGGTGGGATGATCTAGTGCAGACAGGTCACATTTGTAATGTTCAAATTGGTCAGGACTAGTTGGCCAAGGACAATCTTGAATTGCCGCATAATTGAGGTGGCATGTGGAGTGTCGCAGAAAAGCGCGGTCCCCAGAGAAAAGTAATCGCATTTTACACGACAATCTAACTGTGGTGGGTTGTTATAGTACCAGCGTGTCAGAAGCTAGTGTTCTTCTGCTTGGAAATGAAAGAAGATAATGAACGGAAAAAAATGGGTTTCGGAAAGCCGTAGCCACCAGGTAGAACCAACCAACCAAACAGAACATTTGCCGTTGATCCGCATACCCGTCAATGACACAAATGAAACTGGCAGGATGTGAACAGATGCTAAAGGTGTCCTTACCAATCACAGCCGCATATCATATTTATATGGATATAGATATCGAAGATCAAAAGCAAGCCATTTAATTGAAAATTAAAAGTTCTGATTAAAAGTTAAGATGATGATGCGACGAGTAAGTCAGAAAATGGCCTACCACAGGGGTCAGTGCTAGCCGCCATTCTATTTTTATCTCCGATCGGAGTTTCTGGAAAACGCTGGACGCATTGTGTTTCAAAAAGCATGTAAAGCTTGTTTGTCCTTAAATTCTTTCTAGTCGCAGCTCCAAGATATACCCAGTAAATAGTTCAGACGGCCGGCTGGTGAGTCAATATAAGAACCTAGCTGTGGTTGTGCTTAAACACTTGAACGATGGCGTCATGGCTTAAATTTAAATAAGCTCTTGAAATGTTTATGTAGGCCTTGTTTAGAAGATCAATGTCATAATGTAAATCGGTGGTGGAATAACTGCTAAGATATTCTAAAGCGTCCCAAGTATGTCCATATTCGAAATGTGACTCCAAGTCGAACAGATATAGGTTTGTCAGGCCTCCAATATCGAACAGACCTCCTCGTTCACAACTTACGGATCATCATAGGAGAGGCCAGTTAAACTATGCATAGACTTTAAAAAAAATGTACAGCTTAAGTGGTTCCATAACTGGTTAGACTTAGAAATTGTCAGATCTTTTAAAACGTGAAGGTTCAACGCGCTTACCACAGCTGCTTTTATTAAGGTGCAGTAGTAGTTAAGTAGTAGTTTAAGGTATTACAGACGGCAAGGTATTACTTACTTAGGTGGCGCTACAGTTCTGTCAAGGTATTACTACAGGAACATTTAAGACACCATCTTGCTTTCGACTTCTAGACAACACTAAGAATTTTTCGACTACGCTTAATTAGCTTTCATGACCTCTACAGCAACGTTAACAAATATAAAGGTAAAGGAGTCAAATTGGGTTGAAACACAAGGTCCGCCACGACGAATTTTCGTTAAAACTTCAAGACTCAAATTTATATGTTGTACTGTGTGGAATGCATACTTGAATCGGTAAGGCTAAGGTTAAGTTCGAAATTCTGGTAAAAATTGAAGTTGTTGTTATACGTGGAAGATAAACAGCGCTGGTTATAAACTGCTAAAATGTAAAAGGTGATTGACTTTGACAAATGTTTTCGCAATACCTACCTACATATTTAAAAATAAAATATAAATAAAAATAGAAAGGTCACACTTAACATTGAGAAAATAACTCCATTATGAAATATGTCGATGGCATGGCATGGAATTGATGGATACATTCGAATACGCAATGAACACGAAATTTTATTTTCAAAACCACACCAACAAACCGAAATATAGCACGTTTGTCAAACAATACTTCAAGCCTCTCACCCACCAGCTAACAACAAGTCCTGATTATTATTTAACATTTTACTGACTAGAAAAATACTCAGCAATGCACCGCCAAGCCCGAAATGTTCATGCTTTTAATTTTATACTGACAATGTTTTGTATAGCATTTTCAAGAATATGAATAAATAAACGTAACTTTCTCGTTCATCAAAAGTTTTGATATAAATTAAGTGGGAGTTGCTCCAAATTGTTGGAAATATTTTTAGCGTGCATATTCATTATGGTTGAACAAAATTAGATGTTGGTACTATTTGCTAAAAATAAGTTTTACGTATATGTTATTGGATTTTCATTGGAAGTTGGGGCATTGATATTATTTCAAAATTATACCGAAAATATGTGAAACAGATTGAAATTTGGCTATTAATTTTTGAGAAATATTTAAGAAATTGATTTGTTAGAATTTTTTGAGAAAAACTAAGTACGGGATCTTACTTAGAATACTTATATTATATTTAATATGTATTTTGGTGAAAATCGGTAGAGCGGTTTTTATAAAATTAATACTATTGCTTAACTATTTAGCTGAAAACCGAGTACAAGTTATTGTTCGGGATGTAATTTGCATTACTTGGTTTTTAAGGTTTTATCGCAAATACGGTTTTCGAGATATGAGCTGTTTTAAAATTTAGTGTTTTTTTGTGATTCAAAATGAAAATTAAGAACGCAATAATTTTGAAACCATCAATTTTACTCTAAGTTTGCATTTGGTCAAAATCATGCCGTTTTGAGGTAAGCTAGGGAAAACTATATCTTTCAAAAATGACTTTTTTCAAAAATCCATTTTACGATAACACAGAGAAAAACTGAGTTTTCCATTAAGTTAGAAATTAATTTTTGTTACAATCGTATGGACCGTTTTCGAGATATGTCCAAATTTCAAAAGTACCGTTACTCGATTTGTTAGCGGAAAACTGAGTATGCAGTTATGTTTATTCCACCTACTTAAGCTTGTAAAGGGTGATTTTTTAGCTGGTTTGGTTTTGGCAACACTGGTTTTGACAGCTGACGTGTGTTTAGTACCTTGTGTCACTGTCAAACAGCTTCAGTTTGGTTTGCAATTTAACCATGGATCGTCTTACAAATGAACAACGCTTGCAAATTATTGAATTTTACTATCAAAATTCGTGCTCGGTTCGAAATGTTCATCGCGCGCTGCTTCCATTTTATGATCGGCATTCTCGACCTTCTGAGCAGTCTATTCGGAAGATTGTGACCAAATTTCGCACCAAATTTACTTTGTTGGACATTAAACCACCAACACGTTTACGTACTGTGCGTAGTGAAGAAAATATTGCGGCCGTATCAGCTAGTGTGACAGAAGACCGCGAAGACCAGCAGTTAGGCCTTTGTTACAGCACTACGTGGAAAATTTTGCGGAAGGATTTGGGCGTAAAGCCTTTTAAGATACAGCTGGTGCAAGAACTAAAGCCAGCCGACCTACCACAACGCCGAATTTTTGGTGAATGGGCTCTTGGAAAGCTGGCCGAGGATCCGTTTTTTTATCGAAAAATTGTGTTCAGCGATGAGGCTCATTTTTGGTTGAATGGGTACGTAAATAAGCAAAATTGCCGCATTTGGAGTGAAGATCAGCCAGAAGCATTGCAACAGCTACCAATGCATCCCGAAAAAGCCACTGTTTGGTGCGGTTTATGGGCCGGCGGCATTATTGGGCCATATTTCTTCAAAGATGATGCGAATCGCAGCGTTACTGTCAATGGTGAACGCTACCGAGCGATGATAACAAACTTTTTTTTGCCCGAAATGGAAGTTCTTGACTTGCATGATATGTGGTTTCAACAAGACGGTGCCACATGCCACACAGCACGCGAAACAATGGCGCAATTGCGAGGCGAGTTTGGTGAACAGTTAATTTCACGTTTCGGGCCGGTCAATTGGCCGCCTAGATCGTGCTATTTGACACCATTAGATTATTTTTTGTGGGGGTATGCCAAGGCTAATGTGTATAGGGACAAGCCCGCTTCGATTGACGCACTGGAAGCCAACATCCATGCATTCATTCGTGAGATACCGGCCGATATGTGTGAAAGAGTATGCCAAAATTGGACTCAGCGGATGGGCTACCTGAGACGCAGCCGCGGTCAACATTTGCATGAAATTATCTTTAAACATTAAATTGCAAGGTTCAAACTATCGATTCAAATAAATATTTCATTCATTTTTTCGAATTTTTTGTGTTTTTTTTTTAAAAAAAGTTCTAAACCTCTTAAAAAATCACCCTTTATATCAATTTTTGTTGAAATCGTTAGAGCCGTTTTCGAACAAATCAAACTGCTATGAAAATTTTGTATGGGAAGCACCATTAATATTGAGGTTACCATGCAAAAAAAAAAACGGCCCCGAGCTGTAAGCCCCAAAACTCCAAATCCGAAGTTTGAATAAAATCCGGTCAGCCGTTTAGGCTGTAGGCCTCGGGACACACAGACCCACAAACAGACAGACAGACAGACAGACAGACAGACAGACGGACAGAATTTTGCGACCCACTTCTTTGAGTTCCTCTATTATCTCAATTCGTAATGTCAGAATTGATTAACACTCGAGCTCCAAATTTTGTACGAATACAATATCTTTCTTCGCGGAGAAAGTTAAAAATCGTTAAATTGAAAAATCGCCGAAAAGTCAGCAGAGTATGCCAACATTCAGTCACAATGTTTAATGTTTACCGCAAGCTTTCACTTTGCTGACCAAGCTTGTTAAACATCGACTTAAAAACCGAAATATGCCTCGTTTATTTGGGCAGATCTCAAAAAGCCAAACACCGCTGACCCACAGTCAACTTTTTTGACGAATTCGTGTCAGAGCAGTATCGTCTGCATGATTTCCCATCCGATTTAAACAAAAAAGGGTTAGCAATAGACCGGATGACGAGCATTGATGCTCCAAGATCTGAAAACAATTTTTAAAAAAACAAGTCGAATGTCAACCATCAAATGTAAAATACAAATATATAATTTTGCCAAAAGTCTTCGTCGCTGTAGAAAGGAGGTTAATAAAATAACAATAAGACCTGACCAAGTCCGAGGGAAATTTGCAAAAAAAAATATAAAGTCACATTTAAATTCGCAATTCTCATAAAAAGCCACCCAAGACCTAGTCAATACTTCAACCTGTCGTTTCACCATACTGTTCAAAGTTACTGCCCATCGAGCGGTAAAAAAAAAAACTTCATCGGAATGCAGTTGTCGTGTGAACTGGAAAATCACCGTCAAACATTTACATGGCTCTGCAGGTTCCTATCTCTCCGCGAATCGAAGTTAAAAGCTGGAAAACATTTTCGACCTCAACCGTGTATAGAACCCATAAAACTTAACATTCCCCACGGCAAATCAAAACAACATAGCAAAGAAAACAGATTTACGACGCAGTAGGTATTAGCAGCCCACACAGCTTTACTAAATATATCCGACTCAGTTGTTGAGTCAAATCAGCCACTTGAATTGAAAGTCCTTTTGCATTGCATTGGTCACGCAATGCATTTGACTAATATTTATCAGCTGCCGTCATGGCAGCAGCCGTGGCCATACAATTCACAACAACTGGTGGTCGCCATCGTGTGCCAAATTGTGTTGCGTGTTAGAGGCTTTCGCCCGCCCCAACCTAGCTTCCTTCCGTACGCCTGTTGTTTCCGACAAATAAATTGACTTCATCGTCCGACATATGAAACCATACAAAAAGGCAATAAAAGCCAGGCGCCTACCCTGTTTCCGTTCCGCCAACCCACACGCTGCATACCCGCATCCGTTCTGACACACTTAACCGATGTGCTTAGCCAATGTGTTCATCATACATTCGTTCCATTTTCATTATCCTTTCATGTTCGTAGTTTCTGCTACTGGATGTAGCAATGTTTTCGGCAAGTGTCCGCCAAGTGGTACCAGTCCCGCGCGAAACGTAAACTAACCGCAACCATTGTCATCAGTCGGGCTGTCCGCAAAGTAGCAAGCAAGTCAATAGTGTGGCTACCGAATGTCGCGGGCAAATAAGGCAAACGTGAGGCAAACCATTCCGCACGAGAGTGTTGACATACCCATTCACGAGTCGCGAAAATAATCGATCAGCTGCTTGCCACAGCCGAAAAGCAATAAACTACCCCGACCAAGAAGGGTGGGCTTTGTGTTCGTCCTTGGATTGCCCAATTCCAGGGGAGCGGGTGCATCAGCCGCTCCTTGCCAGACAATGGGCTATGAATATTTACTTAAGCTCCTTCTTGATTCATCATCGCTCATCACGACGAGTCTGTCTCTGTCTTTCTTTTCGTCCCACTGATTTATGACGATGCGGGGGTGGGTATTGTTGCTCTGATGTGCCACAGGTGTTATCCTTTTCGATGGATGTGGCGACGATGCCAAGAGAAATAATCCAGACACAAGTTATAACAAGCTTGTGTCAGTCGGGTGTTGACCTCCTGCACTTTCTCCCTCAAGTAGTTGTGTTGATGTGTCGGCTCGGGGCTTGTTTTTACTTTTCCTCGATAAAGGTCTCGGATCTAGAGGCATTGTTCGAAGGCCGAGAGTGGGCTGTTTCCACTCAGGACCTACTTTACTGTTTCTAGAATGCGATGTAGACGAAAGTTTGGCGATATTTTCGCGCGCACATTTAATGTGTCGTGTCATTTAAATGAGGGGGTGGCGGCGCCACCATTGTCGTACGAGAAACCCATCAAGAAAAATACAATGAAACAAATTTTGCAGAAGCAAATGCTTTTGAACTGGTGTAACGTGAAAAGGCGATGATTTCTTTGTCCACAAATATCCACGCGAAAAGGTCACCATTTGGTGGGCTGTTTGTGTCGCTACCGTTTGAGTGAATCATACTTTTCGATAGGATAAGTAAGTCAGTACTTTTTGAGGCTTCAGATTTTTTACCGATCTTGGGAATGCGATGCTAAGCGAAGTATGTTTTGTAAAAGCACCTAGAAATACCTTCTATAAGAGCTTTTGAGCTTTCGTAATATATTAACGAGCTTTTGAGCTTTCGTAATATGTTTATGATTAACTTGAGAAAGTTTTTTACCTAGATTTACATAGTCTACTTGCCCTCTATAGAGCACCATCTAGGAAAACCATACCTTGAGGCAGTATCGGTATCGTGAGCGAGCTGTAAATGGAGGAAATCACAATAGGCCTTCTTGTGGCCGCAGTGATATGGTAACGTGCTTCCACCCCCCCCAAACAAACTTATCTACCCTCAATATTTCTATAGCCTTTCGTAAAGAGAATAACACCAATAATAAAAGAGCTTTTGAGCTTTCCCGCGTATACGGGATAAGTATAAGTACCCAGATTAGTAAATGCACAAACCCCAGCTTCTCGTCACCTGCGAAATTCAAAGCTGTCGATTTGTCTACGTAGCGCCGTACTAATAACAAATTTTAGTCTCGACTTTAAATTTTCGGAAGCTCTACAAAACTAGAAAAATTTAAAGTCGAAACCAAATATGTTTATTGGTAAGGCCCATTGGTTTAATGAATGACACTCAAAATTGATCAGGTAAAGTCCAAAATTTCGACAGTATTTTCAGAACGGGCCCAAAATTTCTTTGGTGGCTGTACAGGTAGACTGTGTGTCAATTTATCGTCAATCGCAATCGAATTCTTCAGTACTGACTCCGAGGTCCTAGAACGTGTATAAGACAGAGTATATTTGACTTTAAAACAATTTAATCTTGTTACCCCAAAATCCACTTTTGTGAAATTGATCCAGAACCACCACAGTTCTACTACGGAGAAATATCGATTTATTACCTAAACACTTATCCAGGATTCAAGCAAAATATCGACTTAAAGACGATCAATTTTAAAAAGGGTTTTCTTAAGCTAAGATTGCCACTATTCGTTTTAAATTTTGACAAGTCCACATCAATATGACGTAAACATTTTTGCTCATTTTGACACTACGTGTGATCGCCTGTCAAGCGTCTGGTTACGCGGGCTGTAGTAGTCCCGAAAGACACACGAGTGACCCAACGCAACGGTCAAACTTTCCTGACGTCAGCATGTGAAAATTTTCCACGAAAAAATGCCACGTGTAATCACAGCTTTAGAGCTTTAACAGTTCTACTCGATTGGGGTTCCCCAATCCACTTGCTATGGACGTTTTTGAAATGTAAACTATTTTCTAGATTTCGAAATCTTATAAAGTGACACAGCTCTTCGGTCTACCACTTATAGGTACTTAGTTTTTATTTATTTTTTCAAACCCAGTTCTGATTGACTGTCGTTTCTAGTGACAACTTGATGTCCTTCTTTGGGCCGTCTTACAATCACTTCGAGTGCTGAGCCTTTTATACTGCATCCTCTGTGCTCAGTAGGTTAAAACACTATCTACAACTTGATTTAATGGACGCAAACATCGAAATGAAAAATAGAGAGTCAGTACACTTCCGTCGACGACGCGTGAATTACCCCCAATCAACGCATCGCGATCTGAACTGATATCATTCTCCCCTCCAACACAAATTTGAGGTGTGATTACAGGATTACCATATTACCATAAATGGTTTTCAATTATCCTCTTCCGCGGATAACAGCATCGTCAAAGTAACGCTCGATGTATTCCCACGCGAAAAACGATAATGAGGGAGCACTGGCTCTGGCGTACAAGAACAATTTTCAAGTTAGTCATTCAAATTGGAATTTCTTTGATATACCGGTAGGTACCACGGATCCGCTGAACCCCACACACGCCTGTTGATCCGCTGAAAGTAATGATACAGCTTTCGTCTTAAGCACAACAACACACCGATAGGCACGACAACCCCCCCGGTCGTCTATAGGTATACATAAAGACGACCTCCTCCACTTGGTTGTTCACTCAAGCAAACTTCTTAAGAAAAACGTCTTGCTTGCACGCAAAAAACAATTCTCGGCGAGTGTGGGCGGATTGCCTTCGCCCGTACTTACAATATATATATCAACCAAGGAAAACTCAGAATTTCTGCCCCAGATATTCACCCGAGCGTGCAATCGCTTCAACCATCATCCTCCGCCTCAGCTATCTATTCATTTATCTAAAACTTCCAGGCCCCCTCCGGCACAATGATTAAAATGTTAAAAATGCAAAATAACTCTGGGAATGGAAATCCAGTCGTCCCTATAAGGTGCATTCAATGAGCTTGTGGCAGTACATGGGTTTGACATTGTTTCCGTTATAATAATAATAATTCCTTCGTTCACCAAGACTAGTCTCGTCTGGAGGACCGGAGCTCGGAAGTGCTTAATACATTCTTCATGCTATTGCAGGTCGTAGAGAGTGCTCTGATCGATTGCAAGTCGGGTGGCTGAAGCATGCAAGGACGATGAAACTACAACTGTTGTTATTACTGTACTCGTGGTCGAGGAATTTCCTAAGATGTACCCACGCGCCTCCCCCAACTCGCCAGTGTTCCCTCGTGTCCTCTTTTTATTGCGAATTATTTTTGCAACTTGCAAGAGTGCAACCTTGCATGCTAAGGAGGGCGCCATCCAGAAATTCAGCATAGATGGGAATTGGAGGTAAGGTAGGTAAGGAGTATATTTAAAAAAAAAAAAAAAAAAATTATCAGCTGCAAATGTGTAGAGTGGCTGCGTCCTTCCATCATCTATCACTGGGTGAATCATTTAGACACGTCGGTCGTGGTGGTGTTACATTCTTTTGGGGATTTTTATTTCCTTTTTTTAGTCTAGTACTACTGGCTACATTCGAGTTCACGAGTGCGAAGGTTTACTGCAGTTTCCGCCAAGAGCGATCGGAAATTGAAGGGAAGTGCTCAAGTGTTGGACACTTGTAGTGGCTTGGAAGGGGAAACGATTTCTCTTCGAGAGAGGGAATTTAAGAAGTGATTCAAGGCAAAATGGGATCAATTCATTGAGCACGTAGGTACATCCTGGTCAAGAGTTTTGGGGAATAGTTTAATTTACTTTATTTCTAATGAAGCTGTAAAATATATGCGTTTTGGAGATGTTTTCTAGAAAATATTTAAGGCAATTAAAATAATTGGAATACATTCCCATAAAAAAACTATTTCCTGTAGCATCTGCAACTTCATTAGCCGTCCTCCAACACAAAACCGTAAAGACGTTGAAGAAATTCAGAATATCGTAAGTACCTAAACTATCCACCGGAATGTGCAATGAAGCCCAACCCTCACCGATCTCCCTTCATTACAAAAAAGGTACCCGGAATCACAGACAAACACCAGAAGTCATAGCAATTTTCTCCTCGAAAGCATGCCACTCTACTGAAGCACAGGGGCAACTTCACACTACGGTGAGCACTAATACAAAATTTTCTGTGCATTTTGCTTTTTCTTATTGTTTGGTGAAATTGATTTGCGGTATTTAAGAGAAAAAATTAAGCCCACTTAAAAATAAGGCACCGTTTTGGTTTAAATACAAGTTTACGTTGCTTTCTATACTATTTGCTAATATTTTAAACAATTCGCCAAACATTTAATAGACGTCCAAAAAAATGAAATATTAGCCTTAGACAATTAACTCGTCGAAATTCATTTTGTTAGTTTGTTTATAAAGTCAAAATTTTGTTTGTATTTATTATTTATTTAAGCCTAGTATGCTGCTCGCGCTTACATTAAGCCCCCATACAAAAATGTCTCCAAAGATAAAATTAAGCAAGGCAGTTAAGCAAATCAGTACGCAGTTCAAGTTAAATTTGTTAGCCGCTGTACGAAAAATCTTTACAGAATGAAAGTAGGCGTATTAATGGAAAATACATTTTTCCACAGCTAAATTTTGACAGATCAGGGAAAAGACAGAAAAGAAAAAAAAACAGTTTGGAGAATGGTAAGTTCAACACAAAAAAATTCGTTGTTGTTAATTTAATTTCTTTTAGAAATGGAATATTTTAACGAGGAGTACCTGGAAGAGGTTTTAGAGGAATTAGAAAACATTAAGCGAAGCGGTGGAGAGAAACATTGGAGAGGCTCTTAATTTTAGCTTTTCTGGAACAGCATACAAGTCATTAGGTATCATTATAAGGACTGGTAAAAAAACATATATTCAGCATGGAGAAACAATCCCAACTAGGTACATCTTTTCATCAACAAAAAAATACTTGGCAGCACTTTGTTCACTAAAGGGGGTATCAAAATTGACGTAAGACTTTAATTTCGTGTCATTTCTGCGGTAAAATGTTTCCAACAAAAAAAAAAGAGTTCGTTTGACAGCTGACAGTTAAAAATAAATAAATAAATAGTTGGCGCAACAGGTCCTTATATAGGCTTCTCACAATCATTCGTTTTGTGGGAGTTTTTTTTTTTGTGTGAGTAGAAGTGAAGTACAACACGAAAGCACGATGCATTTTTACTGGTGAGAAATATTTTAAAAATAACGAAGGCTTGGCAGCTTCCTGTTCACAATTTTATGCAGACAAAATATTGTCATCAACCGTTAAGGGAATAACTAAAAAAAATCAGGCAAGCTTCAATTACTGGTCTGAGACAATCTGGCCGTCTTTTAAATAATCGTTCAAATCAAAACGTGAAACATCAGTTCTTGAGAGTGTTACTGAGAGGAAACGAATATTTATCCGGCAACATATTCAAATTAATTTTGAAAACCTCTGTACAACTTTTATGAAAGGTTTACGTCTTTATGGATAGAAAGTGAAATCGACTCTTGAACTGAAGCCTACAGACCTTGCGAAGGGAACTCGTTGAGTAGATTATAGAATAACAACAAAATGTTGATAGAGATTTTACAAACAATGTAACAATATAAAGTTAAACGATACAGCGCACTTTCATCTGGATGGTTTTGTTATTACGGAAAATTGTCCATCCTGAGGTTCAGAAAATCAACAAGTGATTGCTGAAAAAGAAACACCTATAAAGCATACGAGTACTTTATGACTCGCTTAAAATTTACGAAAACCTGTAAAAAATAGTTTTGCGTGAGCTCATTGAACACCCTTTGTTTTGCCCAAGTGGCATTCTCATGAGATAACTACTCCTGAGTTAAACATTTTACTTCGAAGCAGACGACTTTTTTAAAGCTTTGTACAATTTAAAGAATATCAAAGTTTTGATCCCATTTTTATAGCAGTAAACTCATTTCGATTGAAAAATATTTCTACAAGCGCCAGCAAATGTTGTAGAGCGCTAAGGTTAATTATTGTTCTGAATTATTAATTAAACTCAGTTCATTCATATTTTAAAACAATTCAGTTAAGCTAATAGTCCATTGTAGCAAGTAATTTGGTTGAAATTAGACAATCGGAGTATTTTCAGAAAATTGATTGGATTTGGATAATTATAATTACTGAAACTAAACTAAATGTTAAGCAATGAACTTGGTAGCAGCTAAATATTATATCGGTAACTTGACGGTTTTTAGCCGAAATTTGTCTGCACAGACAGATATTTTGTCTGTACAGACAAATATTTTGTTTGTTATAAACATTTCCCTGTTCCTAATAGTCCCGTGCAATCGATATTAAGTAGGCGGTCCAAAAACTATTTGAACGTGTGCATTAGCAGAATAACGATGCTCGCTTCCTTCTTATAACTACTTTTTGAGGTTGTTTTTAAAAGTGGCATGACAGTGACTTATGTTTATTATAAATAAATAAAAAAATTAGAAATAAATAAAAATACTTTGAAACCAGTTTATTTTAAATATCGTACAAACAAATAAACCACAGTCAGTTTTTGGCAAAACATTTTCTGTGAGCTTGCTTAAATATGTCAATCTCATTGAAATCATTGCAGTCAAAGGATGGGATATAATGAAAGCCGATATCCTCCCACGAAGGCTAATCTTGTTGTGCAGTTAAAAATAATTCTTTGCTGTTGGATTCTATTACAATTTTAAAAATTTATACGCACAGGGTGAATAACGATATTAGTGCCAATGTTGGTGTTTATGTGGAATAAGCCTTTTTGAATGTCCTGCCTACTTTGGCTGCTTTTATTAATTTGTATTTAGATAGATAGATAGATAGATAGATTATAATTTTATTTCTTATAAATTTATAATAATTAACAACAGTTTTAGAACTTAAATCAAATTATTACTTTAAGTATATCATATAAGAAATATGAAAGACATTCTGTATTTATATATACAAAGTATTAAAAATAGTGTTGAATGCCTCGTCAATAGGCTCTTAACAACTTCAAATATTATATTTTTGGTGGGGTGACCCTAATAAAACAATTCGCAATATCAAAATATTGAATTTTGAAAAACTGTACTCGAATAATAAATTTGACTGAACAATTAAGGTTTTTTCAAAATAAAAACTAATAATTTTCTACAAAGAAATAAATTACCTAAAGATTTAAGTACCTTACAATCAAAATGCTACTGAAATTAAAATCAAAATTAAACCAGAATTAAACCAGAATATCAGAAATAAATGCTTCTATATTATTATGATTCAAACTTAAAAGCCAAGGTTTTAGAAGTTTTAAGGCCGTTCCAGGCATTGTTATTGTCCTGATCGATTGAGGAAGTTTATTAAATAAACGACATGATGAAACTGTATAAAAATTACGAAATGCAGTAGTGCGAAATTTTGGTACAGATACTAAGTTAAAAAAGTTTCCACGTAAATTATAATTTGAAATTAATCGATAGTTGCGATTACCAGACATCATAAAGAAGGTCTTTAAAACTTTAAAACAGTACAGATGTCGGACTGGCAGAATTTTCAGGTCGCAGAACAATGGAAAACTCGGATGTCTTCTAGGTTTGCGACATATTTTTCGTAAAGTATATTTCTGCAGAACTAAATGAGATTGAATTTTGTTCACATAAACGCCTCCCCAACAAACAATTCCATATTGCAGTTTGGAATGGAAGATTCCGTAATAAATCGTTTTTAAGAGCATTGTCGAGCATATATTTCGCAAATAGAAAAAATGTCTAAGCGTGCAACGAAAATACTTCCGCAGAGTTTCTACGTGATTCGAAAAGCTCTTTCTAGAATCAATTGTAAGCCCTAAGTATTTAAATTCAGTTACCTTCTCAATCAAAAAACACGTATCACTGCAACTTAAACTGTCATAGAATGTGGGAGAAGACGTACAATAGCAATCAGAAAGCTTGTATCTTAGGCAGTCAGGTGAATGATAAAAAAACATTCGCTTCAAAATTATTTAGTGACGAGAAACTGAAAAACATAATTTTAGTTTTGTTGCTTATAATCAAATTGTGCTCAGCAAACCAGCTTCTCAATAGATGTAAATCCCAATTAATGTCAGAGACTAGATCCAAAGGAGAGTTCAACCCATAAGAAAAACCAATATCATCCGCAAAAGCAGTAGGTGAACCTTTAAAATTAAGTGCAAGAAGTGAATTGATATAAATGAGAAATAGAATTGGTCCCAAAACAGAGCCTTGGGGTACTCCCAAATTGAAGAATTTAATTTCGCTTCTAATATCATCTAACTTCACTCTTTGCGACCTATCTTTTAAGTAAGACCTAAAGCAGTCTAGTACGAAACCTCGAAATCCAGCGTTTTCCAATTTCCTCAATAAAATATTGTGATTCACCATATCAAAAGCTTTCGTAATATCAATAAATAAACCCGCCGTGCACTTTTTGCTATCAAGGTGTGACATTACTTGAGCACAAAACTGTAAAAGTGCGTCTTCAGTAGATCTACCTTTCTGAAACCCAAATTGATTTGAGTTAAAAAACTTGGTCCTATTCAGAAAACTTACTATTCTATTTTTTATAAGTTTCTCGAAGATTTTACTAAAGACTGGGAGAAGTGATATGGGTCTATAGTTGTTCATTTCAACAGCAGAACCTTTCTTAAACAGCGGTACAATATCTGCACATGTCAGTGCTTCTGGAAAGACACCCGCAAATACACAACGATTAAAAATATCTGCCAAGACATCCACTAAGTAACAAGCAACTGTTTTTAAAAACAAATTAGAAATACCATCAGCTCCACACGAGTTAGAATTATTTAAGGTACCAATAACTTTTAATATCTCAAGAGGAGTTATGGGCCTATATACAAAACTATTTCTTTGCAACATTTCAGAAGAGTTAAAATTCGCCGAACAGGAGATACAGGTTAGAGGGACTCGACATGGTTGTAAGCTACTGCATATATTTGCGAAATCGCAATTAAATGCGTCAGCAATGGCAGGTTTGTCTTCAACGTCCACGTTATCAACACGTATAAGGGTAGGTTTCTTAGAAAGGGATGATTTATTAAGCAGATTATTTACTATTTTCCATTCATTTTTTAAGTTTCCCTTAGCGGAATTAAATTGATTGCGGTAATACGTATCTCGACAAACCGGAATCTCATTTTTAAGCTCATCGCATAATTTTTTATATTTTCTTCTTGAACTCACATTATGCGGATACTTTTTGCACTTAATACTAAGTTTGTATGCATATCACTATCGATATAGAGATAGATTATAATGCGCTACACCAAAGTACAGTTTTTTTTTTTGTTATCGCTGTAAGCGGCCTAATGTAATTTTATCTCATTTGCAATCGTCACTTGCGCATCAACCACTGTCGGGTAAGCATTAGGCAAATAAATTATTGTCACTTTGCTCTGGTGTATGTTTCTTTTTTTTTCTTTGAAACACGATCAGCTAAATTGTTCGCTAAAGGCAAATTATTTAAAAAGGATCGTCGAGTTATACACAGCGGCACTTGCAGCTGATAAACGCACGCTTCGTGCGTGCGGTATTACTTCATGGGAATTTCAAATGAACCTCACTTTGTTATTGATAATGCGATCATTCGCGGCATCACCGCAAATGTTCAAAAACTAGTGCAGTCCCATTGAATTGAACATTGAACCCCCTCACTGTCTCTCTCTCTCTCTCTCAAACTTCCGTAAGTCAATGCAAAGTAATGCACATAGTTGTGTCGTCTATTTATGACAAGCCCCCCTGCATCTGTCACGCAATCAGCATTCTCACAGCCAATTTGCATTCACCAGAGTAGAGCCCCCTTAGAATATCACATCCCTGTTTGAAATTCCTCTCACTTGAGACAACCAATTTCCCGGAAAATATAAACTTTCCGAAGAATTGTTCGATCAAACTTTCATATTCACACACAGGCATGAAAACAAATCGACTTTCATATGTTTCTGATCTACCGCATAAATTTAAATATGTCCCATGAACTATTTTCCCTCCCGATAGAACTTATTCAAAAGGGGGGGCTCCAATAAATATGAAAAGTTCCACGTCAAGCCAAACTTTTCACCCAAAAACCCGCATTCTTTCACTCAAAATGCTGATAAAAATTGTCATGGCCGAACACACACACCTATACACGCAGTATTGAATTTATGAGTTAAAAAGTCACCGAGTGTCATCGGTAAAATGAATAGCGATACCGAGAATGCCCCCTTGATTGATGCAACTTTCTACCTCTGTTTCAGTGTATGCGATATGAGTTGTCTGGCTGTTTTTTTCGCCCGCCGTGATATCCGGTATCCCCGTGGGAATATGCGCTTCCGGCATTGGTACCTATAATAAATCGTGAAACTTTCCGGAAGTAGTACGTGATAAAAACCGAGAGTGACGTAAGTGCCACCAAAAAATCCCAGTCGCGACAGTGTTCTTCATCAATTTCCTGTGTCGAGAGAGAAAGTCTGAACCGTGTCGTCGTCGTCGTCAGTGTCAATGGCGACACACTGTGTGCATATGGACCAAACTTTTGATTGGCAATTTCATGGTGCTTTAAGTGGGTGAACTGCTAGTACATATATATCGAAAGATAAACATGTAACAGTTGGCCTCTGCTTTGCGGCTTTTAGGTTATTAATCTCAAATTAGTTTGGTCAATATTTGCAGTTCGGCTAGGGACTTAGTTTTCGCAAACGCCTTTGGGAGACAGCTCAGAAGTTGGAGTCCTGTCATCGGATTTGTGCAACTTGTGGAAGTTAATTAATTATTTCGCCGGATGGTGAGTGAATGAGGCGAACACAACAGTAGCAGTAACAGTTGAGGTTAGGGACTGTTGTTAATTTTGTATGAATGGCCTTTGATGGCGAATGCAGAACTTTGCAGGCAGTTTAGCCCAGTGAGTTCTTGGAAATAGTTGATTCGGGCTAAAGGTGGATGTAGTTATGTTGCTCACTAGATGAAAAGTTAATGAAGGCCTTGGTACCGGACTTTGGAACTTTGGACTTTGTTCAAGTGTGTTTCCGATTCTTTCTAATATCGACGAGAGATTTTGCAGTCGATATAGGACAGGGTAAATATTTACGGTGCAAATTGGTTAAGCATTTTTGAAAACAAATCTGGCAAGTTTTGTTTTTAAATGTAACCCAAAAGATTGCACAAGCCCATCATAAGCTTGGAACGGGAAGACCCGAACATTTGAAAAACTAAAACTACTACAAATTTTAGTCTCGACTTTAAATTTACGGAAGCTCACAATTGCGAAGTTCGTATGGAAAATATAGCCACTGTGAACTATTAAAATTAAGAGTGGAAACTAAAAATGGTTATTGGTAAGGCCCATGCTGGCATCGATGAAACTATCTCCGGCTAGTTGGCGGAAAAACTGGCTCCACCATCAGTATGTTGGAACGAAATCCAACCCGCCTACGGGACTGCCTGCATAGGAAAGTGAACATTTTGACAGTATTCTGGGTTCAAAAGGAATGGACGCACTTTAAGGACTTTTCAACAAATTGCGAACGAGGGAATATTCGTGAATTCTGACATTTCCCTCACTTTTTGAATATCAGGCGTCACTCTCTAGTTGGAGTTACTATATTGAGGTTAAGTTCGAACAAATTTTGCATTCATTTTGTGGATTTTCAATAAAGTCTGACAGTTTGCGTCAAGAAGGTTCAATTGAAGTTCGCTTCGTGTTTGAAAATGCCACTTTATAGCTTCGACTTGAACTGTTTTAAATTGAAGTCCCCTGGAAACAGAGCTCAAAAGATGTCCAAACCTTGCTTGTGTCGAAAAGTCGTTTGGAAGTGCCTAATTGAAGTATATCCCTCAAGCCGTGAAATTCACTCGCAAATTTCATTTGTAACAATTCAAAGGCTTTTCGCACACCTCCCCAAAATTCATCCCTCACTTTGTCAACTATTTGTATACAGCACTCAAACTTACATCGAACCGAACTCGCAAGTGGAGCGTAGCCCAAACCACTGGTGCGGACAAATTTGCTTTCGACTACCTGTTATCTTTATACGAGTATTTCAATCTCAAATATCTGAAATTCTGCCATCGCCATTGAAAGGAAATTCTCTCGTGCATTGTCCCAATAACCACCGCCTCACAAAATATATATAAATGGATGAGCTCCATCAGTGCGGTGTACCTATACCGATACAAAATATTTTTCATGGTGAGGCTGAGGTAAATCATTTTCTCAAAGTTTCCTCTTGGCAAGAAAGGATTCACCTCTCTAATCGATTATTTTCAAATAACCAGCAGTTTACGCAGTGAACCAAGGAGACCTGGTCGGATTCAGGGCTGCAAGAGATACCCTTACTGATACACTTAATTAGGTTAAAAATGTCTCCCTCCAAGGTGGCTGTGTAGCGTAATAAATACCCTAGATAACCACAAGAACGCGCGGCGTTTGACTTTATCCATCGCAACACGACACGGTAATCCAATTTGTGCTCGGGCTGAGAGTTCCTCGCCAAATTGCTCTCTTCTTATAGACAGTAAAAAAGGAGAAATCCATTTAAGCGAACGACGCCTTAGGGACAAGTGGGTAAACTCATGGTATCATCTCCTGCGAAGCAGTGTCATGAGATACAAATGCAAAGGAGCAATAGGGCCTTCCTTGATAGCTTTTTCGGAAGTGCTTTTACTTCCACTTCAATCCCAGCTCAAATCAAATATTATACATGTGGCTGGTGTTTTAGGACACCTCTGGGAATCGTTCTTCTCCGTATCAGTGGCAGGGCGCTTAAGTGAAGGTCAGCCATGGCCGTGACATAAATCCGAGAGCACTTCTTCAATATACAGCGGGCGCTCTTTGTTCGGGCGGGCTTACACAAATCTTCTCCTCCTTCATTCATATGAGTGGGGATTGCAGTCCTCAGCCATTATACCACTCACATTAGCTGTGTAATCCTGAATCGCAAAAGTTTCCTTTCCGCCATACCGTCCCAAATTTAATCCATCTCCTCCCGTGTATTAACTTTCGAAGTACAACGCCAAATCTCCTGCAGCCGCATTAAGGAAATGTCTACAAAGTGACGGATCCTCCGACAAAGAGGTTCGGATTACTTTTCACTGCAGACGACGATAATTTATCCCCCTTTAGCTCGCCTTCCGTGTGCCCTAAAAAAATTTGAATTAGCTGCAAACTTTTACAATTTTCATCTCCCCAAAAAATATCTAACAAACAAGTATAAGTATATTTTTGGAAGTCAACGCTGTCCCACGGGAGGAGCGACAGCCAAGTCTACTTGTGACTTTTTAGCACACTTACAAGGTCGACTAAAAGCAACTTCGCTGCGATATATGAGTTGGAAATTCGTTTCCAATAAAACCTGTTGAATTATTTATACCCCGTTACGGAGGATGTCTTTCGTTATAGCTTTTAATTTGCAAAATGAACCGGCGAGGGTATGGTTCTTATGAACACACTCGTGTATGACATGCTGTCTTGTGTGGACACCCAGGGGAACTGACTTGATCTCAGTTCAGATGGTGGAGGTATTGAATGTCGCTTAAAATAATAACCGACAGATAGTTGAGCGGATTTTTGATGTCATCCATTTGAGTAGGTTGATTGGATTGAATTTCGGTTCGGGGGATAAAGAGATCAAGTGTAAAATGATATCCGAAGTCGATGATGTGGGTGCTATGGATGAGTTGCAGTGATTTTTTCCGGGGCAAATATGATGCTGTGAAATCGGTTTGTTTTTCGGGATATCGATTCCCCGCCATGTGGCAGGCATTTAGGTTACTAATTTACCACGTTGCGATCAAAAATAAAATAAATTCCTTACCACTGCATGAAGTTCAGTAGTTCTGTTCTCGTTTCATCTGAATTTTTGGATATTGCAGACAGTTCAGTTCTTGATAAGTGCTCTTCGATGAACTCTGAGAAACTCTTGCCCATCACCGCAACCAAAAATGATATATAACAGAAAAAACTACCGACCCAAAGGAGATTAAATATGTTGCTGTCTTTTGATAGTTCATTTAGTTCCCGAGAGACAAAAAATCGTATTAAGTTGCGTAAACAAAACTATTTCGTTCGAGAACTATACAAGAGTGAGAATGTTCATTCAGTTCTCTTTTGAAAGCTCAATTTTTAACTATTTCGTTCGAGAACTTTAGGTGCAAGGCTAAGAATGTAGGCCTTCATCTTCCGTTTAATACCGAAGGGCGGAACTAGGATGCAGTCTTATGATTATAAGGCTCTATTTACATCATCTCTATAACGATAAATTTTGGAGCCCCTGAACAAGTCTCGATGCGGTTTTTACTGATTTTTTATAGAAATTTGTTGTCTAAGAAGGCTTTAGAGGGTAAAACTGGGTACAACTGTATACGATTCGAAGAAATTCCTCCTTATAGGCAGTCCTGAACAGGACCGAAAATAAATTATGGACTTCTTTAAAAAAACAAATAATAAAACTCAGTTTTGGAAATTAAAATAAAACTCAGTTAACTTTCCAACAGTTCCGCGTTTTACACAAACATGGGAAATATTATATTAGGTATACGGTTTTAAAAAATGTTATTAGCCAAATAATGTCCTCTAATTTTTACAAGACGCCGTTTTGGAAAGTTTTTGTTCACTCTTTCAGTCAAAGTGGCGGGTAAGGGTATACTGCTGGTTTTTCCGGTCAAACACTTACGGAAAAAGTTTTTAGTTTTATTACAGCAGGATCTTCACAAACTGTAACGTTGCAAGGAAAAAGGTTCTTTATTTAAGGTTACAAAAAATCTCTTATAGCTTTTGCAAGAATCATAAAAGTCAACTCGTAGTGTAAACCCACAACAGCTCATCAAAATCATGAATTTCACCCTCACTGACTCCGAAACCCTTTTCCAAAATAGGCATTAAAAGTTCCTCTTCGGACAACAACATTTTTTGTTGGTTCTAAATATTTTCCGCTGCCTTTTTATACCCTCCACAGGAAGGTATATTCACTTTGTCATTACATTTGTAACGCCAAGAAGGAGTCACCGGAGACCTCATAAAGTATATATATTCTGAAGCAGGATCACATTCTGAATCGATTTAGCCATGTCCGTCCGTCTGTCTGTCTGTCTGTCTGTCTGTCTGTCTGTCTGTCTGTCTGTCTGTCTGTCTGCCTGTCCGTCTGTCTGAAAGCCCGATAGCGCCCGAATGAATTGACATAGGCGAATGAAATTTGGTGAAAGGACTTATTTTTATCGTCGTCAGATTGGTATTGAAAATGGGCTATGTCGGTCAAGTAGTTCTGGTACCTCCCATACAAAATCAATATTAGGCCCATGTGTCTCTCTGTCTGTTGTTCAATGTAATTGCGTACTGCCTCATATGCCTAAAATTTTGCACGACTTGTATGCACTGGAGGGTATCAAAGCATTGGCCAGTTCGATGATAACACTACCTTTTTGTTTTGAGTTATTCTTGGGTCCAATTTTAAAAACTCACCGAATTTCCAGACTTTGGCAACAAATTGGAATGTCTCTCCCATTCCCCATTATTTATGTTGATTTAAGTAGCGTTCTGCAATTCCGAAATGAATAGAGCTGCAGGAATATTTTCAAAGCAAGTTTTTCGATTGAATTTACCTTCAATCAAATCAATAGCATATATCTGTGCAAAAAGGAAAAATAAACACACGCCAATTAAGCTGGCAGAACAGAGGAAAACCCCTCTTAATTAATCCTGCAATAGAGAAATATCCATTCAATAAAAACAAAAGCACAGACAGAAAAGAAAGTTGAGAGAGGTAGGAAACTAGTAATCAAATTTGAAATCAATAGCCACTTCAGTACCCAAGAGCCATCGATCACATTTCAATATTCGATTCTCTGAATATCTGAATTGCTATTTCCCCTTCCCAGGTATACCTGAAAGTACTTATCTGCAATAATTACGGTATCACAATGGTCCCATTACTGGTCCAAGTGAGCTGGCTTTCGTAATTTCAGAAATGCAAATGCACAAAAGCACCGCACAAAGAAAGTAGTTATCGGGAGGAAATCGGGGGAGAGAGGGAAAAAAAACACAAAAGCTTACCCATATAACAACCTGGTCATCACCGCGTCCAGCCTTTTGCCGCCACAGTGGCACCGTTCGTCCTTCGTTTGATACGAACACCGCATAGCATTGGGAGAGTTCTTCAGGTCGAGTCTTTTTCACTTGTTCGCATAGTTTCCACACATTTTCCTCGCTGAAAAGACGTTCAAGAAGAAGACACAAAATGAACCAAAAGTAGGTATTTGAAAGCAAAATAGGATAATGTCTTTTTTTTTTTTTTTTTGTTGTGCTCTGAAGAACCTTTTGCTGACCTTTCGATTAGCGTGAGCACTCAACTGGTCATTGCCAGGGTGCATTCTATTTTAAGGAGCACACTCCACGCCACTCAACCGCACCTACCTATACATATATACCACGGGGGGCGGGCGGTATCTCTATACTTATAACGCTAAAACGCGATTTTCTCATGTTCGTACAGAAACAGAAATCTCTCCGCGCGGTTGTGTGAGAGCATGGTGCTAACAGAAAATCCTAAGAAAACGGAGATATCCCCACATAAATCGAAGGAGACGTTGGGATTGTTGTAGCTGAGATGAATTATTGGGCGCATCGGTGCAAATGGTAAATTGTGGATCAAGGATGATAACACACATATATATAGAGTGCACTTTGCCGAGAGTGGTGAAATCTCTTTCCAAGAGTATTGGGGAAATAAGCTCTAGAGGATTACCTCGCCCCCGGAGAAGACTGCCGCATACACCCAGTTATGCATATCTGTGTTGCGATCTGTGTTATATATTCCTGATGCAATTCCCACGGAGTACTCCGGCTCACACTCGCATGCAGCTGGAGAATAAATTGAAATTTGTTTATGGAGATGGGTATACGTTATGCGAATACCGTCATCCACTCCGACGGGACAATGTAAAGCGGACAAAGAGTGTACACAAAAACGTGTACTACGGATTCTTCTGTATTTGGATACAGATGAGATGTGCGGCTTCAATTTAATTTCGAGAGGAGGCGAGGCGCCTTTGTCCAAAAGGAAATATTCACGGATAACGAATGAGCAAATATTGGCAGACTTTATTTTCGAGTTTAAAAGAGCGCTGCTTTGTGGCAGAGAAAAGTGGGAGTCAACGCAAAGTTCTGTCTCGGGGAGCGGTGTGTGCTTGGGCAAAATATTCAGATTGGCTTGGCAGCCCGTGGAGGAAGTGACTGCGTTTAGAAGAAGTTGGCCATTTTTCGCAATGTACAATTTAATGTACATCTTTATCAACTGAGCGCCGACTTCAATCGAGCTTGAGATCGGAGGATTTCAACCGTCAAGTCGTTTGCCGTACACACTCGAGGGGATAAAATGTTATTTCTGCACTCAGTATAGAGTCCCTGAATTTACGTCACGTGCACTCAACCTCTGCTTCAAATTGAAATTTTGCGCAATTAACTCAGCGGGCTCCGCCGCCATCTTGCTTTCACACAAATTCCCACCATCAATTATTTCGCGACCTCATGTGCTTCTACGAAAATATTTCCCAAACCACTGAATGCTTCCACTTACGCACCAGGGACTTCGTTTTGACTTTAAGGAACCTTCCTCGACGGAGGATGCATTATCCCTTGTTACTCAAACACAGCAAAAGAGAAACAACTAGATATTTCTTCGTCGGGAAATGGAATTCTTTGCAGGGTATATATCATTCGCTTCGACTGCATTCTTGCACAAAGTTACGTGCAAGCTGTGTGCCTTCTTTCGAGATAGGAGCATATGGCAAGTGCACTATACTACTTGAGAAAGTAGTTTCTGTCACATACATATATCTATCGGACATCAATCATTTATAGTTTTAATTGGGTGGGTATTGGGTAGCTTTATGCAGATGAGGAATGACCCTTCAATCAATGCCAAAAATCATGATCGAGTCCTTCGAAATGGATGGGGCTCAGGTGTGCCTGCGCGTCTTGAAAATTCGACCAAATACTGACGACGTGATGAATAATTGACAAGCACAGTGTTGTGATGATGATGACGGACGAGGAGGCTTGGCCTTGTCTCGGCGAAATTCCAAGGACAACAAAGAGCGAATTTGCAAGAAAACAGTGCAAAACAAATGCTCCTTCGAAGGCAAGTGGATTTTTTCCAAATTTTTGCTCATACATTATATTTATTTCAGGGCTTCCCATTTTGTTTATATTCGGCCTGATAAAAAACTGAGCACGCGGCGAATAAAGCGAAATCACAGGCGAACGAAAAATGGATTTTCCAGACAATGTCACACAGTGGAGGCATTTAAATAATTCGATGGCCTGTGGAATTGTATTGTTGACTCCTTTTTACCGGAGAGTGCCGAGGGTGGAGGACATTCAATTAAAAGTACGTGCGCCGCAAATATGCAAACAATATGTTGAACGTTTGTTTCGAGGGCAAGCGGCAAATTGTGTTCGGTGGAGTGGACAACATTAAGTGGCATATGCAAGTGAATTGAGGGAAGGGTGAATGTAAACGCTAGCGAGGATGTTTTACGGGGGTAGAAGTTCTGTCGCTATAGTTATAGAGATAAGAAACAAACGATAGGCTTTTGGGGTTGACGAAGCGGTTTTTGTAATAACACTACGCGAAAACCAATGACGAATTTAGAGTTCAGACCTTAAAAATAACTGTTGCTGTCAACCGAAAGAATGGTATTTCTTGGACTTAAGTAAGTTATGAAGCAGATAAATGTGCAAAAGGACCTCGATATCCATAATCTGTTTGCGTAAGCTGGTAAAATCCGCCTTAGTACTGTCAAACGGTTGAAATGGGTCACTTAAAATAATAATAACCACAATATGGAAATTCCTTTGAGAGCTGCTTCTTTTCACACTGATATATTCAGCGAAAGAATTGTCATATTTGCGATATTTTCACTGAAGTTCAGTTTGCGACTCAAAAGTTCCAAACGTGTGTGGGGGTGCAAATGAAGTAGGAGTTTCTGATTGTGTAAGGAAGTGGTTGTAATTATTTTAAGGTGCATATTCAACAAAGTTCGAATACGGGTAATATTTGCGTAAATGAAGTTTTGCGTAGGTTGCTGCATTTCTATCGAAAGTGGAGAGATAATAACAAAAATTTAGCACAGATATGTGAAAATAAATCGGGAAATATAAATAATTAAACAAACTTTTATTTTTGGAGAAAAACTATGGATCTTAGTTCGAATATCTACTGACTTTATCTTAAATATGTATATCGATCAAAATCGTTAGAGCGGTTTTTGTAAAATATGGGAGACAAAGCCTTTCCAAATATGGTTTATGGCTTAACTATTTAGTTGAAAAACAACAAACCAGCAAGTTATTGTTCTGGATGTAAACATTACTTGGTTTTTAATGTTTTATCGAAATCGAAAATATGGTTTTCGAGATATGAGCAGTTTTTAAAATTACCGTTTTCGGTGATTTGAATTGAAAATTAATGACGCAATAATTTTGAAAACATTAATTTTACTCTAAGTTTGCATTTTGGTCAAAATCGTCATTGCCGTTTACAGGTAAACTAAAGAAAGCGACATTTTTAAAAAATACCTTTTTTCAAAAATCTATCTTACGATAATACTATCTATCTAATAATAATACAAACTGAGTTTGTCATTAAGTTAGAAATGATAATATTACCTTAGAAATGAATTTTTGTTACAATCGTATGGGTCCTTCTCGAGATATGTCCAAATTTCAAGGTACCGTTATTCCTTCACCTACTCAAGCTTAAATATCAATTTTTGTTGAAATCGTTAGAGCCGTTTTCGAACAAATCAAACTGGTATGAACATTTTGTATGGGAAGTTCTATTAATATTGAGGTTACCGTGCAAAGAAAAAAAACGGCCCCGAACTGTAAGCCCCCAAACTCCAAATCCGAAGTTTGAACGAAATCCGGGCAGACGTTTAAGCTGTAGGCCTCGGGACATACAGACATACAGACAGACAGACGGACAGAATTTTGCGACTCACTTTTTTAAGTTCCTCTATCATGGTAATGTCAGAATTGACTAACATCTCGAGTTCGAAATTTTGTACGAATACAATATCTTTCTCTTAGTACGTAATGGAGGAAGTTAAAAATTAAATGAAGTGCAGGAGTAGCACAATGCTAAAAAAAATCACTTAAGGCGAAAAATGTGACAGCAACGTTAATTTGGTCATAAATTTATGAACTTAGATGGCTGAGCCAACGCGTTAACGAAAGACGTAGGTTATTTCAGTCATTTATATCGAAAAGCCGCGACCGCCTATATGTAATTTTCCACCACCACTGAAAACTCAACCCCTAATCATGTAACCCTCTCTCGCGTGCCCACGACGACAATGCGATTCAAAACTTATTTACATGTTGCGTTGTTTAAGCATGCGAGTATATCAAGTGCAAAATTGATTTGCCTGGTATAGGAAGGAAGAGCCTCCGTGATCTGAAGTTTGACTAGCAAAAAGAGACGCTTCCCTGACTACAAATTCAAAAATGAACCAAGACGTTTATGAGGCCAATTCAACCCCTAGACACAGCGCCGCCTGACGCGTTGAAAAATTATAGACTTTTGAGAAAAATACAATCGCGGCCTCCCACTCGAATCTCTTCATTATCCTTGCGCCTGCACATCTTACGTGTCAGACTGCTGGTAGGACGCAAAATAGGTCTCACAAAAGGACATGCTAAGATACGTGTTAATTTAAGGAAACTGCGTCTCTTATCGTCGGTCGGTACGCCTTACGAATTCAAAACCAGACTCAACAATATTGACAAAATCCTGCCACTCGTGTTCCCGTCGCATGTGCGATTGTAGGTAGCCGCTATTGTTCGTGCACAAACACACTCGCACACGCTGTTGTGCGTTCCATCAAAATGAGATACCGGGGAATAACAAATCTCCTCGTTTCATATGGTACTCGACGAGCGCTACAATATCGCACATAACCTAATTTTCTTCTTAGTCCTTTCTGGCTGTGCACAATGTACACTTGTGTGTGCGGATGGATGTATTTTGTTGTGTGGCACGTCATATCATGTCGCCGAAAAATTATTATTATTTAACTTGCAAAAAACAATATGGAGTGTGGCAGGTTCAACAGAATAACGATGATGGCTGACGATGGTTGATGGCTGATGCCCGAGGATAAGGTTCTTCTGTGTGTACCGTATGCTCTTGCTCTCCCCCGCAGGAGTACATTGTCATATGGCTTATGACATTTGTCCATTGAGGGAATTACTTGAGGCCACAAAAAAAAACATTACACAACCGCAGCCAGTGCTGCCCAGTTGCGAGACTATGAAAAGTCAATTAGGGAGTTTTTGCCCGAAACAACATAAATTAACGACTTAAAGCGAATTAGGCTGTCGTCCTGTTTTTATTTTTGCCGTAGAATTAAATGAAAAGAAACAACGACACAAATTGCAAAGTTTTCTTTTTATCCCCGTGCGTTGGCGAGAGGCATAAAGAAGCTTAAAATGGCAGCAGAGTTTATGAGTTTTTCAAAAAGGATTCAAGAGCAAAAGCAGAAATATACGTACAAATTGGTTTCGCTGTGTGAGGCTATATGCCGAAGAAGTTTGTCTCCGCACATTCAAAGTGAATTTTACTCGTTTCGAAACGTTTTCATTAATATTATTTATCTTGTATTCCGGGCCGGGTCAGAGTCGTCGGATGGGTCATAAAGAAACTTTGCCCGGAATTTAGCCATGCACTTTTACAGTCAAAAGTTGTTTCTTTCATCCTGCACAAGTTGGATGGCGTTGCTTTGACAAATGGCCTTTGAATGGAACAAGGTGATTTCTAAAGTTTTCAACTATCCAGGCGCCGCGCTGTCGACAAATGGAGAGCGAGCAATATTTTCTGGCTACTTGAGTAAAATTAAAAATAAAGAATAAAAAAAAGAATTGAATTACAAGGTTGGGCAATAATGGATGCAATTAAGGCAGGCATGCTTTAAAAATTAAATTTATTTCTAAATATGTACTTGAAATACGTATTTTTAGTTCGAAGTGGGGTACCACAAGGTTGCGTACTGTACCCACAAGTGTTACTGATCGGTGATGATTGACTGGCAGACATAAATGTTGTTAAATGCAATAGGCGACGTAACCTGCAGATGATTAGAATTGTTGTCGAGTTTTCAGAAAATCTGTTACCGTCTATAAAGAGAGCTTTTAATCCTTATACGAATGGTAAGTGCTTGGAAAGGTCGCGTGCTGAGGTTATTGATGTTTAATTTATTTTTTCGATGATATGAGGAAATAGCTGTGACTGGATAAGTGAAAGCAAAACACTCAGAAAAATATAGCAAATTCTAGTCCTATCAGGCTTTTTGTTAATTTTCTTCATTCTTACGTGCTCAATCTCAAAATAAGTCGAATTATTCTTAAAACAATAAGAAAAATCTAAAATCAAGCCTATGCAATATTAAAATCTGAATCATATCACCTGATTAATTTTTTTTCGCACACAAATACAGGATCGAACAAGAATTATACTCTGCAATCAAGCCCAAATAATCTCAAGCTTGCACTGTGGATTAAAGTGCATACCAATTAATATCTAAACGATCATTAAATACGAATTTATATTCTCCAATCAAGTAAAACTTGCATGATGGATAAAAAAGTTCATTCATTCCGATTGATATCTCATGCAGTTTCCGTGTTTCCATAGTTAAGTGTTCTTTCAAAAAATAAACCAGTGGAAGATTTTAATAAAGTGCATGTGATAGCAAAAATGGTGGATTTATAATATTAATTTAATATAAATACAATTGTAATAAGAAATATCTTACATTTGTATCCATTCAATAATGGAAATGCATATTTTAGATTTAAGTCAATTTAAGCGTTTTTCTTTCAATAAATAAATAAGTTTAAGAAAAAAATAATTTGTTTTATTTTCTTTAACAGGAAAGTGACCGAGTTGGTAGTAAATTTGACAAATAAAACTGTGCAATCTGAAATTAGGATATGACATTCTTGAAGCATTCCAAAAAATTTAATGTAAGGATAACTTGTTCTTATTTAAGTTTTTGAAAGTTTATTTCAAGAGTTATTATTTTGGGTTTTAGGGAGTATTATTGTTACTGCGGATAAGTAGGTGGAAAATAAGGTCTTTTTTTAGCTTAATTTAAGTTTACAGCTATTTAAAATCAAGTTGTTGCATGTTGAATGTAATGACTTTGGCTTTAATTTTATAACTGTTATAGAACAATCTTAAAATAAGAATTAAAAGTTAATCGAAAAACATACTCATACAGGAACATTTTTCTTATATCTTTTTTGCAAGATATTACGTCCCGTTTTTTGGGAAGAGACGATTCAATGAAGAAATAGCTTACCAAGGACATCGATCTAAAATGTTTCTTTGAGAGTTTGAGTTGGCTTTATGACATGTGCATCACTTTTCCAGTCTACAGAGGCTTCGATTCTGGCACAAATGGTTAAGGCAACCAGAAGCAGTTTAGTTGGCTAAGAATCAGGCGAATTGGAGAGACTTTGGTTCAACCTGAACAGTAGCCTTAAAAAAGAATGTGAACAAAATTTTTGTCTGTATGGTCCGACATTTTAACCCATAAAGATAAAAAGAAGAAGATCCCAAGTGTGATCATATAACGCCCAATATAAAGATTTATGCAAATCCGTTCATGCAAAGCCTGCAACCCTCATCAGCTATCGAAGTTTCACATTTACTTTTCATAGTTCCTATCGAAATATGAGACCCTGCCTTCAAAATTTGTCAGGAAACCGCGTCCATATCATTGCATTAATAGTCTGCAACTTTTTTTGTCGAACCAGTCATGGCGTTATTTCACTTTATTTATTTTCAATCGATTTTCTATGAAGTATGGATCAATAAAAGGTGCATTTGCGTAAGTGAGTTCCTTATTGGAAACCTTTGTAATTTATGAAGACGTTTCTCACTTGTGGAGTGGCTCGTAGTTCAATAAAATTCAATTTGACTTTTACAGAAGGGAATCTATGCCGCGTCCCTTTTTCCCCAGAATGCAGTAAATTGTTTGCCGCTGGTATCAATTGATTTTATGAAAAAATAAAAGCTTTGTCTACTCCTTTGACAAGCAGTAAAAGAATCGAAAAACACCCCGATGGCACTGTAAACTTGATCCCCCTTTTATCCTGCTCGGTCAATTCAGAGTCAGTAATGCAATTATCCTTGAATACCTCAACAAAACTCAACGACAAGTTTTTACATTTCTTTTTCCGGTTTAACAAAAATAAAAAGTTTCCCAGCACAGCATCTCATTTAAGATAAGGAGGGACATCACCAAGTAAATTGCTATGGATTGGTCCTTTCCCGCTCTTCCCCAGTACACATACATATACATCCCGATCTCTTCAATTCGGAGCTAAAGTCATTTGAACAATTTCCAAAGGCACCAATTCAATGGTTGTCCTTTTTTTCCCACCATACAATAAGTGAAAGGGTTGGCAACGTTAAGAGCAGTATTAAGCGTCATTACAGTATGATAAATCTCCGAGGCTAGGGATTATAAAGGATTTTTCCCAATAGCGACCAGTCAAGAAGTGACATAAAATAAAAAGGATTATCGATTCCCATGTAAATTTTGTTCCATTTTAATTTTGCAAAAAGAAAAAAATCCTTTTTGATGGAGGATTGCGAAGCACGATGGCATGTTTATTTTCCTGTTTTCAGGAAAGTTAAAGGAAGGGGAAACAGACAAAAAAAAATGAAACGTAAAATCAATTGGCTTGAGTGGAAAAGTGTACAGGGGGTGTTATTGCTGTCAATGGCGCGGCAAGGAGGAAAAGTAATTGATGTTACTTTATCATATTGCCGGAGGGGATCGACATATAAATAAATTCTAAGTGTGGATAGGCAACAGTCATAATAATTTTTTTTTTACTCCCTTTTCCCAGTATGATTTGGCGCAACCACAAGGATTTGTCTTTCAAGTTGATTTGTTTACTTTTGAAAGTAAAATATTTCGATAGCGAACATGGGTCGCTTTTGTAAAGAAAAAGTCAATAAACCAGAGTAAATGTGTTCCCCAGGACGTGTGTGCTTATAGATATCTTTGATGATCTGCAATTGAGAAGATTCGGTGGAGTGGGCTTTTCCTCATGCGTAAGGATCTAATCATTCGGATCCTTTTTCATATTGAGCACACGTGTACCTTGGGGACATGTTTTGGCATAGGATTGCAAAATTTTATTAACGTCGGTCTGTCTGTATTTGTGTTGGGCGTGATGAGTTTAGCTGTACGCAAGTGAGTGGACTGACTCTGAAGTCAGAAGTTTCTTTTGTAAGTTCGTCGACAATCAGAAGGAAGTAGCCGCTATCCCTTCAGACGCATTAGCCTCACCAAGGACCTAAACAAAAAAAAAAAACGTCATTAGTTTGAATGATAAAATCTGTTAGGTATGTATGCCAGCACGATTTGTATTATCCGTCAAGTGACCCAAGTACGATAGATGACAATCGGTATGACATACCAGGGAAATAGAAATAGGACAAACCACTTTCGCGTGGGCGAAGGAATTAAGAGTGACGTAAATCCACTTCCCCATTAGAAACATCCCTAGTCACTGTGTGTTTGGCAGGTGAATCTGCAGACAGTGTTAACTATATGTGATACGACATGATCAGTGTCTACAAAGGCTACGCACATCATGGCGGATTATTTTGCTTCCACGATTGATGTAGTAAATCACATCCATACAGGTATAGCTAAATCACGAATGACAATAGCCGACTATGGCAAATATTATTTTCGTCATCTAACGACCATGATAGGATATTTTTCTGGTGACTTTTTCCTTAAATAATTTTATGGAGATGGCACAGAAATATCTCTGAAGCTCTTGACGTGAGCACTGAATTGCTTAGAAGTTTTGGAGGTCAGACGCTCCGACGATTATCAGCTGAAAATTTACATGAACAGGACCACGGATGGGCGGCTTTTTAAAAATATTTGTGACACCGTAGCCAAGTCGACGTCAAATCTGTCTTGTTACGCAGCGACCTCTGTTGGCGGTTATAGTATTTCTAGGTTACAAGTAAAGACTCATAATTATTCTAGTTTGGATGTTGACAAACATCCGAGAGTATAACTGTCATGAAGGAGCTTTTCAATCAGCCGTTTGGACCCGGCATAAAATTGTAGATCCCTTCCATTCGTCCCAAAAATGAAAAACTCACACAAACGAATGGTTGTGAGAAGCTTGGCCTAGGGTCCCTACAGACCTGTTGCGCCAACTATTTATTTATTTATTTTTATATTGAGTGCTTAAGAAAATGAATTGCCTGCAGGTCGTCTTTTATTGCTTTGTCCCTCGAGGATAGAATTGAAGACTCTTCTGGCCGGACCGTAAGTCTGCTGTCACATAAACCTGATGAGTAATTCGCACTTGTTTAATTAGGACAAAGTCGTTGTGCAACTCGTAGAGTTGGCTGTTAGAATGTCCCTCTCCAAATCCGTCGACGGGACCGAAAACCAATCGAAGTGTATTGCATTTATAAGATTAGTCCAAAGATATTTTCAATCGCCCTTGCTAGGCCTGCATGCTTCTGCGGACTGGGATGATGGGGGTCTCAAAAAGTCCAGTAGTCCTTGACTACCTTAAAGCTATATCTGGCTGGTATGGCGTTCTTGTCGATTCATAGATCGTCTTATTTTTTCGACAATACGTAGCCTTCATTTACAACTTAAACCACTTTTCCCGATTATGTCATAGTAATAGTAAATCAGGCAGACGGCAATGCCATGCAAACTAATTTATTTTGTAAACTTTATTTTGTAATGAATTTTAAAGTGCAAAAATAAATTTAATCTATCATAGTAATTGCAAACGCGCCAGAAATTGCCGCCTAAATTTGCCCGATGTTCAAATGTCGTCAGTAGAGTTTTGGAATCTTTTCCCCGCAGCAATCATACGGTGGTATTGAGACTATTTTTGCAGCTGAAAGCGCCAAAAACAAGTGATGCAATTGTACCAACCCTGTAATTTAATAACGTACTTATTAATAAAGTTAATAAACATTTTTGAACAAATTTTTCCTGCACAAGTAATTTTCTTATGAAACCCAGCAAGCCCGTTTTTTTTTTTTTTTTCAGCTCATTAGAAGCTGAAAACAATTTGATTCTTTTTTCCTGGGATATGAACCTGAACCTGCTGGATTTAGTGGGCTACCACACAAATTTATTCAGTCAATCCATTACATTAAATGTCTATATACTGACAAGCAAACCACTTGCCATAGTTCTTACATCACTCTGGCGTATACGTAACATTTGTTTCCCCACGACTTTTACTTTTATTTGAAAATTTAATCCTAGAACCATCTCCCGATGAGTCAGTCCTTAGCAATTGAAGCAGCAATTGAATACTAAATTCACATCATGGCATACCATCATCACGGCATTACCATCAACCATGACATGCGAATAACGAAGGCCAGTCTCAACCTCTCGACACCATTTTTTTTAAATTTATTTATAGGAAATCCTTTTAATAAAACTAGACGCGCCAGCCTGGTATTGGTAATCTATTTGTTATTCCTAGTCGCACTTTTTATCGACCGGACATTGAATCAAAGCGTTCCGCAATTCAATTACTTTAGCTCACCACAGCAAGGACAGTTTTGTGTGTTATCTGTCTACCCTATTGGGACGAGGTCAATGCAAGATATGGAAAGAGATTTTATTTCTTCGCACAGTATGACCTCTGCAGCAGGTTCTGCTCTCTGGATATTCTATACATAAAATTGTTCTTGTCTCCCGTTCTTTGGTTTTTGTTTTTCTCGTCTTGTCGACCACCACGGAACCAATCTAAATCAAATTATCATTTCATTGCTTTTCCCTCATACAAATTGATACACACAAACGCACACATAAAATATGTATCTCTCCATTATAGCGTCGTGTAGATCCAATCCAGGATATTATCCTCGGGTCGCACTATCCATATATAATGTGTGTATATCTCGGTGGGAAAATTCTTAGATGAACTTTGTTCGCCATTGTCTTTCTCGTTCTCTTTTGTGTGGTACACTGCTATGTCAGTTATTCATTTCACACCCATCGGTCCTTTTGGGAATCGTATTCGTACCCAATGAGTAGAAAAATATGGGCGAACGGGATTATCAAGATGATGATGACGATGGTAATGAAGGCGACTTGTGTGAGAGGCGGCAAGGGGGGTTGGTTGGTTTTCGGAAACTTTGATTACCCTGTCCGTCCTCTTTCAGTTGATTTAATGTACTACAAGAAAAGTGTAATTAATTTAGGGATAATAAATTCCCCCGAAAGCAGCGCAAGGACCAGCGACGCAAATGGGACACTTCTTCTTCGAGCGAATATATCAGTTTGCAAAGTTTGGGACAGCCAGTCGTTCGGGTGGTGGATATATCTATAGTGTTGCGAAAGGAAGTGCCACTGTATCAAGTTGTCATATTTAAAATACCCCGGATAGAAATTGAATCGTCATGGTATATGGACTGAGGATATGGATGGATTAAGTTGCTAGTAAAATGAAGCGGGGAGATATGTTTCATTTTTTTTTTTTTTTTCAAATGAGGGTTTAAATTGTGCGTCGCTTTAGCTGGAATGCGACTAGAAAACTGTGTCTCTTTTATAGGCGAGTTTGAGATAAAAGTGTAAATTAATCGACTCAAAATAAAATTGAGTGTACTACTGTACTAGATTAAAATCCATACCATAAGCCTACGTTGGGTTTAACAGCTTTTTGTAGGGAGAATTGAATAACTCATATGACACTGGAGCATTGCGAAGGACCTTTTGGGTTCTTTTCCTACCAAAACCTGCAAGTTTCGTATGTCTAAAAGCATGGGAGGGCTACTTATTTCGTGTGTACCTTTCAGCAGGTCTTTCATTTTAACATTATTCGGAGCTTAACGACTTAAAGTACTGGTTATAGAGCAACATACAGCTAGTGACAGAAAAGTTCGATTTTGTATTCGGACGAAAGTCTTCGACACTCCACTTCTAAGGTTGATTATTTGATTGAGAGACTGAGGCAACGAGAGAAAGGCGAAGAATACTTTATAGAAAAATTGCAGGAAGTGTGGCATTTGAAACAACGCTCTTGAAAGAACGGTCCAAACGACATCACACCCCAAAAAAAAAAAAAAACACAGACTTATGAACTTCCTACTTGTAAAAGGGTCAAAGGTAAGTCACGCATTTCGCAGACATCTACAAGGCTCGATAGGCAGATTGGTCAAGCATACGATGCGAAAAACGAAATGGGCGCTTCATTAATTGACAGCGAAGAGGAGGTCCACTTCCTGTCAGAGTGAAGGAATCTGAGAATTGGACGCCAGTATATAGATCAACGACCCGGCAGAGCTTGTCTTGGAAAAGGCAATGTCAATGGGTTGTTGTCTTAGATGATAAGCTTTTAAAGCTCCCAAAAGTTCATTTGCTTGTCTATGCGATTCTAAAGCGTTGTTTTTGCTGTGTTTTTGTACTTTTTACCCGACTGGACACAGGGAGGGTTATGTGTTTCGCGCGTATACTATGTACGTTCCTACGGGACGCCCTGTAGCCTAAACGGCTTGACCGATTTTGAAGAGTGAGGTATCATAATATTCGTATTCTTCCCCGGAGTGTCATAGGCTAAAAAGATAAAAATAAAAAATAAAAAATTTAAAAAACCAAACTGACTGTAAAAGAAAAGAATTAAAAATATATGAACAAGACGCATTTAAGTACCTATTACTACCTATTTGGCAGTCGGAGGGTAATCAATACTCGTACATATATTTGTTAGACTGTATAGGTATATAGTCTCCGATTGTCAATTAGTTGAATATAGGTACATAAATGCGTCTTGTTCATATATTTTTAATTCTTTTTTTTACAGTCAGTCGGGTTTTTTGGTTTTTTAAATTAACTTTAAATAGCGTGGACCGTAACCAAGGTGGGTGCCATTACTCTTGGCTGCTTCGAGCGATTTGTATTATTGTCTTTTTGAACGAGCAGGGGTCGCTACCGCAACATTCCCATCCTCTTATACAGTGATTTGAAACTCGAATTTAAGGTCTTAGAAGACTGTTCATGTCAGTCAGAAAACTCCTTCATTTCCAACTCTAATTATATGACCGCGCCTTTTAAGATGCTGTCCACAGTTTGCAGATGATTCCAATCATCTCGGGGGATGAAAAAGGCACCTGAATGGATTTGGTTTGGTCAGGGATAAGCCCTGTCTTATCTTCTCCACGCAATTGATACATATATCCAACTGAAGTACCCGGTTTTGAAAGCAAAAATATATGCCCTCATTGAGATATGAAGACCTCTGCACCTCTCCTCAAACATTTGGTTCTCAGTGTGTTTTTGTTGTCCCACCTACTCCAGCCTACGTCCTAGCAATTAGAGACGCCCTTGGACGTTAACATTTTCAACATCCTAATCGCAAAGCAAAAGATTAAACAAGCTTAAGTCAGACAAAACGGAAGCGAAAATCAGAACGACAACAACTCTCGTTGTAAATGCCCTCCTTCAGTTGTGTTAATCTGGAAACTACAATCGAATTATTTACTTATTTCCTTAGGCCAAGGCACATTTATCAAACTTGCCACCCTCGAGAGCCGGCAAACACATCTAATTACAACGATATCCCCATGTTGTACAACAAGTAGTTTCAGTGTATGCCTCGAATGCGAAAAATCACAAAAACCAGCCACCGCCACCTACCCCCAGCCATACGTATCCGTGCCGTAGAACGCGCAATCGCTGTTTGCAGTGCTTTGCCACCGTATACCCGTATTTACCTTGCAACGGCTAATGTTGGCGTACATATTTCATCACGCCAATCCTTGACATACTTATTGGACCGGGTTTCATATGCTTTGAATTATTTTGCGATATATTTTGCTCTGTCGTTCGTCCTTTTTTTTTACATTTTTTTCTCTGAACATTTATCCGACTTGGCCAACTATTTGCAAATAAAAAAGCAACAAAAGGAAAATAAACTCACTGGGAGAAACTTTTGAAAGACTTATAACCAAGGAACAGGGTGCAGGCCAATTCCGGCTTCACCGTACACTACCCTCGCAGCATAAGCTGCTGTGAGACGATGAGACTAAGAATGAGAATGAGACTGAGAGTTGTTAGCAGCGGAGTGTGCTCACTCTGGCATATAAAAAGAAAAGTGGCATAATAATGGTTAGAAGAAGATTCCGCTTAAACCCACTACCTCAGCAGTGCTGGGGAATTTCTTCCTTTGGTGTGTGTTGTGCTTTGTGCATCAGCGCCTAAGCTTCTTTAATCCAATTGAAAGCGAGATCCGGTGAAGGGATTTTTTTTTGTCTTGTTCCTTACTGCAACTGAGAGGAACAGCTTAGGGGCCACACTAATGAAAGTAACTGCACTCGAAAGTTGTATGAAATCTAGGCAAATCTGCCACTATGCGCTTGCACTTTCATTGGAGCACAGGAAATCCTGCTCTGCTGTCATATAGAACTCGCATGGATGTCACTCAGCAAAGCGTTTGTGTGAGTGGTTGGATTCGCTAATTAAATACGTGTGCAAATGCTTTGGATATATGGCGACGACGCGGTTAAGGGGTCAGGGTTAGTGGCATTGATGGTGGTTTTTTTCTTTTCTTTTTAATTGAGTTTGACTGTGGGTAAGTGGAACAAAATGCGCCCACAGCAATAGGGAAGCGAAGGAATGACGCTGCTATGGAAAGTGTATCAAAGTTAAATGAGTGAAAAATGTCTGGCTTTGGGATAGCGACCATGGATTTTGTGTTGCCTTTGAGAGACTGGAAGGCGCTGCTCTCGGTAGGTAAATGACGCCTTTTGAAGCGGTGAGTCATTGAAATTAAAATTCCTTTCAAGTGCAGGATGCTACAGACTGTAATAAACTGCAGTGGATGCAGGAGTTAAGAACATTTTAATTTGATTCCGCTTTGAATTCAAATAACTTCGGGTGTGGTTAGGTATGCTAAAAACAGTTTGGCTGGGTGCAGCTTGCCCTCGGCCAAGCTTGCAAGGTTCAGTTGAGAATTGAAAGTAGTATGCTCCATCTTTCGCTGATTGAATGCTGGAAATAAATTAACAAGACTGTTATTCTTTACAGGATGAGTGAAGGGGCTCACAATTTTATTACCTGATTTTGTCCTACCGATAACGGCGGCATTTCAAGGCAAATTTTAATGAAATAGGAAAGGGTACATTTCCCAGGGGAAACCTCCATCGAAATAAATGAGACTTTGGTGCGGTTTTTGGGGACATCGACATTCTTTCGAAAATTATATCTACCAGACAGAGTCGACTGTATTGCACCTCACACTACTACCACCCTCATTCAACAAGAAAGAACAACTAAAACACAAAAGCCACTGAACAGCCCCCACTAGTCGTAATCTGCTCAAATTGTTGAAGAACAATACTTGCACTTGTCTCATAAATCGACTCATTATAAGGTTAGCATAAAAGCAAATTCGGGTCAGTGAACTCTGGCTGCTCTGGCTGCCAGGAACGGAGTTAAACAGAAACGTCCCCGCCGCAGATTAGCATTCCTAATTACCCCAGACACAGAGAACAACAAAAGTTATCCACATTTCACATTAACACAGCAGTAAATACAGCCCGCTCTTATTATTACCCCCAACAGCGTTATCTTCTGCCTACCCCTAAACAAAAGAGACAAACGAAAAAGCCCCCATACCATTCACACCTCTAGGATGGGTCCTGCAAGCTAAGTAAAAGCAAATGTTTGTCCGCAATAATTCTCGCATCAGTTAGTTTGCTTACAGTTTCGACCGAAAAACTTCTTCTACGACACATCGCCGAATTTGTACACACCCCCGAAAACTTTTGCCGCACACACCTAGACCGAGAACACTGATCAAAGTGATATCCTTTTTCTGTCGCAGTCGCAGTCCGACTTAGTTGGGTCGTAACATTTTATTGGCGGTGTGGTGTCTTTTTGTTTGAATTCGCCGCACACCATAAGCTTCAACTTTGCACATTGTTGGTTAAAAATTAAACTGAATAAATGCGGACACTCGGAGTCGGAAAGGACTCTTCGATCGAATATAGCAAAAACCCTTTTACGAAATGGGTGGCCTAAATTATTCAAATTCGAAACAAAGTCATGTGAGGAGGCAAATTAAAGACAACCCCACATAATCAGTGACACAAATTAATCAATTATAGGTTAGGTGTGTGTGATTTTGTTTATCGCGCGCACACACACTCAGTGCCCACGGAAAGTGTAAAAGCCTGACAATTCAGGGCTGATCAATTAGTGCTTGAATGAGTGTTTTGTAATCGTATTAGGATTACAAGGCTTTCCATAATTGCTTACTGGGTCTGTGACTCTGGATGGTTGTTCAATTGAGCGTGTAGGTTCAACTTGAAAACAAATTCAAACGGCAAAGTAAAAGGGTTTAGTTAAAGATAGCCAAGTTGTATATCTGTTTGGACGGCCAAGTTGTTAGTTTGAAAAGTTGGTAGGGAACGGAAAGAAAATGAAAACAAAACACACAAAGAAAAGGCTTGGAATGGCAAGGGTGGTCGGGGAAATCGATTCTTTGGAGGTCAAGTGTAATGATGACTGATAGTAGGCAAAGTTGTGAGCCTTTGGGAGATTTTTCAAAAAAACTGAGTTGTTTTTAGAAGCAGCAATCAAATGTTTTTTGGTGTACTCATTGTAATTATTTTTTTTTTTATTTTGCAGAACAACTACTCCGCGCTTTGTTAATTTTGATCCTAACAAAATAAAACATGCGGGATTTCAGCTACCGAAATGCACCTTTCATTCGGTCCATATTTCGTAAATGTCGGTTCTGAAACAAAGCAGTGCTTAGTATACGCCACAAAACAGCGTGTAGCTCATAAATATGACGATGCAAGTGCAGCTAGTAGGCAAACATCATCGGGGTGTCGAAAATGGCTGTCAGATATTTTGCAACCTCTTTGAATTGGGACTTTTGCTGTCAACAAAGTACTGAGAACTGACTATACTAGTCTAAGCGGGTTTTGTAAGGCGAACAAGTTGAAACGTTTTCGTGCGTACGAGTGATTTGCTACAAGTTTCAGAAGGAAATCGATCGTGTACAGAATGCCGACCCAGAAATGTTCGCAGAACCGTACATCTGTACTGGTCTCGCATCTTTGCAGGGTCAAGTTTAACTATAGCAACTAATAACCTTCGACTTTTAGAGATATGACAGCTACAAGACAATTGCGGATTCTCACTTGAGAGACAAGCGATTGTAAAAAGAACAAGTAAAAGTGTTATCATCGGCCTGGTCGATGCTTTGATACATACAAGGCATGCAAAGTTTTAGGCATGTGAGGTAGTACGTAATTACATTGACCAACAGACAGACAGACACATGGGTCTAATATTGATTTTGTATGGGAGGTACCAGAACTACTTGACCGACATAGCCCATTTTCAATACCAACCTGACGACGATAAAAAGAAGTCCTTTCACCAAATTTCATTCGCCTATGTCAATGCCTTCGTGCTTTCAACAGACAGACAGACAGACAGACAGACAGACAGACAGACAGACAGACGGACATGGCTAAATCGATTCAGAATGTGATCCTGATTCAGAATATATGCACTTTATGAGGTCTCCGGTGACTCCTTCTTGGCGTTACAAATGTAATGACAAAGTGAATATACCTTCCTGTGGAGGGTATAAAAAGGCAAACTGTAGCTCAGGCGGAAGTTTGATGTTTCTTTGGGGGCGACGAGCTGCCCCTGTCTTTGAAAAAGTCTTTATCACATGGTTTGAATTTTCAACAGTTCTAATTGGAAAGCAGGAAAACCCTGCTTTAAATACAAATTCAGCGAAAAATAAGACTTTTGGCAAAAGAAAAAAATAAACACCTGACAAGAGAAAGCGAAATAGATGCTCCAAACTACCCACTCCAATTCTAATAAATTCCCAATTAACTTAAAAAAAAAAAAATACGCACAATACTATCGCCCTGATCGAGTTACAAATCTGCAGTCTCCCCTCGAGCTGAACCTTCACCTCGTAATTAATTTCGATTTTTCCACCCCTACGGCGGAGTGTAATTAATTTCAAATATTCCCACCGTGTCGTCCTTGTGGCAAGTCATCCGCCAAATTCAGTCGCATACCCCTGTCGTGTCTTTCCGCCTAATTGAACTGTATGATCGATTAGCTTGGATAAGATTTGACGGTGCATTAGCTTCGAGGCTTATTGATTTCGGCGCGCTGAACATCATCATCACGTGTACGAATTAGCTCGACTGCATAACAATTTCCGAAACACACACACCTGAGTGCATGAAGTAAGTATAGCCGGAAGTTCAGGCCATACATACATCTCAACGCAGATGGAATCGATGCTGCTCATTGTCTATACCATCCGGCCGTGACTGAGCTTAATGGCGAAATAATTTTTCCCTTATTTATGAGAACAAAAAAATATATAATATGTGTATATATTCAGATAGCTGACATGAGTTATGATGCAGTAAATTCGTTGCTCCTTTTCACATTCGGCTTTAGTCAGCGAAAACGTTCGCTGTTCGCACACAAGGACGACGATGATGAAGCGGCCTGCAAGCGACTCACTCGGTATAATGTGTGCGCGCTTATTTTATGAATAAGTTCTAATGTTACTTTTGAAAGCTAATACATCATCGAGTTCGCTGCTCATGCTGGCCGAATTGCGTCCAGAGAAATTATTATTATGAGTTCGGTTTTTGGCCGCCAGCAAAAGTCAACTGTTACTCTCGAAGGGAGGGAAGTTTCAACCACGCCATGGTGGATAATTTTATGCTCGAGGAGAAGCTAAATTTATATGGCTACCCAGATGTTATCGCTTTGTTATTAAAAGCGCTAAGGACGAGTGATTTAATAAAAATGATTATGCTGTTGTTTTGCCGTGTTAAATGTTGTCGTTAAAATTTAAGCTTTCTGTCATTGATGAGATGTATCATAAGGCATCATTAAATGCAGGCGATTAAAGGCGATGTAATGTGTTTTATTACAATTGCATACATAATTGTGGCATAAACTGTGTGGTAGTTGGTGGTGGTTGTCAAATGTCAAATGTCAGTTAGGAGTTGGAGAGTAACGACGGCACGGACTGACGATGGAACTAAAAAAAATGTAAGGTTACATTTATATTATCAAAGAGCAAGGTTTGTTTGTTTGTGGATTTGCTCACGCATCTTGTAAGAACTACTCATCCAGTTCATAAATTTCTCAGAAAATGTTGGGGCTTTACGTGGCGCAACATTTTTATTTTATTTATTTATTTATTTTATTCTATTTCATAAATTTCTACATACATTCAATAATTCAATATGAACATTAATTTAAATTAATCCCAAACGTAGCTCATAGCCATCAAGCTGGAACCGCCTATCTAAGGTTAAAAAGGTAGCTCTTCATTGAAAACGTCTCGAACAGCATCGAAGAATGTTCAAATATTATTAAATAGGGATAGCTGAATAACGCCGTCTGCGACTTAACAGGAGAAGTCATATCCCTATCTTTATAGTGTGGGCGCAGTGGTTCAGTTATAAGAGTTATGGACTACTGAGAGACGGGCTTCCAGGTTTAGCCCCTGGAAAAAATTAATCCATTATTCCACTGCGCCACCTATTTTGAATGTCTGACAACCCCACAAGAGTAGAAATGTCACGGAAATGCTACTTCAATCAATGCCAACATTTTTTATGAAGCTCCTATATGCACCTGTTGCACTAACTATTTATTTTTTAATTATTTAAAGCATTTAAAATGCATTGTTATTTCCCTATTTAAATGCGTTGCGGCTATCCCAGATAAGAGGCGACACCAATCTTCCGCTGCTTTCGAGATCTAAAAATATCTAGTTTATAAAAAGCCCGCTTCTTGTTTAACTGTTTGTGCTCTATAAATGTTGTCAATCCCCTTATTCAATCGTATATTACGAAAAGTACTTAAATATCCCGTATTTCAGCATACTGTGCCACGCAAAGTTGTCTTTGATTTTCCGAAATTCTTTCAAAACATACGTCCGTCGACCGAATTTCAGGTCTTACTCTACCAGATAAAATATGGCACTTCATTTCAAATGTCTTAATTGCATGAAAGTTGCCACGCCTATTTCTAAAATACCGCCCACATTTTGTAAAATGTTTCCTATACACAAGCTACATCGATAAACTAAATTGCGCAACAATAGCCGCTTTTAGTGTCGAAATATAGGGTTTAAAGTGTCATTTCAAATGGGGGGTGCCACGCCCCATTTTTCGATTTCGCCCACATTTAGCAAAATGATGTAGAAATAGTCTTTCTTTATTTAAATAATTAAATTTCAAAACTTAGCCGCAATAAAAGTGACCGTTTTAAGTGGCTTTGCTGTATGGGCGGTGACACGCCCAGTTGTGCTATCTTGGATGTATTAGTTAAAGTGCATTGCTCATACGGCACCGAATTATGCTGAAACCGGGGACGAAGATAAAACGCTTTAAGAGATTTTTATTTGTTCCAAGAAAAGCGTTTTAGGTGAGTTTTTTATGTGAAAGGTGCCACGCCCCCTCATCCGGCGTACAGTACAAAAAACACTCACAGAAGACGCACGGCTTTTACACTCCACAGTAAATTGTTATCTCTACGACATTCAACAATTACAACTGACAAATATGTAATCAGTCATCACATCCGAAAAGGCGGAAAAAACAAAATCAACTTGGAATTCCCAAAGCACCCTATAAAAGTAGGAGAAAATGAAAAAGAGCACTAACTCTATCTGGCACATAGAGTTAGAGATATAGATTCATTTCAGATTACACTAGATTTTAAAGCTTTTAAACCTTTTTTGCTAAATACTCGAAGAACGTTGGCATAAGTCTTTTTTTTCCATTCCCAAAAAAATACCACTCGTCCCAAAAGTAAGAACTTACACCAACAAACATAGAACAAAGCTACGCCAACTTTTCGCTTAAGGTACCACAGCCGCATAAATGGCAATGGGTAATAAAATTTCCCATTTTCGGTGACAAAAAAAAAAAAAAAACACTCATTGTTTTCATTGCGTCAACAAGTAACAGTCAGTGCAATCGATTCTTAAAATTCAAATCATCTGTTAGTACTTTCCCGTTTCGCATGCCACCTTATCACCATTGAGATGGGCATTCCCCAGATCGTGCTCTGAGCGTCTTAACTATAGGTGCTTCCCTCTCACTTGGGTAATCTGTTTCTTTTACTTATTTGTAGAGCGAAGCCAATCGGCTTTGTTTGAGCGTGGGAGGTATATATATAAACCAGGCTTTCATCCCAAAAATTATAATCATTCGAGCAACCGTACTTGTAAGTCAGACTTTAAAAAAATGCGTGCCACAATTGCTTTCGTAGTGCTCTTCGGAGTCGTGTGCGCTCTATCGTCAGCTGTGCCTTTAGACGCGCAAGACGAACCAACTGAGCTGGAGTTTATAGGCAACACTGATCTGGAAGTGGGAAAGCCAGCGCGGCAGAAGCGTGCTACCTGTGATTTGCTGAGCTATTTCAATGTGCAAGACTCGGCTTGTGCAGCACATTGCATCGTGAAGAATTACAGGGGAGGATATTGCAACTCGAAGAAGGTGTGCGTTTGCCGGCGTTAAATGTGAAAGTAGTATGAAATAAAAAGAGTTTTATTGTTTTGGAAAAATGGTCGGACATTTGTCATTTGTTTATTTTGTTGAACATTACCAATTTAAAAATGTTGTTCAGTTTAAGTAGATATTAACAAGCTAGGCCTTTATGCCCAAGTAAGATAAAAAATGGCATTCCTGGATCAAATTTCCGACGATAAGTATAGGGCCCAAGGACTCGCATGGTCATGCGTTTCTGAAGAAACCGATAGTTAAACACGGATGGCTCAAAAATAGCAATGGGAATGGGAGCAGGTTTTAGCAAGAAGCGTGTCTTTCAAGCAGAAATTTAAATAAAATTAAGTGCTCAAAGATAAATAGAAGTCAGTCACCTTCCTCGAAATCGCCTTCAATGCGAACCAGGGTCACACAAAAAGAACTGTATTCAATAACCAACGATCGACGGTTTAAATACGCACTAATGGCAAAAAAAACGCCGTGGAAATCAGTCCAACTAGAAGCTAAAAAATACTGCCCGCGCCGAGCACAGCATTTTAAGGGTATTCAACACCCCTTACCTTAGGACAGTGAACCCAGATTGGGAGGAAAGTCGGCAATTTCGTCGGTTTTTTTCTAACAAAAGGGGAAAAAAGGGGAAAGGGATTTTTTGGAGGGAAAACATATAAATTGTTATGATTGTTATGACTTTTTGGCAGAAAAAGGCTGCTTAAGACTTCACAAATGTACAAACTTTAAGGTACATATTATATATACCTATTTATTGATTTAAATAAATATGTGATTTAAATATGTGATTTGAAAATTACATAGTTATGTAAGTTTTTTTTTGTTTTTTTATTAGTATTTCATAATGCTGACTGAATTTCATGCGTTCCTCCTATTTTTTTGGTTGCTTAATTCTAAGATATTTAAATAAAACATAAAATGTTATAATAAAACTTAAATAAGAGTTTTCGTTTTTGGGGGAAAAAGGGGATTTTTATTTTTGAAAAAGGGGAATAAATATAGTTTTTGTATCAAAAAAGGGGAATTTTTTTTCAATCTGGAATCCCTGCCTTAGGACACTGCCAACTTGCGCACTATCGGTGACGTGTGCAGCCGAAGTACGCTCGTGAAACGCTTATTGTCTGTCCTTAGGAAAAGAGCTGGCTAAGTAATGCCCTTTAAGAAATTATTCTCGATGTACAGCGATCAAATTAAATAAATAATTAAATAATACAATCAAATTGTGCACATGCGGTTTGACTGTCATGAGCCCCAGAATTGTGCTGGTTCCAAACTAAGCCCCTGACTTGAATTAAAGCCAAACAAATAAGGCCTATTCATCCTTCACAAACTGTAGTACAAAAAAATGAGACGTCTAAGCCCAGTGTCCCCATTTTGACGTTCAAAAAATTGACATCATTGGAGAAACATTTCAAAGTAACTTTCGAAAATTTGTCGATATACATCAAATTGCCAAAGGATATGTCCAGGCTGGCGTATCACAATTGACAGCTTAAAATGTCAAGAGCTTAAGTTATTACAGAGCAAAATACGCACCCACTGTTTGTCACACGAAACATGTCAAATATTCAATGCGTATAATTAACATTTTCCGCATGCAAAATTGCAAAGCATTCTGCACAACGCCCACTGGAAAATCATTACCAGCTCGAACATTTAATTCGGAACAAGGGCGAAAAGGAAACACTTTCAGCTCCTTTTTTGTTGAAAGAAGAAAAAATATAAACTCCATTACGATAAACAAAAGAACGTTAATGCGTCTTCTAGCGTAACGACGTTTGCTGCCATTCAATTCACACCTGACAACGAGCAGCATCCAAAACACGAAACACAAGTTGAAATCCTTGTAAAGTGTCCCCATATAAATATACCCGTACTGTGTCAGACTCATTGTGAACAAAGGAGGACACAGTAAAAGGATGTGCTGCTGGCTCTCTTGCTGTGCAATCTACAATGGAGCTCGCAGTAATCTTCATTGTTCAATTTACACAACTGCTCTGCTGTGCTGGCACAGCAACACCACCACAAACAGATAAACGTCTTTGCTCGACGACTTACTATATACGACAAGGAGGAATCCTCTACGGCCCAGTTTTCCAATTTAGCAAAGTTGCTCTCCTCCGAAAAAGACGAGCAGAGAACACTTCTTCCTATCACTCCGGGGCAGTGTGTACTGCGAATGTAACAGCCATAAAAAGAAAACGAAAACGAAAACAATGGTAAATGTCAAAGGAACTTCAAGAGAGTCCTTCGTAAAAAGGGGCACACCAGCAGCATCGCCACAATCGTCTTGCGTTCGTCATAAATCTGCTGAAAAAGTTTTTCTTTACTTTTCTCGCTGAGTATGTGCATCTGACGCACGTACAAATAAATATCAAGACAGCGTTCCATTCCGTCGCACTGCGGGCGGTGTCGCACAACAATAAAAGCCCAAACTCTGAAGAGAGGACTAGAATCAGGACAAAGGGAGAAGATTTTAGAAAAGTCGATCGAATGACGGCTGAGGAACGCAGAAAAAAACTGGTGGCAACGTGCACATTTTCTGGCACAGCTCTCTGATGCGCTGTCAAAGACAGCCGATGCGATGCAGCTGTGTTGTTACTTCGTCTTATTCCTTTTTCCAGTTCCATGCGCACACGTTTTTATGTGATTTCGATTCAAAAGGAATCCAGCGTTGTTCTCGTATTTCATAAGTCGATATACAGCGTTGGCATTGTGTTGAGAGCCAGAGCTACAGCAGGAGACGACACGAGATTCTTACATTCGTATGTACAGGCACGCGTCCTAATACTCATCATTCATTCCGTGGTTGTATATTGTATTGTGTAAGCTACGTACGTCATGCACGTTGGGTGCCATACCCATCGACAGCAATTTAATGCCTGTCACACTTGTGTGATATCCTTGGGATGATCTCGAGAGCCATTATCGACCGAATGGCTTTATGATGTCTGATTGTTTACTCGCCTCTGGCTGCGGATACAAATATATACACATAACAAAAGAGTACACTTGTCGCGCGGGGAGTTCCTTGAAAATATATTAGGTATGGTGTGTGCGCGGCGATGAGAGATTCCGCCCATAAATCGGTCCGCGACTGTTGGCCACTATAATTGTAGCAATTAGTTGCTGTTGAAAGTAATGTACTCCTGCAGGCAACGGCAGCCATTAACTTCTCGGTCTGCTGATAATGGCTAAGTAATTTTTGCGATTTATTTCCACAACAACTCTGATGGCGATATTGATGATGCCTGTGGGGAGTGATTGTGCGAAATGATGGATGATCGTCTTTGGTGGATCCAAAATGTACTGAGTCGAACCTACGGTTGGTTACATTTGGTTTTGTGCATACAATAAACGTATAAGGGTGGGAAGGACATTCCTATGCATATATAGTTATCAGAAAGAGGTAGGGTTTCACTTTAAACAATAAGGGCCGAATATTTTTTCTCCAAGGAGCAGTCTTCATGCTGATGCGATGTATACCTACACAACGTCAAAGAGATTTAAACAAATAAACGCGTAACTATTCACGTACTGTAAAACATTAAAAGGCAAATACATATTTAACATCAACCGATACTATTTTTCATGGTAGAGTTCTCGTATTGCAAAAATATAGTTCGCACACGTATTGTGTACTTTCCCGCGAGCAAATTTGCTTTGCTGGAATAATACAAACCAAATATGTGCCAAAACAACCTCACTGTTTGTGTAGAATCAACGGATGACATCCGTCTTTCTCAGCGGTGAAAATATTTGGTTTGGTAAAAATATTTGGAGGCTTGTCGCGTTGAATACACGTCCTCAACTTGTACACGAGCCATTAGGAATGGAATTAGGAACTGTGAATTCTTCCTTTGGGTCGGATCAGGATAGGGTGATCAACAATTCCTCTTCTTCCCATATGGGGACTGGGCTTGATAATTTGGAGTCTTAGGCAAAGATCGTTAGCAATGGAGGGTCTCCTACGCCCATGAAAAATATATATATAATACTTATAAAACAAAAGCATGCAATACGAATTTTATGTAAAGAAAATCGCAGATCTCCAAGTTTTTATTTGTTCAAAAACCTGGAAATTCTTCCATTAAGGCATCTATAGGTACTGCTACAAAGTCCTTAAAATATTCTTCGAAAACTCGGGTTTTTACTGTGTAAGAAACATAGAAAATTATAATTTACGGGTCAATACTAGAAATTTGGTAACCGGTCCAACAATTTACAAAGCACATTTTGAACGATTCTACTTTGCCACCGCCCCCCGTCTGTTTAATTCACTTCCAGATTCCATTAGGTGTGAGAGGGTTAAAAATGTATTTTTAAAAGGTATTAAAAATTGGTTATTTTCTTTTAATTACTCAGCCGTAAATAGATTTTTTACCAATTAATATTGTTCATTTAGTGTCTTAGTTTAAATGCATATTTTCTTCTTTCTTGTAAAATAATTGTTTTTTATATCTTTCTGCCAATGTTTTCTATTGGTAATTGGTAATTCCCCTTCAACAATTTTTATTAAATGTTTAACGATAACTGTTTAGTACTTACGACTCTTGTCACTTCGACAAAAGATTGTACGTAACTATTTCATACCCACTATTTAATGAAATTGTATCCAAAAATTGTAATCTCAACTCAGTGTATGAAATAAAGTATTAATTAAAAGTAAAAAAAAAAAATAAAAAATATCGTTTCCAACCTCAACTTTCGCCAAGACAAAGAACATTGTTTTTGAAATCCCTTTGTGAATCTTGTAAAATATTAAGATTTGTGTATCATCATTTGTACTGTAGAGGCCGTCCATAAAAGTAGTTGTTGCCAGTTCCAACATTTGTACCTCTTCAGAGTTGCCCCCCTAAAAAGGGGGCGTTATGGCTAAAGTCGAAATTTTCCCATATTGGTGACTAATTCTTTTCCCTCATGTAAAATAATGAATCACTGGGGTAAGCGGTTAGGAAGTCATAGATTTTAAGAAATACATTTAACATTTTTTATCCTTAAACAAAAGTGTCGAGGGGTCATTTTTAGAAATAGCAAAAGAACGATATGTTTTAAGTTAAGTTTTAAATTAATACGTTCGCGAGTTATAGTGTTTTGAGAAATGGTAAAAAATCCCTTCCTACAGCGCGCCTTAACAACTATGGGAACACACCTTCAATGTCAGTAAGGACTTTTATTGGTTTTGCAAACGATGGGCATGACCCATGGGGGGGAAACAAGTTTTGTTTAAATTTGTTGTTTTTAATTAGATGAGAACTTTCAAAATGATCTCTAGCGTGACAAAAGGATACAACTAACCTGATAATTGTTAAAATATATTTTAATACTTTTGTTAGAAAACTTAAAAGTCATAACAAACGCCATACTTTGACTTTAAAAAAAAAAATTAATCTTCTTGGTGCCCGGATCTCACTCGTTTTGACTCTGAAGTGTCAACACAAAGGTTGCGCGTAGCGCAGAAAGAACGAAATATATTTTTAACAATTCCTTTGAATAACATCAGCGGCAGGAAATTTTATTTGAACACACGGTAATCAAGTGCCCGGCTAGCTCAGTCGGTAGAGCATGAGACTCTTAATCTCAGGGTCGTGGGTTCGAGCCCCACGTTGGGCGAGTATACTTTTTGTTTTAAATCACACTGAGTTGTGAATGCTGAGGGGGTGGTCTGGTCAAGTTTAAAAAAAAGTAATCAGAATTCTAAATCTACTGGTCTTTTTATAAATCGCGACAAAAAAAGCTTCTTCGGCTCTCTGAAGAGAATGTGTTACAAACTTTATTGTTAAAATGTGCTACATATTTTGTAGAGCAACGCCGTCTCTCGAAACTTTTTTGTATTTAAGTTGGTAACTGATTGAACGTGTATTTTTTGTAATGAAAACAACAGAGTTAGTACGTTCCTATACATTTATCAGTTTCCCATTTCCTTTATTAGGAGGATTATTAATAAAAAAGGACGTAACTCCATATTCAGTTTAGCTACTCTCTTTACGCATGTGGCTGCGCCGTGTGCCTGTGGTATGCGTCTTAAATAGAGACTGTTAGTATGGCAAGTGTAACTCTTGACTAGGATCATTAAAGTCAAGTCGTTTCAAGAGTTTATAGCACAGTGGTGGTTGACAAAGTTCCTAAACTCCTGAAAAACAACACTTTGATTCAAATTGGTCAAATTGTTCCTTTATTTACTTACGAAAATAGCCATGTGACCAAATCGAGTTCTTTACCCGACTTTTGTTCAAAACAGTGTTCTCAGACTTGCGAAGAAAAATTTTCCGTAAATTAAAAATAATTTCCTTACTGTTCCCCCAATCAAAATTTGCAGTCGTTTTAAAACAGTTTTTACTGCAGGTTTCGGACAGCTTTTAATTGCATTTCCACTCATACGCTGCATCCATCTTTAATTGCAACTAATATGCTATTAGCGCGTAGAGGGCGCTTTATTTTTTTTTTTGTGCACTCACATTGGTCTCTGGGTGCGAGAGACCCTATATATAGTCGACTTAAACTTTTTTCTTCGCTTTGCAGTTTTAAGTGAGTTGACGGTGAACATTCCATCTTTGTACAAACAAAAGTTGTAAATTAAAGTTAGACATTTTTTGTGGTGGCACATACCGCCAGCACCACCGTAAAAAAAGGGTAAAAGTTAATTTATATCTTGTGGAGGCTTAAAGCAAAAAAAAGGAGAGACCCGTAGACGTAACATAAAGCTGCTTATATCAGAGCATAGTTTCCATCTTTTATATTATATAACACTACTTATGTAAGTAAAAAACAAAGAAAATATAAAGAAAAATCGAATTTTATGACTAAACTTTTTTATGTTCCATTTATTCCCCATTTTCAATACAAATCGAAAACAGTCTTGCAAATTTACCCCAAATCTGTGCTCACTGCTCCAAATTCCCCCAGAAGCCTTACTTGCCCTGTTTAGTACAATCTACAATCACACACAAAACAAGAAAGAAAAAGAACATCTTCCCCTTCTTTTTGGGAATTTTTTCGCCAAATTTCCAGTGCTTTCCTGGTCAATGGCAATTTTGTCAAATTCAAAATCACCCCCCAACACTGACGTTACACTTATGCAGCTCCATGACCACCATTAAATTATCAAACATCATATCTATTACCGGCACGACCAGATTTTCCAGCCTAAGCCACACGCACATAATAATTTGGGCCAAAATGTATGCACGAGCTTGTATCCCAAGCAACCATAACTTCTTCGTCTCGAAATAAACCTCAGATCGTTCATAAAGCTAATATGTTGGAGTGCCTGACAACCACCCAATTGTTGTATACGATGCTCTTTGTATTCTGTCGCCTCGTTTAAAGGGAACAACTCTGCATGGAAATCTCCATTCATTCAGCATCATCACCATTTCAACAAAGCGAGAGCTGGGGACATTTTGACAGTCGGCCTCCATGTGATTTTATGAAGCCCATTAATTTCCATCTGCTTAGATGCGCCATAAACCGGTTATTCATCCTTTGAAATGAAAATAAGGATATGCTTACAGGGGGTGCTGCTGTCTGTGTTTGTATTGTGTGATAAATTTCCGATTACAATCCTGAAGGGTCTATGCGAGACGGAGAGCATTCCCAAGTGATGAATATTTAATTTGTTGTTAAAATGGTCCAACTTTTATGGGCGACATATTTATAGCCACCTCCGGAAGATAATCGAATAAAAATAAATGAGCTTTGCAAACTTTGCGACACCCATACACAATCGGCATCAATCAGCGCCATCTGCCCGTAGACTCTTAATCCCAGGGTCGTGGGTGTTCGAGCCCCACGTTTGGAGCAAACACCTTTTTTATTTCTTTATTCCTTATGAATTTTTCTCGCAAATGGTTTATCTATTTCATATATCCCGTTGATAACCGGGAATAAAAGTTTAATTACGGTACCGCCGACAGTAATGGTGCTCATTTTCCACTCAGCTTCGCTGTTAGTCCATTTTAAAACCATAAGATCCAACCTTACTTGCGGGGGGGGGGCAAGATAATATTTAATTTTAAGACTCCCATTTGACCAGGGGGCGAGGAACAACTTCCTTGCTGCGTAATGTAGGCCGCACAACTTCGCTAAGAGCTAAAGTGCGCACTGTAATAAAACAAAGCCATGGCATAAATTTCCCTTAAATTGCACTTTCTACGAGTCTTAGCGGATCCACGGAGAAAACAAATAAAAAGCAAACAACAAAAAAGCCGCAAAGGCACAAAGATTTTATCGATACCCTTGAGTTGGTGCGGGGAGGTCCCTTTGTCCACAAGGAAATCCCATTGCGATGTGTTAGGCAATAATTCCGTACGCCTTTGCTTCTATGCGGAGCTTAAAAACATCCGAAATTCCCAGAATGAATGAGGGTGTTGTTTTAATTAAATCTTCATTCGATGAGAAGCGCCGAGGCACCAACTCCAATGCAAATAAAATTAAAAGTAAAATTCACGCAGCTGTGATTGCGTTGGCAGTGTCCTTGTTCGTCGTTGGTTGGTTGGTATATACCATCGTCCTTGTTGCTGTTTGATGTGATGTGTGCTCATTCCTGCATTCCTTCAGCAGAATTCGCATTTTGTGTAGATTGATTTCCGACACTGGCAGAATGGCTGATTAATTTCCGGAAGGATGGAGGAACAGCGGGTGGATAGGCTGTCATGCCAAAGTGCCAATTGAGTGAAATATATAAAAATACATACAACGAAAGGAGTCAAGGATTTGTGTGCTATTATTTTGGTAGAGCAATTTATATCGTTCATGGCAAGTCTAATAGACCCAAACGAGGTACCTATACGGATTTTCTGATGGTCCTTAATTTTCGAAATACTTCGGCAAAACATTTCTATTCGTGGGAGGGATTTGTTGATGGGATTTAACTTTGGAAATTGTATAGGCAATTCTGAAAATAAACTGAACATTGTTCTTGAGACAGACAGCGATAGCGGAATTTATTTGGACAGGAGCGATTAACTGCCCGGCTAGCTCAGTCGGTAGAGCATGAGACTCTTAATCTCAGGGTCGTGGGTTCGAGCCCCACGTTGGGCGAAGTCAATTTTTTATGAACTTTGAATTTATGTCTGGGCAATAAAACAAAATATATGCTATGCGGTTGGAAAACGCTTTGTGGTAGTTATGGAAAAAATTAATAATTTGGTCTTTATCTACTGAAAATGGTAGTGAGTGTTTTAATTTTGTAAACCTTCCTCTTTTTCAAGTGGCCATAAGTAGAAGACCCAACATTTTGCGAAAAAAGCAATTGGCCGACATTTTTAAGGGCATAAATCTGAAAACTAGAAGCGGGTCGATATGAACAGAATTCTATAAATTTCTAAAAAATGTCAGTGAAATCAATCAGTGAAAATCGTTAGCTCTACTTTCGAAAATGTATTGACTTTCACATTAGACAGCATAGAACGTCCTTTATTTGAAGACAATTCGCACCAGCTCTTGGTCTGATAATGCAACCAAGCTAAATCGTTAAAATCAAGAACAAAACTGCTGGCTAAAGTTTGAGAGCATTCGTCTTCAGTGAGATTTGTAGTGGAGAAAAGCTTTAATGGACTGATTAATTGTGCACTGCAAATTTAAGTAGTTGCATAGCGAGAAAAGCTTTTACGACATGTGCTCGCCACGAAACCTACACAGATCAGAACACACCCACAATATCATTTCAACAAAAGCACAATCTTCGTCAAGTTTTCAATCACGCAATGAGTAGTGACAGTGAATACTATCGATGAACGACGTGGGTGTGGGTAGTGAGTGTCGCCGATCCGAAAGAGAGCGATCTCGACATAATTCTTATAAATATAATTTGAAAGCTTTTCTTTTTTGGTAAAGTTTCCACAGATATTGAAACTGAAACAAAAAGTAACTCGCCCAACGTGGGGCTCGAACCCACGACCCTGAGATTAAGAGTCTCATGCTCTACCGACTGAGCTAGCCGGGCTTGTAATAGGCCACTTGACCAACGCGTTGCTTCGATAAATTCTGATTTCTGTCTAAAATTAGATCTGCAATCAGTATTTACAGCAGTAGCAGAGTATCAGAAAATAATACATTTTTCGGAAGTTGTTTTCTTTGCAATGGAAAAATATGAAATCTACAAAAAAAATGTGTGTAACTACAACTGCCTTATGCGGACAGATTCATCAGCCACGTTTTCCTAACCAAGCTTTTACGATCCCGATTTCATGCATTTTACGTTCCCTTAGGCGAACACTCTTGGCCAGTGTTGCAGTGTACTTTCAACACCTGCATACTCCCGTACTCCTGCTTTCACATTCGTACTCCTATATTTTTTTAAAAACCTAAAATATCTTGCACTTGCAGCAAAGTTAAAATTTAATGCAAATTTGTCAGCACTTTTGTCTTCCAAACGGTCGTCAAAAAGGAAATTTCCCTCTTTCTAATTTGTTTTTGTTTTTCGCTGGCTCATGCAATTTTCATCTGTTCGGTATTTATTTCATTGTTATCTAACCACATAGGTTTGGTGCATAGACAAATCATACCGAGGCCCCCAATCTCGGCCGATTTTCCGTTACTTGCCTACAAGCTATATTTTTATGGGGTGGCAAATGCTAAGTGCGGTATTATTGTTATTGATTCTAACTGTCACTGCACCGATAGGAAAACAAAATCGAGGAATTTGAGAAAATTTTGAGGGGGCCAGCGCTAAGAGGATTGCGATTTGGACGTCTCAGTATGATTTGTCTATGGTTTGGTGGTTCTGTTTTTTTGTTTGAACTCCATGAATTTCGATATAGCTATAGTTCAATAAAATGAGATGATTTGTTAAATTAATGCTTGAAATATTGTTATTCCTACTAGAATAAATCAAAGTAAACAGATATTTAGTGAAATTGGATTCCTTGGAGGCGGTAAATTAAAAGAAGCTGTAAATGTGTCATGTGCTGCTGGGCGTTCTAAAACATATGAGTCTGCTGCTGTTCCTATAAATTTAGTACCAAAATCACCTGCTGCCAGAGCGATATTGAGTTTTCAAATGCTGGAAAAGTATTTGCTGTTGAAGTAGATACACCGACCAAGTCTAAATCGGTTAAGGCAAAAGAACCGACTATGTTGAGATTTCTAATCTCTAATCTTCAAAAAAAAAAAAAAAAGCAAAAATTGCACGCAAATGTTTCGGCAAGGATGGTTGAGTGATTTTGCCTTTTTTAAGGAAATCGTAAAAAAAACATTAACCGAATTTTGTTTTGTAAAAATGTACTACTATTTTCTCCAAAATACTAACCTTTTTTGGCTGCAGTACTACCTTATAATATTTCTCTTCGGCTAAACTGCTCTTGGCAAGTAAATTTTTCAAAAAAACTCGTATTTTTCATCCTGCAAGGCGAAAAAAACTCCCATTTCTGAACTCAAGCTGTTCAAAAATGAAATGGCTCACTGATTTTTGTTTCTCAAAAAGCCAATCAACCCTGTGCTTTTGTGAACAAAATCATATATACATACAAGTTCACCTCTCATTTGGTTCATATTGCATAAAATTCAGTTTCGAAATCACAACCTAATCGGGAAGACACTAACAAATTGGAGTTAAAAAAGTTTTTCCGATACACGGCCCATATCAAAGGCTTATCTCCCCCAAAAGCTACACCTAAAACAAACATGGTTTAGCTACCACAACGAGTATAGATATGTCCCTTTCCCCCGAAACATCTATTGTGAACCCAACACTCTGTCGTCTGGCGCTGGCAAGAGCTGCAGCTTCCCGCACACAAATAGCACGTTAGAAATGTAATAATATTAAAAAAATGTAAAAATAATAAAATAAATATTATTTATGTAGACCCTCACAATACATTTAATTGAGTGAGTCGGCAAGTTAAGTGGACGCTCGTCTTAATTAACAAAACTTGCTAAATAATAACCCAATTAAGCTATGATTGATGGTTTTCTGATAGGGAACCAAGGCGTATCGAATGACTGTATCAGCACGGCAGTAACTCAGCCTTGTCGTCAGACGGCCGCTTCACGATGGGAAAACAACGTAATATTCCGATCGAGTAGATTTCAAGGATACACCGTCTGGCCTTGCCGCGCTGTTACAACCATTTGAGTATCCTAGCACTCAATGGCACGTTTACTGTACCTATGCGGATATGACATCCCACACTGACCAGTCTTGTGGCGGCCGGAATGTTTGAGTAGTTTGTGGTCACTGCACAAACACAAAGTGGCAACTGGGCCTAATCGATTGGTCGGAGAGCATTTGTGCTTTTTTTTTGTTCCTGAGAATAGTCCTATACAATGTCTTGGGATGAGACACTTGAAGCGACAACAGGAAGGCAATTGCACTGAAGTTGCCACGGAGTCCTTGTTGCAGGAAGAAGCAGCAGCCTGTGGATTTTGTACTTCGACCACACATTACTGTTGAATCTGTTTTTTTTTTTTTTTCTATTTTGTGTACCCCTGGCGTTTGATGTGGGCTTTAAAAACACACCCATTTTGTCCTTGGGTAATAAATAATAGGCCATCAGTTCACCATAATTGGGTGAGGGGCCAGAGTCTAGTGTTTTATTAAAGATTATTTAGATCCTGTCGAGAGATAAATTCTTGCCTGTCGTTGATGGTACTAAGGAAACTTCTTGTGATGCTCCACGAAAGGATATTAAAGTGTGCGCAAGATGTAACTAAATATTTAAGGATTGGGTATACAGTATACTACTAGATACGTGTGTGTAAACAGAGGGGACGTCTGGTCGCATTTCATTGCGCTAAGGTTTATTATTTCACATGATGCTTGTTATGTTGTTGCTGCTCCTTTCTGCTGGTTGCTCTCAGCTCGGCCTATATGCTTTCTTGAGGCATAAAATATTCAAACGAGATGGCTGTAAATTATTAACATTCAAATTGAGAAGAGGTCGGTGAAAGTTGTTGATTATTGCACGTGTGTGTGTGAGTGTCGAGTGCGGACTGCGGTGAGAATCAATGGCGCTAACGATGTGAGAGGAAATGGATGCGGGAATAGAACTTTTGTCGAAACTAAAATTGGAGTTGAAAAAGTGGCAACTTATTTAATGAGCAAATGTTGCTGTGAATAGGCACATGTATCACATTTGAGTGTGTCTGAAAGGATGTTATATGGCCCAACGAAAGACGGGTCGTCAAATAAGCCGTCTCGGTGAAAAATCTACCCACTTTTTTGGGTGACTTGAATCCATCAGATTCATACGTCCAAAGCTAAGCAGGATGAAGGGTTCCTTACCACAAAGAAGGAAGAGGAAAATTAATTTTTTTAGGTACCTACCTAAAATATTGGATATAACGGCGGAGATTTGCTATGGCTTTGCTAATTTGACAAAGAAAATTTTTTGTTTAAGCAAAAATATTCGGGGTCGGGTGTAACCCCCCTTTATCCATGCAACTCATCTACGAATCAACTGACTCAACAATCTGGGTCGGCATTCTGTAAGGCGAAGCGTTCAAAAGTTTTCGTGTGCACGAACAAATTTGCTTGTGTAACATATAGCAAATCTTTCGTGCGCACGAAAACGTTTGATCGTTTCCCCTTACAGAATCTGACCCCAGACTTTTCCTCTACCATTTTGGGGCAGGTGGATAGGTGCCCTCTCATCTTTGAACTCTAGTAGCTGTGCGGTTTTCGGACATCATTCCGTATGACAAGGGTCCAACTTTAGAATCTTTCCTAATGCAGGAAGACTCATGTTGGATAAACCGCCCATGGATGAGTTGCCCAAGCGTTTCGTAAATAAGCTCTAACAGGTCCATGCAGAACTTTAAACAAACATTTTAACAATCAATCATGTGTTTTTATGTCACATAAGGTAGGGACTTCTTTCATGCCACATCTCAAACTTTATCAGTTTGGAAGGACTGCTTGATAACTGTACATCTATACCTATCCCCTTAAAAGAACGCTCAAATTAAGCCTATGCCTCTGTGAATGACCTTTTTCTTTTGACAATTAGCTAACCAATAAAATGAGCCACTGTTTAAGTATTAAATTTGAGAACGCCCCCAAAAAGGGGCGTGTCAAACAATGCGTGAACTGTATTATTCACATCGATTGTCAAGATATATCTAGTTTTCTATGGGGGTTATCCCAACTTTAGTCTAAAAACGCCTACGAAATGTGGGCGTGGCAACAACTTTGTATGGGATTGTTAAGAGGGATATTTTGTTTTATGTTTTGTTACGAGGGACATTTTTTTCAATATATTTTTTGGAGAGAAAAAAAAGTGATTTCCTTCGACAACACAATACAGTAGAACTTCGATAAGTCGAACTTCGATAACTCGAATATTTAATAACTCGAATAAAATTGGTTTGCAGTAGCGCCAAGACTAAAATTTACATTTAATTTGTAAATTAACTTCTATTACTCGAGTGTCTTGATAAATCAAAGAGATTATTTGGCGTCACCTTCGATAAGTCGAATTCTGGGGCGGAATTCCCAAATTCTGCGTGTTTTTACAAGTTCGTTTTATAATGCATCGCTTTCGGGGGCTCTGTGTTTGTATGTTCCTAGTATGTGTGAGTAATAATTGTCAAATTTCTTGTTAGTGTAGGGGTTAGAACACAGAATTAACTAGGTTGGAATATTAGTTTGAATTTTTGAAAAATAAGAGGAAGACAAAATAAAACACAGAGTTGAAGATCCGTATGAACAGTGGAGTCTGTAGATAATGTTAGTTGTTTAGTGAAAACAGACTATTTTAAATAATAAATATGTACCTTTCCTGTACTTTTTTTGGCTTATATATTCGCAAATAAATACATATGTACATATTTATATCAAATTTGTATTTACTTGGTAACTCGAAGTCTTGATAACTTGAATTTTTTTTGTGCAAGTGATGGTTCGAATTATAGAAGTTCGACTGTATTTGCAAATCATTTCAAAGAGGTTTTTAGAAGATCGCTGGATATCACTTGAATATCACGAAGACCGGTCGAACACTAAAGTCTAGGATGCACATAGCTACATGTGTTTAGATTATACAGATAACATTGTTCCAAGCTGAATTACAGCGGACTTTTGTTGTGTTTTAAAGCTGACATATTTTTAATTAAACGACCTGCTCGGTACTCACACCTTAAGATGTGTGTTCTTTAAGGCCTTCCAATAAATTCATGTCGTATTTGGGCGATCTTGTAAAGAACATCCGAAGGCACAATTTCCCTGAAAAAGCTTCACAATTCAGCCATGAAGTACGGCATCAAATGCAATTCATCTTCCAAAAAGATAAACACACAAGTTGTAAGAACTAAGTCCTAGGGCATACGTCTATGGACCTCTTGTGAAGGCTTCTTATTTCTTAATTCCTGCGATAAGTAGCAATTATTCATAAAAAACTCCAACCAGTCGAAAAATTCTTACATCATCCATCACTTGCCACAAATAGATATCCCCATTGCATAATACCTCACCTACGCAAGCATACTGCTGTCCTACAAGGAAATCGCTTACAAAAACCCGAGCCCACGCGATTCCTTAAATATGACGCAATCCTGTACACCCCTAGCTAATCCGAACCTTTCCCTACCACACACAGATCACGCTGTGACATCCATTTGTATTTATTACCGAAACTCAAAGCGGCTGTCGTAAGTCGTAACCAACAACAAGTAGATAAGACCCACAGAGCTTTGCTCTCGACACACATTTAATTCGAAGACAATTTTCAGTTAAGTTTCAGCCAATTTACAAAATTAAATAGAGCCTTCTTATCCTGTGGATAATTCGCTGCTTAGGTTCTTTTTCCATAGTAGCTTGTCCTGGATTAATAAAATCAGACAGTAGACAGAGCCTTAAATTTTCGCTCGCAATACTAGTGAATTCCATATGATCCACAAGTCAGTCCCGTTCCCGGCCGTAGTTGAACGTGTGCCAATAGAATACGACAAGTGGTTCACGATTTGTCCGCATCAACAGGTAGGAAAACAAAAATACAACGAAATGGCGCTGTGTCGCCTAAGGTCGCCAATACACAAACTACAGAAATTGCCTTAGCAGGAATTGGGTTTCTCCCTCTGGCTGCCTGTGTGTATTATACCGTCTGCTGAAATTTTGACATACTTTCCGCTTGTTTCATTTCTACAAACACTGGTGGGGTGGATGGCGATGATGTTGGTGGTGGTACGTCGCACAATTGCCCCGAAGAAATGTGATTTGTCTTTGTCCCGTTTTCATAATAAAGGACGGCACAAAAATATAGAAAAACGAACAAGAAATCTGGCAAACATTTTATGAATTCCTTTTGATGGAATACGAGTTCTGCTATACCAAAGTTTCCATCCCTGCTATGACCTCAATTTCGGGTTGATCCTGACGGCTGCTCGGTTGATGGTGTGCGGGGCGCTACGTATAAGCTCATTCAGGTCATTCACATATTTTGTCCGTTTTTTATTGAGGGCGGCTACATTTTCGTATCCTTGGACGGTTTTATATGGGGGATTTTGATGTCTTCGGGGCGTTATAATAGTAAATACCGCATGGGATAAGATGAAAAATGCTTCACAAACTTTGTGTGTGGGTAGTAAAAATAATTCCAAGTGATGTGTGTTTCAGCATTCAATTAACTGAGCAATCTCCTCGGGCTTTTTTTTATGTTCATATACCTGAAATGTCACACATGTCAACCACTTCGTGGGGGATAGCAATAAGCGTCATTTGGTTTTTAATTAATTTTCACAAAAATTACACAGGAGGATAGGAGTGCGCTCCTTGTTTCTGGTGCCGCCTCTTAATTTGTTTAGTTTTCCAGTCACATAGATAAGCACTTTGTCTTTCGGCGCGAGAAGATGTGGGCGCTAACCGCGAGCTGAGGCGTTGGCGTGGGTAAAAACAATTTGAGCCAGTATACGCAACAGTGTCAGCGACAGGGTGAGATAATTAATCGGTGTAATTTGTTAGCAATGCGGTGGTGGCAAGACATTAAGATGTCAATACGGATTATGGTGTGATGGGGAAGCACTTTCTTTGCGTTGATCAGCAGCGAACAATGATCAATATATTCTTGGGCGAGTAGGTACCTATCCAATCAGACAAATTTGTGCTCAGACTGGGTATAGGCGGCAGTGTTGTTATGGATATTGTTTGAGAATCGTATATTTTCTCGGTTCAAAATCGTATTTGTCGTATTTTCTAATTTTACGAGTACAAAAAATGCAGCATAGAGGTCATTTTGTATTTAATATGAATGTTATTTTGTAATGCTCGAGAAGTCGGACAGTTTGATCTTTAAGATGCTTGTTGTTTTATTAGTATTTTAACTATTTCCTATGTCGTTTTCGATTTGGCTTTTCAGATTTTGATTTTGATCTGAGATTTTAGATTTTTGCTGCCAAATCGAACTTAAAATCCAAATTTTATTGGTTCTTGTGTGTATTGAGTTGGCCGGAATTTTTTTTTTCACTTGTACCTACTGGAAATCAATTTCCACGTTTTTAGTAACACGTTTATAGTAACGCATTTCGAAATAATTTAATATAAAAACTCGTTTCCATACGAGTTAAATGAATAATTCAGTTAAAAAAAAAACGATCCTTCCAACGATAAACCGCCAGCTGTGTGCCATACACATTGGTATTGGTGAATGTGTAAATCTGAGAAAAAAATCGAGATTTCTCAAAAGTGTCTATCAAGAAAAAAAAAAGATTTATTTTTTATGAAAAGCAATCTCGATAAAAAAAAAAAGACGTTTTTTTCTGGAAAAATTGATCTTTTTGCCAATCGAAAACGACATAAGTTTCAAGCAAATTTAACTTCAGAAGTAGGCAAATACCTTCATACCAATAATACTTATACCTTCTTAGGGCTATTCCGAAGTCTATTTCAATATGTCTTTTTTTATATTGTAATTCTACCCCATATAAAACTGCACATCCCCATGGTAAGCGGTTAAGGACTCATATTCCTTAAGAAAAGTAATTGCTTTTAAAATTTTACACATTACATTAACCATTTTGATTTATCAACCAATCTGCAATGTTTAAAATTAAAGGGTAAGGGGTAATCACAAAAATAAAGGAAACCGAGAGTCAACACCAACCTTCTGCAATTCAAAAACAATAACTACACAAGCAAGAAACAACGCAAATATGCAAAAGGAAATAATATAGCCATTGCCAATTGGACATAACATAGCAGTAGCATCGCAAGTAGGCGGTAACCCATCGCGCAAACAAAAAAACGGGTATGCTCGGTTGTACTAAATGCATTTCTAAATCTTTGTGGGTTCTTTTTCTGAAATTGTATTATATTTATCGAGTCGTATTTCGGTTTAGCCATCGTATTTAATGTTTGTATAATATCGGAAAAAATCGTAAAAATATTTACGAAATCGTAGAAATTGGGGCGAAAAAGGCAAAAATCGGAGCGTCGTATTAACCTTCGAAAATCGTAACATTTACGATAAATACGATCACATAACAACGCTGATAGGCGGATAGATTTTTCTTCTTCTCCACCATTCTATTCAACATACGTGGTATAAGGAAGATATATAGCTTTCGCAAATTTTCAACTCGATCAATTCGGACATTACAATTGTAGGTTCCACTCAAGAACAGTGTCGCAATTTTTGGTAATTTATAACAACCTTTGTTTGACTTACAAAAGCAATTCGTCGAAAAACTGTCAGAATATGTACTTGCATTGTCTACACACAACCTCAAAAAAACATTGTCGCTGTTGATAGCATTCATATATGCACTTTGAATACTTTTTTAACTTTCTATATTCGTACAAAATTTCGGACTCCAGATGTTAATCAACTCTGACATTACGAATTACGATAATAGCGGAAATTAAAAAAAGTGGGTCGCAAAATTCTGTCCGTCTGCATGTCTGTCTGTACGTCCCGAGGCCTACAGCCTAAGCGGCTGAACGGATTTCGTTCAAACTTCGGATTTAAAGTTTGGGGCCGTTTTTTTTTTTGCATGGTTACCTCAATATTAATGATACTTCCCATACAACATTTTCAGACCAGTTTGATTTGTTCGAAAACGGCTCTAACGACTTCAACAAAAATTGATATTTAAGCTTAAGTAACTGTGTTCAAGTGAATCAAGAATGTCTGAACAGCTAGATGTCGCCACTCTACTAATTCCCTATATTTTCCCATAATTTCCTTGATGGATAATCCTCCATGAGTTATTGTTTTATGCCTAAGTTAATTTCCTGTTCGAAGTTCTCGGACACTTTTTTGTAACCCATCAACGAGGTAAGACTCACCCAATAAACCCACTGAAAATCCAAATTTATTTTGCAATCATTATAATCGGACTTTCTCTTTTTCGAATCCCGTAAATTCCCCCGCTCAAACAAACTGCATACTCAGTTTTCAGCTAAAAAATCGAATAGCGGTACTTTTGAAATTTCGACATATCTCGAAAACGGTCCATACGATTGTAACAAAAATTAATTTATAAGGTAATATGGCCATTTCTAACTTAATGACAAACTCAGTTTTTCTCTGTATTATTGTGGATGGATTTTTGAAAAAAGTCATTTTTGAAAAATTTAGTTTTCATAAGTTTACCTGAAAACGGCAATAACGATTTTCACAAAAATGCAAACTTAGAGAAAAATAAATGTTTTCAAAATTATTGCGTCCTTTATTTTCAATTCGAATCACCAAAACGCTAATTTTCAAAACTGCTCATATCTCGAAAACCCCATTTTCGATAAAACCTTAAAAACCAAGTAATGCTTACATCCCGAACAATAACTTGTACTCGGTTTTCAGCTAAATAGTTAAGCAATAGTATTTTTCAAACTAAACATTGCAATATTTGGTGCTGTTTTGTCTGCAAAAACCGCTGTAACGATTTTGATCCAAATACATATTGAAGATAATATAAGTATTCTAAATAAGATCCCGTACTTAGTTTTTCTCAAAAAATTCTAACAAATCAATTTCTTAAATATTTCTCAAATATGACTACCCAAATTCCAATCTGTATTCACATATTTTCGGTATAATTTTGAAATAATCCAATGGAAATCCAATAACAGCTACGTTTTTTAGCGAATATTTTTAGCGAATATTACCAACTTCTAATTTTTTTCAACCATATTGAATAAATATTTCCAACAACTTGGAGCTTACACAATCAGCAACTCCCGCTTCATTTACATTAAAACTTTTGATGAACGAGAAAGTTACATTCGACCCAATCGTGCACTTTATTTTTCTTTCCGCTCCAACAGAGAAAATGAAACGCGTTTCTTGATAAAGCAGATAGGTTTTTGGGGGACTTTATATGTTCGGTGAAGTCTTAGTTCCCATAAGTATAATAATAAGATAAGTATAAGATAATTAAAATCAGTAAAAAATACAATTTGATCAAAAAACGCCCACAAAAAGAAGGCGTGGCACTGGACTTTATAGCCCAAAGCCTTCTCGGAGTCCGAAAAAAACATAGCCACAACAATTTCATCGAAATCTGTTCATTAGTTTTCACGACACCTGGTAACAGATATAAAACCACCTACAGTTTTATTACAAGAAGTGTCTTGGGCTAATGGCAGACGAAGCCCTGTTTATTTGAAAGTGATCTACCCTACGACGGGGGAAGTTGTTACAAATTTATTACGGATGCCATTATCACCATCAATTTCAAATATTCCGCACAAGCCACACGGGTGTACGATGCCCAAGCCACCACCGCTCTGTTTCTATCAATACCAAAGGTCGGCTTCTTGGCCCAGGCAATCATTTAGAACAAATTACAGACGGTAAAGAAACCTTTGCTGGTGGTGTTCCAATGGACCGTCCCAATTCATGGTCACGCCATCTGTACCTCTTTGTCGGCTTAATGATGTCATGATACCATATCAAATGTTGACCTTTGGCCAAGGACTTCTTTTTTACAACGCAGATCCGAAAATTCAATTCCCACCTCAACGCACATCATATTGACCTTTGCACAAACATTTCGGGACATCATCAACCCAAAAATAATACTGCAAGCGCAGCCCCCTAGCTAGTAAAAACAAAAAAAGGATCCTATGGACAAATAGCGGGCGCTGAGTCGACCCAATGAACACCATAACTGACAGACCCACCAGTGCTCACACTTCTGCCACTGGCATCAGTCGACCGGCCGTCGCTGTACAACCGCATTATCCTCGCAGGGAACAAATTTCATCCAGCCTCCTGTGTTTCTGCTGATTATGAGATTGTGGATAGCATTGTTCCCAGCCTAGCGTCCCACCACCCGTGACCCGTGTCCCGTCTATGTCTTTGAGTGCGTCGCTCGCTCTCATTCATTTATTAGAAAGGTGAAAGTTCAGATTCAGACGCAGAGATAAGCCGAAGGATAAATAACAAAGAGAGGGTTGGACGGCCGTTCTCCCTCGGGCGAAATTTTGCATTGAAATTATTTTAGTATCGTTATGTTATTTCATCGACCAACGGCCATGGAGGGTGTTTTTCTTACCCAGGCGTTCCGCAGGATTGGGCTTCTTTTTCTTTGTTTTTTTCTTTGACGTCCTTTGGTTTGGTATTATTATTTTTTATTTTATTTTTGTGACATCCCTTTGGGGTAATTTTTGTCATTTGCAAGAATGCGTGAGTCGTCGGTTCTTTGTGAATATAGTAGAACGTATCTGAAGCACTGTGAAAGGCGAAGGGGATTCCTCTCAAAATCGGTGACCGCAATGAGGATTAAAACAGATTCCTATCAGTGCTCCTCCCCCCCCAGCCCCTGTGTCTCTGGGGCATTCAAATGTGTACTTCTCACAGATTTTTCACACACTCCATTTTGGGTGGCGGTCTGAGTTGTACAGATGAACGGATCCTTTGGTTTATTGCTCCCCAATGAGAAGTCGTAAGTATAATAATGATTTTTCGTTCATTTTGTTCTTGCTGTTGGGGGAGTTCCTCTGACAGGGGAGGGGGACCTCTCAAGGCTGTATATTCGAGGGTGGCCGCTTGAAATGTATTCCATATGAAGCACTGGGTGTTTGTTCAATGGCTGGGATTTGTTATTAGACGGGGTGATAGATATACTTTTTTGTTGATTCGTCCTTTCTGTTGTGGAAAGTATTTGAATTAATTCGGCTTGGGGTTGCTTGTTTGGTTGGATACGCTTGCCTATATTCTTTAAATTCAAGTCACGACGGAGTGTTTGAATGACTGAAAGACTTTGTTGAGCTTAGTTTGTCAATGTTTTTCTTTCCGGTGGGAGGTTGTCATTAGTCAGTGAGTGTTATAGTTTCAAAGAAGGACATGGTATGGTGGTTGGCGGAAAGGCGTCAGAAAATAGGGCCGACAGTGACAAAGATATCGCATTAGTTATGCAGAATTCATTCTGCATCGAGCAGTCGAGGCACGTCTAGAGTGAGAAGAGCGTCCTTTTGCAGATATTTCAATTGTTCACCTCATTAGGGATTCTCTTTGGTTGCTACCTCATTCAATAGAGTTATGTTCTGATGGGTTGATTTCGCTATATAGACCATGGACGGAGTGAGGCCAAGAGCCATTTCGGACAGTCGGCGATGAAGTCATCTTGCAGATCCTATCCGAAGGCAGTAGTTTGCCTCGTTGAAGGACTGATTCGAATTTATTATAGTTCGGGGTCATATTTAGGAAATGTACGAGTACCTACTTTATGTTATGTTTACATAACAATAAACCTGTAAGTGATTTTCTGTTTGTCCGAGGTTGACGTGAAAACAACTGCACCTATTTTCAATAAACTATTGCTGAAATATTTCTTAAGACTCTGCGAAGACTATGAGCCATATCGTTCATTGCCAGGCCCACATTTCGGGGTCGTTTTTTTTTTTAATCAAAATGACTTTATTTAAATGTTTCTAAATCACTGCAAAAGAAACAAGAGCGCTTGAGGGAGCCAACACTTGCAAAAATATTTTAGCTATCAATCAGCTTTCTGCTTTATCCACATGAGAGACCAAAATCACGATTAAATAAAAAAACAAATTCATAAAAACCAAGAACATCAGATCGTGGCCCTGCTTTGGGATGGTGGACGAGCATTGAAAGCACTGTATGTCGTTTTCCCTGTTGGTGCAAAGCGAAGGAGAAGTATGCAGATCAGGATGACAAACCGTTTTAAAGAACAAGCTGTCGCAAATGCCAATGCACTTGGTTCGGTTAAAAGCAGCTCTTGCGCAAATATTTCCCATTTTTTGTAGTTTTTCACTAGGCGGCGGTTGTAGTTCAGTTAATGACTAACAGTATACCCCAAACAAGCTTACTATAAAGTACGACGCATATGCATTTACGAACAAATTACTACAACCATACCATAATCGTAGTGGACTTTACGAGAACAAACGATAACCCGTGCACACTCCTGGCAGACTTCCAAATGAGTTAAGTAGCACTTGCAATGAAATGAAACACAGATTCCCAAAAATTCCACGGATGACCGTAAGTTATGTATTCCCCTTCACCTCTGCAAATATTTCTTGAGTTTCATACCAACTCGATAGAAATTAAAAAAAAAAAAATGAACTGTCACATATGAAATTTTAAATGGACACGAACAGTGCAAATGTGGGACAGACTGAAAAAACTGGAAAGGACCACCGACAAAGAGGAAAAACACTAGCACACAGCAGTCCAACAAATGAATTTCCTATTTTCATGAATAAAATGTAAGCATTGAATAAAATGTATGTTAAATGAATTATTGCATATTTTCGGGCGCAACCATTTTGAACTGTTCTGCGATTGCTCGCTATTGTCTCTTGATAACAAAAGGAGAAATCTCTACATCGAAGCCAAAAAAAGTGAAATAAGGCCCCAAAAAATTATACAGGAAACACCAACAACGATTTTTAATAAAATTTGGGGTTTTATTTATTTTTTGGCGCCTTATTTCCTAATGAAAATTGGGGTCTTATTTCATTATGAAATAAGACCCCAAAAGAAGAAATGAAGTAAGACCCCAAAATAAATTGTTGGGCCTTATTTCATTTTTGAAGACCAAAAACATGCTATTTGTATATTTTCGTCTTTAAAAATAATAAGCGAAATAAAGGAAAATATACCACCGCCGAGTAGAAGATATTTAATGGACGGTACTTTTAAAATAATTCCCAAAGGTTGCTTTAAACAGCTCCTAGTCATCTATGTTCAATATTTTGACGAGGTTATTACATTATTTTAATTAAAAAGATTGTGTCGATCTTAGCGCAGGCGAAAATTTGGTACAAAAAATTATAAATGATTTCTTAATGTTATAGATAGTTTATTTTAGTAAAAGTCAAAATTTAAAAATATTTACAAATTTTACGTTATTTTTAATTTTAATGAATAAAAAACGAGAAAATGTTGCGAAGAAATGTTGCAATATTTAATTAAAAATACATATCGTAAATTTATTTCTAAGAAGACAATATATATTGAATAAAAAAGTAATGGAATATACAAAAAAAAAAAAAAAACAAACAAATTGGGGTTTATTTAAATTTTGAAATTGGGGTGTTATTTAATTTTGAAATAAATTAAATTTGGGGCCTTATTTCCTGCAGCCGAAAAGAGTGCCTTGCTTAGACCTGTCATCGTGGGTTCCGTTTTGTGATCTGTCATAGACGAAGTGGGGAACTAAACTCACAATGTTTGAAAAATAACATGCGTCGTTTAGATCGCTCAGGTTGACGAACAACATCTACATTGAATAGGCGGTGATTTTGGCTCATTTCGAGCAAATTTTTTAGTCGGGAGGTCAAATTTTTACTACATTATCGACTAACAACGTGCGCGTCACATCAAATCTGGTTTGTCGGCACAGGCCCGCGACTCAGGAATGAAAATCGATTAAACTCGGAATGACATACAACCAGCTCTCAAAAAAATATGCAAATGCCATTAAGCAACGCCCATTACCTGAGAGCCTTCAGCGCACAGATAAAAGAAAAGAAAAAAAAATACAGACCAGCTCTGTCGCTGCCTTTTTGTTATTTTAGAAATTCGTTTTGCGAACACCACTCGACGTAAATTAGCAAAATACAATAAAATTTAAACAAGCAACATTAATCTATTCCAACATCAAGCTTGGAACAAGTTCAAGTACACCAACCTGGGTAAGTGAACTTTTTAATTAAATTCCTCAAATTTACCTTTAAACGCAAAGTTAACTGGAGAACCACTCACGAGTGCCCCCACACCCTCCATGTGATTGTTTGTAATTCCTGCTAAAGGATATTTTACCCACAGCGTTCAAAATACAAAAACAAAACAAAAATCGTTAATTTTCTCTTCCGCCCCATGCATATTTAATTCGTAAAAAAAATCCTTTCCCATCACTGCAACATGATTCTCAGGCAACAAAACTCTTCGAGGACTTCCATAATTATTGTCTCGGCTTACGGTTCGGGTACCACGTCGTACAGTGCATACCTGGCATTTGATGTGTGTTCTGTAAGATTCCTGGCGCAACATTAATAAACCTCATTAAATTTTAACCACGCCATGCAGAAGATGCTTGCCAGACAATTCCCCGTAGGTTGATGTGTTGAGCAATAAATGTTTTGTATTTCAAAACTTTCGAAATGTCTCAAGGATGAGTCTACTGGCGCTTCTCTCGAGTCCATTGCATTTATGCTTCTTATTGTAGCAATCATTCACAAGTCAGTTGTCACCCCGATGGTGAATTAAAATAAATGTCCTCCACTTGCTTCGCTCGTACTTTTTGTAGCAAGTCAGCAGAGACAAAAAAAAAACGTACAGAGGACATGTAAATGAGATGGAAATGTGTTTAAAAGCAAGGTGCGCAACAAGAGAAATATCACCCATCGGGTAACGAAAGCACGACTGGAAAACCGTATTAGCAACAACAGCAACCAACAACACACCATTCAGAGGGAGTGCTATAAAATGCTGGCCATCATGTCTAGTGTTTAATGCTTATGGTTTTATGTCCTCTTCCCACCTGCGCGCCACATACCACACACACAGCACACACTGTGTCTGAGAAAAACATGGAGAAAGAATGAATGTGTGGTAAGTACGCTTGTGTCCGATAATGTGAAACGTATAATGCCACCAGCTCACATTTGCGAAATGTGCATTCACAGTATGTTCATGCAAAGTATATCCTGATGACCCACAATAAGCTAAAGAGCTCCTTAAGAAATCCTTCGCTTTTTTTTTTGATGCGTTTTTGTAGATTCTTTTCTTTGAATTGCTTTGTGTTTGAAAGTCGTTTTGACTTTGCTGTGGTGGGGTACGAATAGTCTGCGGGAGAGATAGGTTTGTTTGGGATTTTTCCGCCCGCATACCCGCTGTCAAGATGAACTTATTTCGATATACAAAGGGGAGACGTATTCTCAGAATGGCTGCTCGGAAATTCCATTAGGACTGCCCGTTTAGATTAGGTTCTGCATATACAGAAGTGGTTAATGGGGACGGGCAGGGATAAGAGAACATCCCATCCCTCTTGTGTATGCATAATTGAATAGGGATTTCCAAGGCTCCGCTCTACGGAATGCAAACATTTTCCAGCAAACGCTGTTGTATCCTCTTTTGGGTGTCGCTGTCCCGCAGTGCATTTGCGACTAATGCATTTATTATTTCGAGTATAAAAGACTGGAGTCACTTAGTAGAGATGTATGTATAGCTGTCCATTGGAGAATATCCTTCTTGGGCGGATTTTTTCTCTGCGGCGGAATGCGGATTGTGATGTTGTTGATATCGTTGCAATTTTTAAAATTATCTACCGACGAAATTCTTGGTATTCCCGACCACCTAAATAGCCTTATACCTTGAAGTATGCACTCAAAGGACTGCTATACCATGCTGGGAGTGTTTGTCCCGAAGATTGGTAAGTGTTTGCTTCGTATGTCGTCATCTGGGTTAGAACATAAACGAGAACGGGTAACAGGTTAATTTTTAAAAGGTCCAACCCATAGATGAAAAGTAAATCAATCAGAAAGTTAGCAGTGAGAGATACGCAAAGCTATTTGTGAAAGAAACTCTGGATTTGGACTTGTAAAAGAGCAACCTAAGTTACACTTTAAGGAAGAAGTCTCGTTTTTTAAGAATCGTAAGAGCTTTTAGTGGCAGTGGCTAAGTGATTGGTGTGTTGGGCTAAGAAGCAAGTGGTCCCGGCTTGGATTCCAGAGAAAAAACCCAAAATTCCATCCCAAATTTTTTAACTTTCTCCATTACGTAGTAAGAGAAAGATATTGTATTAGTACAAAATTTCGAACTCGAGATGTTAATCAATTCTGACATTACGATGATAGGCGAACTCAAAAAAGTGGGTCGCAAAATTCTGTCCGACTGTCCGACTGTCCGTCTGTCTGTCTGTTTGTCTGTTTGTCTGTTTGTCTGTTTGTCTGTCTGCGTGTCTGTCTGTCCGTCTGTCTGTATGTCCCGAGGCCTACAGCCTAAGCGACTGAACGGATTTCGTTCAAACTTCGGATTTAAAGTTTGGGGGCTTACAGTTCGGGGCCGATTTTTTTTTTGCATGGTAACCTCAATATTAATGGTACTTCCCGTACAAAATTTTCATACCAGTTTGATTTGTTCGAAAACGGCTCTAACGATTTCAACAAAAATTTGTATGTAAGCTTAAGTAGGTGAGGTAAACATAACTGCATACTCAGTTTTCCGATAAAAAAATCGATTAACAGTACTCTCGAAATTTGGACATATGTATCTCGAAAACGGTCCATACGATTGTAACAAAAATTAATTTCGAAAGTAATATGGTCTTTTCTAGCTTAATGGAAAACTCAGTTTTTCTCTGTATTATCGTAAAATGGATTTTTGAAAAAAAGTCTTTTTTGAAAAATATAATTTTCCCTAGTTTTTTTTTCAACCATATTGAATAAGCACCCTAAAAATATATGTCCAACAACTCGGAGCTTACACAATACTCCCACTCCATTTACATTAATACTTTTGATGAACGAGAAAGTTACGTTCGACCCAGTCGTGCACTTTATTTTTTCAAGCTTAGCGCTGGCGAGGTGCTTGCTGTAAAGTTAAGAAAGACGTCGCCTGCAAATGTTTTGAGGTTCTCGCCTTTGTAAGTCTGTGTTAACCGTAAAGAATGTTGGGACATCAGTTGGTTAGCCGGTTTTATGCTAGCCCCTTGTGAACTTTCAAGTATTGTAAACAAGTGCAAGGTTGCAGGGAACAACAATGACGTTCCGCGCATGCAGCCTCCTTTCAGTTCCGTAGATGCTGTCGTGGGGGCCGTGCGCTTTCCGACTGTCAAACCAAAGATGATCTCGATAACGATTTTTGCTTTAAAGTTTCCAAAGAGAGTCTTGATGTCGCACTTCTGGAACTTATCATAAGTTTTCTCAATAATATCGTAGAATGTTTTCCCTGGTTGCGTCTTCGATTTACTTAATGAAAGAGTGAGCACAAACCATATTGATGTCTTCAAATTTGGCCCTGATGCGGACCGCAGAACTTGCATTACAGAAGCCTTAGATCTCTTGTCGCAGTCTTGCCCTAATCACAAAACTCCCTCGAAAAAAAACGCTAACTTTGTTTCTTGTAGCACTCGTCATAAGAGACGTGACATCCTTTAGTGTTTTGCTCACTCCATCTCACTTTCTGTACCGGCTGTAATGTCAGCCTCGTACCTACTAGAAGCCTCGACTCGAGGTTTTTCGACTCTAAGCAGTCTTTTTAGGTGCGGACATACCGTGTACAGATGCGAAGATCCTGGTCAGTACTTCGTTTGATGGGGTCTTCAATAATTGGATTACACAGATGCCACATTATCCCCGACTCGACTTACAAGACTTGTTTTGGAAGCCGTCACCATTACACTGTTAAACCCTTTGCACGAAAGGAGGTCGGATTTAGCAACGTTCATCCGGCAATACCCGTTCAATATTGGAGGTCACTGCTGAAGGAGGTCACATGCTGAAGCAGCCCACAAGCAACGCTAAACAGTTCTAAGTGTAGATGCAATTTTTCCAACTAAAAAACTCGTTTAAAACAAGAAGGCGGCAGCAGAAAAGCAAAGTGGAGACCCTTACTGCGACCAAGAGGTATACCAAAACCAACTCCAATGCCACTTTTATTGCAAAGCGATAACATTTCTGTGCTCATTTATGTTGCACTGCACTCAAGCGTTAAACTGACATAAAATCTATCAACAAACTTGCCTGGAAGGCGCCCCTCTGGGCAGAGTTGCATTCGCTGCCATGTATTGCCCCCCGAGATTGGTCTGACGCCTGACACTATCCTTTTATAGTCTGCCATGTAATAAGCACTTTCGGTAGGGCTCCCCGTGCACGGCTACTTATTTGTCGAACTTATACGAGTTCAAGGATATAAAACATTAAAAACTCATTTTCTGCACTTTTTACCGTCCACATTCCCACTGGGATGCCAAACCCCGTCCTCTACAATCATTTTAACTGTGCTCTGCCAACTTATTACAGTTATGTCATCTGAAACTACAAAGAAGTTACGACATTATTTGTTATGTTTCGAGGCAGGACCATTTAACACATCATCCTCGTCGCATGTGTGTGTAAAAAAAAATGAGACACAAGCCCATTCCAGTTTCCTTTAAAAAATGTTGTTGGCACGTAGCTCGAATCAATTACCCAACCGAAGTTTTGTGTCCGCTGTGATTCACTCTGGCATCCATCTTCAGCAAATCATCGCCCCATCCCCCGGGATACACCCGAAGAACAGAAAGTAAAAAATAAAAAAAATAAAAAGCAGAAAAGTTTATTTTGCTCGGTCTTTGCGTTGGCCAATTATTCGATACAAGCTGCCCTTATCGTTCGCCTCGAGAAAGGTCGTTTGAAATCAGTGATTCCCACACCGGAAGGATGACTTTATCCGCCATATCCGTCTGATACGTGACTACGTATACGGCAGAGTGGATAGATGCATCAGCAATGCCTGTACGCCGCATGTAAACTGCTCTGGCTCCTAGGCTTAGTAACACGTTCGGTGTATTTACAGAGGGAGTGTCGCGGCGCGGTAAAATACAAATAAACCAGGTGATCCGTGCTACATGCACGGATTACTGCGGTTATTTGCCCGCCGCGGATGTTTACCTTCCATATGGGGCACGAACCACGACGACGACGACATGAGATCCCGTCCCTGATACAGGTGTGTACTCCTCCTCATTTGTATATAGTCCGAGTTATTGTAATCTCCGCTGCAACGTTGTGTAGCTGATCCGTGCGCTGTGCCGGATTTAATTAGTTTTCCAAAGTACCTCCACGCAGAATGTTAACACGTTTCCATTGAATGCGCGTCGATGACAATTCCCGCCTGCATGTCTGTCCAATTAAGCCCCGACAGTGTGTCCTCGGCGCTGAAGGAGAAACTTCCCATCACTAGGTACAAACGGCGCATTCAACCTAGCGGAAGGAAGACATCTCCTCCTCCTGCTGCCAGAGATCACAAGTCAACAACGCTTGACTAGAACTACTTGGCTTCACGTATAAATGCGACCTGCTTCAGTCATGTGCGCCTTGGGGGAATTGCCTGGTAATGTCGCCTATACCCTACATATCGAAGGGAATTATTGTCGCAAAAGCTGAAAATAAATTGGAATCTGCTCCCGCAAAACTATGGCACACTAAAGCTGTTCCCTCATCCACTTCCGGTAGCAAGTGGTGGGACAGTCATCCACCTCTTGTACGTTGATGCGCTTCCAAAGTCACATCGCTGTTGACATTTCGAATTGTATCTCCTGAAGAGAGGCAGTGTCCCCCAAAAACAAAAAAAAAAAACTGTACAAAACTGTGGAAAACTGCTGACACGAAGCTTGTTTAGCTCTTGGCAATGGCAATTGACGGCGGAACGTTTTTCTCCTTTGTTGGCAGTTAGGTGGAAATAAAGGATGGCTCTGGCTTCGGCGTGTTCTGTTGGTGGGCGTGTGAGCCACGTCGAGAGACTAATTTAGTTAGTTTCAGCAGACATCTAACGATACTCGTGTGCGGCGGTGTGGACACACATCATCGCCAACGAAATCGATTGATTGTTATTGTCGATGATTGATGATGTCCTAGAGATGTGTGGTGTTCTGGCCTGTTCTGGTGTGTATGCGTTTGGGAATCTTTTGAAATTGGTTCTCGTGAGTTGGGACATTTTTCAAGTGGATGGCTTCTTGACGGACAACGGCGGCATGTGCGCACGGATTTATTTGACATTTGATGGGATTTGATTTGTTTGTGAAATCTATTTCGGTTTGGATTGTTTCCTAAGTGGAGTCAGAGTGTTTTGCTGAGGTACCATGTAGAGAAGACAGGAATGGAACTACCACTGGTACACAAAAAAAAATACGTTTTTGTTAATGTTTTTAGGTCAAGCGAGTGGGTGGACATCGTACAAAAGAGTCATCGGAATTTCTTTAAATGATTTTTGACGATTGCCAATATACATGCTTGGTAGTTTTATCCCGTTCATAGATTTGACAAACAACCGGAATGCATCAGGCTTACAAAATTCAGTCCCCAAGAGGCCGTTTCTTCACAGCTTTCAGACATGTTCAACCCATGCAAAGGGAATACATTTTCAGTGTAGGGTAATTTTGTTTCTTAAATTAAGAAAGTGAAACATTTATTAAACTTATCTTTCGGGTAGTTTTTTATTACTTGTTTCCCCTATATTTAAAATGCACAAAACAACTTTCTAAATGAAAATAATGCTTATTTTGAGATTCGTTTTTCTTTCTTTGTGTCGAATTTGAAGAATTTGTATTTTGACATTCGAACAGATAGAAGTTCATTCTATCAATCGAAAGTTCATTTTTCATTCGAATGTTGAGTGTATTTTGACTTTCTAATCGTTCGCAACCAATGTCATTTTTTATTCGTCTGTATTTTCCTAACTCTAAACAGTGATAATTGTTGTTTTTCCACATTTTCATAAGGGATTTTTTTTTCGGAAATGGATTTGAGGCATGCTCCTGTATGGAATTTTCTCTTTTTTCATCCATAAAGAAAACTATCGCCATGTCTGTTGTTATTTGTCACCGATTGTATACAGAAAAACAACTGTATCAAGAAAAATGTTGTTTTGATTTGAACAGTAACCATATAACAAAATAGTGTGAACCGAATTGAGTTAAATAAGTAACAGTAAAAACTTGAGGTTTAATATAACATTTAACTTATTTTTTGAATTCTTTACTTGAACAATATGGGTTCGCAAATTAAAAACCAAATTCTAAAACCTATTTTAGATAACCTCATATTTAAATTTCAGACTTTAGAGTGTCAAAATATTACTAATAACATATTTTAATATTCTTACACCTAGTCACATTTGAGATAAGACTGATAGTTAACATTTTTGTAGATCTTAGCATAATATTTCTCAATAATTAGTTAATATTTTAAATATATATATAGTTTTAATAAAACAATGAAAAAAGAACCTCCATAAAAAAACAAAAGTATGTTCACTCTATATAAAATAAAAATGTGAAACAGCTTATTTCGAAAGCTAAATTCATTTGAATTCCTTTTATGACATTCTCGATAGTGAATATTATTCGTTCGAATCTCATTCGAACGAATAGAGACATTCGTTAGAGTTGACTATTCGTTCGAATCTCAAAATAAGCATGAATGTTCGGCACTTAAGAAAACACTTCTTATTTTAAGGAAAACGTTTTTTTAATGCCAAAATAGATATTTCTTCCAAAATGAATTAAAATTCATTTGCTACTACTTTCTCAAACTAAGAAAATAATTTTGAAGTTTCCTTCAAAAAGACTCCTGTAAATGTAATTGATTTCATAATTGACTGGTTTTATCGAATTTTGGAATCGAATTCAAAAGAAGGAAGCATGTTCTTGAAGCAAAAATCGTCCAGATGCACGGCCTCGAAAAAGCCAAAAAAAGAGCAATGCAAAATGATTAAAACGTCTCTGCGGCGGAGAAAATCAAGACGCCTTCAGTTTGACAAATAAGATGGTGGTAAAGAAACTGGAGCTAAAGTAGGTAGGGACTCAGGAAGTCGTCTGACTGTTTCTTAAATTCAGAAAACAGCTTAATGATGGCAGTAAGAAATTATACATGTTCTAACATTTTTTAATTCAATCTTTAAGAAATCACTTCTTGAAATCAGAACAAAGTTCTTAAGGTCAGTTATCTTTTTCATGAACATTTTAGAAAAATTATCTTGCGCTAAAATTTCTGGGAAACATAGTTTTTTCTGAGCCTAAATTCTTAAATAATAAAATTATCAGAATATGAGCAAATTTGTTGGCTAGATCCAATAAGGATAATTGTGCTCGTTTAAAAATGGTTTATTTCCGTTAATGGACAATCTCTTCAGCCAGTTGACAGTTTGGGTTTAAATTCGACATTTTATTGAAGAATTAAATACATTTAATTGAAAGAAGCTTCAATTTGTACGAATTTATTTAAATTCAAAATAATTTACAGGAACCAGCTATTCAGTATTCACTTCACTTCATATAATTGAGAAGAGATCAAACTTTAAGACCCATGACCTTAAATCCAATAACTGCTGGTTTACTTCCTGTATTCAGCGGTGGAACTAAGTCCTTGCAAGAGGGCTTTACAAACACTCAGAAAAATAAATCGTAATGCCAACAATTTTGGTTGGTTAAACCCAAATATCAAAATATTTGACTTAAGAATGAAATTGTTGGCAATAATGGAATAAAATACTTATGGTGAGTATATTATTCTTACGCTGAATACCGGATTCTTGAAAATTTAAACACGACTTCTTGTTAACAAAAATAATATTTGAACTAAGAACTTTTAACTCACAATTTTTTAAAAATCTCAAAATTCTTCGTTTAACAATCTTTTTTTTTTCTGAGTGAATAAACCACATTTTCGAATTGAATTTTTGGTTTGTAAAAAATAAGAAACAAATTTTGTTTTCATTCATTTTATAGTACATCCCGTGTTCACCTTACTCTGAAGAAATACCAGAGAATATGAAGGGCCAAGCTCTGAAATAAGATTTTTGTAAAGCCCCCTCGTACTTGAAAGCCAAGAGGTTCTACATCGAAATATTCATTTGCCAACGACTTCCAAGACTTTCAAGAATCAGGGGTTGAATTACCGCATCCTTGATCAAGTACCTACCACGTGACTGAATTTGTTATTGTTTTGCATGCAAAACCCAAAAAATTCACGGATGAGGTTATTCGACCCAGTTCTTGAGAGTATTACTTGAGAGATTACAGATGGATTGACAATAAATTCGGAGCCATTTCGCCGTGGACATTGACTGTACATTTCAATATTGCGCGGGGAAATGCTATAAAATATAATCCCTTTGTCTAGGTTTCCTTGAGGAAGACTTATACCCATTTACCCCTCGGCTTTCACGTGTGACTATATCTATTGGATGCTTGTAGAACCGTAAAGTGATTTTCAAAACATCTCTCATCTAAGAGGAGCATCTTGTGTGTCGCTCCCCAAAACTATTTTAATTTTGAGTGCCCTAAATGAACGTCTTTAGGGCTACAGTTCTGACCGTTTATTGTTTTAATAACCAGGTCAAGTATTAACTCAAAATTTCTGGAAGGGAGCAACAGAAAACAAAGCACACAAAAGAAACACAGTTCCGTGTTTAAACAGGGCTCCAAACATAACTAAAAACTAAGCCAAAAATGTAATTTCCAAGGAAATGCTATGACCCTGAAATAATCCCTTTGAAGGTACAAGGAGCCTACTTATTGAAACCGATTAAATTATTAAACTTGCACACTTCAACTTGTGATGGCACTAATCGTGTAACTGTCCCGTCCGGAACAAACCATCCATAACTACTCAAATTTTATTCAATGAAGCAGGCATGGCGGTAGTAGTTTAAACAGCCCGCCTCACAACAGAGTTCAAGTTCTCCCCTTTCCTTGGAATTCCGGTTCGGGATGACAAACTCCATTCATATGGCTGCATTCAGTTGGTCCGGTCACATCCTCCACCGTTACTCTGAATGCTTATATAGCTTTAACTTAAATCGAAAAGGGAAATGTGTTCGTATCTTGTAAAATATTATACATATTTTTTGCGGATCAATTTATTTTGTTATTCCCTGCGGCATTTTAGGACGGCTGACAAATACAAAAAAAAAAAAACTCATCTGTTCCATGTCCTCTCCCGTACTCATGAATTACAAATGAAAATGCTTTATTTGCATGGGCTAGCGGCATTAAAAATGATCTCCAATGCGGAAGGTATTTACCCTTGAACTAATAGCGAGCGTACACTGAACGAGAGGGATATATGTAAAAATCCCAACGACGACCATGGACTCTACCAGCTGTGAATTGGGACTCTTCTACCAACGGAATTTAGAGCAGGCAAAGAAATAAAAAAAAACCAAGAATGACTCTTAGACATGCAATAAACATCAGTTGAAGGACTCACAGTTCTTTGTGCTACTCCATCGAAACGAAATGTTTACACAAAATGCCCCAGACACAACCGAGTCGTTTGTGCAACTATATACAAACACTACACACTCAAGGATCGTAAGATACACGGCAAATGGTGCAGTGCTATCGTTAAATTAAATCGCAAACATTAACCCAAGAGAGTATAAGTGGAACTTGGAGATGTATTTGTATAGGCTATAATATGCAAAAGCTTTTTTGTTGAGGTGCCGTTGGTGGAATGGACCAGCTTTAATTGAGACTCCACTTAATTTCTTTATGAACTACAGGTGTACACTTTGGCAATAGCAGTTTCTATTTTGCTTTTTTAGGTGTCACTTTAAATGGAACATTGCATGACTCACTAAGAAGGACTGCCAACCACTCAGACAATATTTTACATAGATTTGTAAGCCGCTTATATCAAACGTTTGTTCATCCTTTTAAGTGGCGAAATCAATGATCCTGTCACCGTTTTCTAGGCGACTTTGGACCTTGCTTTTCTGAGACAATAGGTTCGTCCGTTGGCGAACCAGTTACATGTTAATAACGAGACTGGTACGAAAGGACGTCATCTCAACAGAGAGATTGTCTTCGCGAAAATACATGAGCCCAACTTGTGAAATATTCAAATTTACAGCCATTATCCAAGAGGAGTTTAACAAACATTGACATCCATAAAACATGATTAAATATCCGCCTACTTAGCTTGTTTGCCATCCAACTGATCATCGCATTTTATGATCCAAGGCAGTTCACAGCCAAGATTACGATTTCAAGCAAACCGTTTCATGAAAACGTAAACTTGAAATGGTATCCCTGATGCGCTTAACGGCTTAGTACCAAAAAAAACACCAACCCCGCGTCGAAAAGTATATATCTGAAAAGGATTACGTCAAGCAATTTGCCTTTTTAATTTGTTGCCACTCCTCCGTCGCGTTTGACTTTATTTCCACAGAAAGGACAGCTTCTCCAATTAATAAGGAATTAGACGAAATCAATTGTTTGCTTGTGAAACTCCTGTCGCGGACACTCATCGGACAGACTACAAAGAGTAATTAACGAGCAATTAAATTGAGTACCACTTCGCGATGAGCATCCTTTCAGGAGTTCAATTTTACGGTAAGGTCGTCCATACCTTACCAGTTACCACCACCCCTACCATCATCATCTTCATCATCATCATCATCATCATCATTATCAAACCAAATCCCGACAAACAAAGGCAAAGTAAACGGTATTCGATAAATTGCTGTAGATGTAGATTCTATTGGAGATGGCTGGCGAGAGACAGCAGCAAATGAAATTCCACAATAAACGCTAGAAAGGAATTCCTGCGATTAATTCGAAGAGGCATTAAAAAGTACTCAAGCTTTACCTGACACACGAACCTGTCGTGTCACTCATTTAGATTGCATAGGAATTGCGAAGCGGGGGGGCATTTATTTCGGTTCCCAATTTCCCAATTGTGTATTACTTTTTAATCATCTGTCCCACTTTGGTGTGGGGACCACCCTTAAGGAGGAAGTCTGCCCAAAGCGCTCTCCGCCGATACGTGCACGGAATTGTTAACTTTCCACCAGCAGTGCTAATTTCTCCTTATCACCTATTAAACGTAGGCAGCTAATTAAAAATATCATCTAAGTGGATAACGGGATGCGGCCTCCACTTCTGCTGACATCTGACTCCGGCAGGAAAAGGAGTCCAACGAAAAGATTTATGGCGAAGAGAGCAAAAAAGGATATCCCCCCATACCCATTTCAGTGTGGTCGGGGCTGGTCGCTGGTGGCGGATAACGAAAACGAGAAAATTTATGGATGTAGGTCGATTCTGTCGCATAGCCAGCAATCAAATTAAATCCGCAGAACTGTCCCGTTTGACCATCGTCATACTACAGCGATGCAGCGACGTTTTATTCGTTTTTGCTGCTTTCATCTTCTGTGTCTATATTTTGGTGTGTGAGTATTTTTTGTTTTTGGGTAGAATAAGTAAATAAATATACGAACATAGCAAACCAACAGACAAGGCGAATTGACAGGATGTGGCTGGTTGGTGTGGTGGGCTGAAACAAAAACAGTGTTCGTGACTTTGAGAGAGCACATCCACTCACACACATGATTGGGGACTGGGGAGTATGAAATTTTAATGGAAGAAATATTTTTGTTCTCCTTCTCATCCAGAGAGAAGTCCTAGTTTTCAACATTGTTTGAGTGTATGCGTATGCGACATTTATAGATTCTCTGTGATGCACTCTGGCTCTCTCTCTCTCCTCGCTCTGACTGCTCGCAAAAATGAGGAAGAGGAGTTCTAATCAATGAAAATATCCTGCAGGAAGGCTTGCACTTGCATCGCATGAGTTTCGCTAGTTCCTGTTGGAGAAATTTCCCCAGCAGTACTCAACTGGATAGGGGAAACTTCCCCACACAGAGCTACATCATGACAGATGGCAATTGTTGATTTTTGTTCTTCTTGTCGGTCCAATCTGACAAAAGGCAAGCAAGAAATTTGTTGCCGAAAAATCTCACAGTCGGTGGGTGAGGTTTTTTTTTTTTTCTTAAAGTTCAAAGTGTCAAATCCACACAAACAAAGTTTAATGACCGGAAATATGTGGCAAGGCGTAGTAATCCTTTGAGATGTGAATTCTTCTGTTGGTGTAGCTTTTAGAGCAGTTTTCGTTCAAGCATACGTGTAAGAACTTTAATCCTGAAACACGCATAGGTTATAACAAGCGGACTGACATATACCTACACCAATCTATCCACTAGGCAATTCTGAGAGGATGTTTGGTGCTTGCCAAATGATGGCTTATTGAATGTCAGACGCACAAGAGAATTGAAAACTATATAAAGGGTGATTTTTTAGCTGGTTTGGTTTTGGCAACACTGGTTTTGACAGCTGACGTGTGTTTAGTACCTTGTGTCACTGTCAAACAGCTTCAGTTTGGTTTGCAATTTAACCATGGATCGTCTTACAAATGAACAACGCTTGCAAATTATTGAATTTTACTATCAAAATTCGTGCTCGGTTCGAAATGTTCATCGCGCGCTGCTTCCATTTTGTGATCGGCATTCTCGACCTTCTGAGCAGTCTATTCGGAAGATTGTGACCAAATTTCGCACCAAATTTACTTTGTTGGACATTAAACCACCAACACGTTTACGTACTGTGCGTAGTGAAGAAAATATTGCGGCCGTATCAGCTAGTGTGACAGAAGACCGCGAAATGTCGATTCGGCGCCGTTCCCAGCAGTTAGGCCTTTGTTACAGCACTACGTGGAAAATTTTGCGGAAGGATTTGGGCGTAAAGCCTTTTAAGATACAGCTGGTGCAAGAACTAAAGCCAGCCGACCTACCACAACGCCGAATTTTTGGTGAATGGGCTCTTGGAAAGCTGGCCGAGGATCCGCTTTTTTATCGAAAAATTGTGTTCAGCGATGAGGCTCATTTTTGGTTGAATGGGTACGTAAATAAGCAAAATTGCCGCATTCGGAGTGAAGATCAGCCAGAAGCATTGCAATAGCTACCAATGCATCCCGAAAAAGCTACTGTTTGGTGCGGTTTATGGGCCGGCGGCATTATTGGGCCATATTTCTTCAAAGATGATGCGAATCGCAGCGTTACTGTCAATGGTGAACGCTACCGAGCGATGATAACAAACTTTTTTTTGCCCGAAATGGAAGTTCTTGACTTGCATGATATGTGGTTTCAACAAGACGGTGCCACATGCCACACAGCACGCGAAACAATGGCGCAATTGCGAGGCGAGTTTGGTGAACAGTTAATTTCACGTTTCGGGCCGGTCAATTGGCCGCCTAGATCGTGCATTAGATTATTTTTTGTGGGGGTATGCCAAGGCTAATGTGTATAGGGACAAGCCCGCTTCGATTGACGCACTGGAAGCCAACATCCATGCATTCATTCGTGAGATACCGGCCGATATGTGTGAAAGAGTATGCCAAAATTGGACTCAGCGGATGGGCTACCTGAGACGCAGCCGCGGTCAACATTTGCATGAAATTATCTTTAAACATTAAATTGCAAGGTTCAAACTATCGATTCAAATAAATATTTTATTCATTTTTTCGAATTTTTTGTGTTTTTTTTTTTTAAAAAGTTCTAAACCTCTTAAAAAATCACCCTTTACTATGCAGAGGAAATGTTTCAGTTGGTAGATTAATCTAGGGTAGAACAAAAGGATCCGAGTGATGTGAAAAACGAAAGTTATCATCATCAATGTAGACGGAAGGCAATTCCATTTCAATGCAAGGTGGGAATATTTGCAGCGGTCAGAATTGAGTGCAATTTAATTACCGGACTACTTGAGTTGGTGGGTACCTAATGTCCGGGCACCAGAAAGATCTCAGACAGGATTGGTTTATTGGAACTTTGCCAAGGAGTAGTAGAACTACTAGAATACGATGTGGGAAATTTTAGCTCTAGGTGAGGGAATTTTTCTGTCAATGATCTGGTAGCACTGGTTGCTGGCGCATAGTTGGCATCGTGTTGAGCAGCGATTTTTGAAAATTAAGAACGTGTTGCGAGACTTCGTGAATTTTTCCAAAGCAAAAGATAAATATAGTGCGGCGGCTTCAATACCTTTATTGCTTGCATAGATTGCTGTATTTACATCGACATTTTAATTGAACTCTTTGAATTGTTGTATGCGACCGACCTTCACAATTAAATCGCAGCTCCCAACGGGCCATCCGTTCTTATACTACAAGCTGAAATTTGTAGATAAGTATCGACCAGTGTTCACTTACCGAGGGATTATTATTTTTCTATATTTCTAGAAGTTTAAACGGAAATATTAAAAAGGAAACTTCGTTTAATTGTAAAAAAAAACAACAAAATGGCACCGTAGTACAGCTACTTATTGTTGTAGAAGACAGCGAAATATTGAAAATCGTCTTGAAATTAATACCTCATTGGTAGGGAAACGTACCTACGCCATACACAGAAAGAACTTTTCAACCCTCTTATTCGCAATCACTTAGTTTTGTTATCTCAACTCCATCCAAAATAACTGTTACAATTTTTCCTTCAAAACAGCTTGGGAACAAAAAACAGGCAACAACATAAATAAATAATTACGAGTAAAGCGTAAGAGAAGTCATCATCTCTCTGCCTGCTTAATGCATAAATAATATTATTATTATTGTATATGTAGACTATTACAATATATCCCAGGGGATGTGACGGCTTGATAAAATCCCATATACAACGGATTTGATTTCGTAGACGGAAAAACAAAAAGTCATCAAACAACAATATAATTGGTACCCAGAATTCCGAAAACTCTTCCCCATAGCCGGCCACTTCTGGATAACTTATATAATTAGATCGCTCTGTTTGGGAGGGGTCTCCCATTCGAAATGAATCTTTTCAATTTAAAGCAATGATTTTCCACAATTTCCCACTGCAAACGGATGCCTGTTGCCATAAAAAGTCAACTTCCTTAGGTAGAAAAATAAAAAAGGATTTCTTCGCCCTGCCTTTCTAAAATGATTTATTTATTCGCAATTTTCTGTCCCCCAATCTCTTCATCCTTCTGGTAATATATTCCATACTTGCATACTTCACATGTAGTGGTGCTAGACTGGCAGCCATTCTTCAGATTACGGCCCCTTGCCATCAGGATCTGCCTGTTCCAACCACACGTGCTTACATAAAGCGTTTTATTAGCATTTTATAGTTGCCTTCCTTCGTTTTATTTACATTACAGCTGGGCCACCTTTTTATTCCACTTCATTGAATATAATAATTGTTTGATATTTTGACACGAGCACAAAATGTCATCAGAAACGACTCACACCTCGTTTTTATGTATGCCTGTCGGTCCACCTCTGTGCCGCCATTAAATTCGCCTGAATGGAGATCGGCAACGAAGGAAAGTCAAAATGGAAAAGAAATTAGTTGGTATCCCTACTCCCCACTGTTTTAATTACCATGGTGGATTGTAATTCAATAATCGCAATAATCATAAATGTCAAATGAGTGCGATGGATTATGTTGATTAGGCAGCCCGGGGCCATGCACTTAAGAGTTTTGACGCGCATTTTCGTTTGCATTTTGATAATTAAATTATAAGTCACCTGATAAGTGAACTATTTTGTATAAATGTTCTATGGGTAACATTATTCCCTCCGAAGTGTAAATGTCGCATAGTTTTCAAGTTAATACTTTTTTTTTGTCCGACTTAAGTGGGATTAGGAGACTCATCCACAAAATACGAAAACAGAGTCCTTTCCCATTCACGAAAATCGAATACTAAAACTCCAGCAATTCAAATTCAAAAGCCTGTCTTTTTAAATGTCAATGGATTTAATTTTATCAAAGCCATAATAAAAAAAAGCTCTAAATTAGAAAAATTGTATCCGACCAACCACCAAAGTCTGCACGCGCTTCCATTCATTCCCTTTGAAAGCAGTGTGTCTGCGTAGGCCTCTTTATTTAATTAATTCAATCGATAGAAAATTTATTTAGCATTTTAAATGGAAAGCCATTGAGCCCTGAGCATAACACATTCTTAAATTGATTACGTGTGACAGTGGGGGCGGCGGACACAGACCAAATTAAATAAATTCCCAAAGGCGTTCGCCAAATCAATGCAGTTAATCATTATCGGGTAGTTAAGTAGATAAAGACCGTGGATAAGTACATATACAAAAAAAAAAAACTCATTGTTGTCAATCGTGTGCCTCGGGTGTCATTTTCAGTTATGGAAACCATAAAATTGATGAACGGTGGTATGAAAATCAATTTGAACTACAACGAATAACTTACATTTTATAGCTGTCATGTATACTATCTACATCTTTCTAGAATTTCAAACTGTAGAGCTTCTATACAAACAGAAATAAAGGCATTTAGGTTCTGCGTTAAACTACAATTACATTGATTGATAAATGGTAAAATATTTGAAGCTTTTTGACCATAGACAAACCATACTGAGACCCCCAACTCACAATCCTCTTGCCGCTGGCCCCCTCAGTTTTTTTTTCAAAATCGCCATTTTGTTTTCCTATCGGTGTTATGTCAAAAAAGAATCCGTGTGACATGCAAAAACATACAAAAAATGCAAAAATGCTGCCAACCTCGGCAACCGTGGGGAAATGTGAAAGAGTTCGGGAATACCACATTTTTCATTACTGAACGCCATTGGTTAGTTATTATAAATTGTTAAAAGGCGACTAATTTGATTTGTTTGGTTAGTAAAATTATCTAAATATATGTTTTATGTACTAAAAACATATTAGGACAAACATGGTTGTGTATTTTCCGCTTTTGGAAATCATTAACTTCGATTTAGTTTGTAAATTTTTCTTAAATAATGAAGAAAATTTGCTCAAAATGTTTTCATTTTCCCTCAACCAATCTACATTGTTAATTTTTCAAGAACATTTTAAGCAAATGTGCACTTATTCCTAAAAAAAAATATTATCACACGTAACGAACAATTTAAACGGATAAAATTCTATGAACTCTGCCAGCAACTTTGCCCACAGCGGAAGTGTCTCATATCTCCTGGGAGTGTGTTGGTGAGCAGAATTTTTGAAGTTTCGTGACATTTTTCAATACGATTTTCTATGTAACAATACTAGCGTGAACACTCCATGAAAATATAGCTTGTAGGCTAAGTAACGGGAAATCGGCCGGAGTTGGTGGTCTCAGTATTGTCTCTGTTTTTGACTGCGTCTGACAGCAAATACAATTTGACGTTTTGCAGGATATTTTTGCTGACATTCAACTCACCACGGAAGTGTCAGAATATTAGCCGAAGGTAAATGGGGATGTTAGAGTTTGAGTTTGAGTTAAGTAAAGCTGTCAGCCGACTTACTGGATGTATTTCAGTTTTTATTTTATTTTATTTTAGTCACGTAAATAGTTCTTTCAGTTGACGTTTATGGAGGGGAAGCCGACAAATCCAGTCACGAAAACCTTGCCAGCATACTCAGTTGACAGTGTCAATGTCAAAATTCAAAACAAACCGCGAGAATACAAAAACAGTTCAACTACCTATATATCCGAAAGTCTCAAATATACAACGCAATTGACAAATGGGGCAAGTTTTCGTAGTTTGTCAGATGGAGTAAACGAACTGACGTTCGTTCGTTCGTAAACGTTTGTGTATTTCATAATTGCCCGATTGCAAAGAAACTTTGGTAACTATTTTTCCTTTCGTAGTAAGGTATGAGTGAATTATGCTCTATTAGTTCGAAATAGGATTTCTGATATCGAAAAAGTATTTAGTTAATCTATCACGAATTTCATAAACTAATTGTTGAATTTTAGTCGTACATTAGCCGTGTTTTTTTTAGCTTCGAACTCAGCAAAGCAAAGTAAAGTAGGATTTTCATCATGCAATTACAACAACTACGCTCTACTTGACACTTCGAGACTCAGTTGTAGTTTTTGTAATCGTGTGATGAAAATCCTACTTTACTTTGCTTTGCTGAGAACGAAGCTCAAAAAAACACGCCTATTTTAAGCGGATATAACCGCTGACATAATATTGTCATTTTGTATATATTTCATTACTTTTTAGTGACAGAAACATTTGAATGTCTCTTATTTTCCGGTGGTATGGGCATATTGGTTCCGTTACCGAACTTCATGGGACAATGTTGGTTGAACCTCATATTTCTCTCAGTGGTAGAAAAAGATATAAAAAATTACAGGAAAGCTTTAATTTGTTTGCAAAGTAAATAGCATGAGAACTGTCTACATAGAACTTAGTCACGAATTTCTTGACTAGATTCGTCGGCTACCCCTCCATAAACGTCAACTGAATCAGCTGCTCATAAAACCGATTTCCCCCAATCAGAGCCGAGTTTCTTATAGTGAGAGAGCTGTCAGACTTACTAAACTAGATACTTGAAGGTCTCCAGTTACTTTCAATTAGTATTTGACAGCGGTCTGTCAGTCGTACCAAACTATCTCAAAAAAGTAGTTCTACAAGAATTTTACATTTAAATCTTTCACCTTTTGAAATAACCTCGTCTGACATTATCTAATTAAATTTACTTAACTAGAGATCCTAACTTACCGGCCTTTTCAAACAAAAGGTTTGACATTAACTTTGACGTAAATGCAGGTGAGTATTATTCGAGAATACGAAGTGTTGTCTTTGTTAAATAACTTAAATATATTTCGTCCACCAGTAAAAACCTAGTTGTTGATCAATTGAAAACAGTAAGTTGACACAAGGCATATAATTCTTAAGGAATCCAAACATGTCTTTTAACCAGTCGGGTAAAAAGGTCACTAGCAGCAATTGTGTAGAACGACTGATAGCTTGATGTTTGGGGTTTACACTGTACTTACATTAGCAAAGTGTAGATAATGAAGATATGGTTAGATTTGACAGAATTGCAATTATGTCAAAAAACAATTACTATCTGAATGCCAATTATCACTGCTGTTTTACAATCGAAACTGTCAAAACAAAATAAAGCGCTGAACATGACCCAATTGTGCAATTACATTCTATAAAATCCCTACTACCACTAATGTTTACAAACACCCATTTAAGGTCGTCCCCCTTTTAAAATAACTGTCCCATAAATTAAACATTTCATAAACAAATTACCCTTTGTACCTCTGAAGTGGTCTGCTCCTTGTATAGATAAAGCTGGCCAGATAAAATAAAAACTCATTACAAAGCAATAAGGTTGTAGTCGAGCTAGTTGTCTGTGCTCTGGCACTACCCTCTGCAGCATGCTACAGCTGCAGCCTTTGATTTAACGGTACATACAGTTCATGTTGTTCTTTCGCGAACTCGCATGACCGAATGACCTAATTTTTTACGGCAACACCGCATACAGCAGCAGCGCCGAGCAGGCACACAAACCGCACATACCAACCAGAAACACACTGCTGCACAAATAGGGGTGTGCTACAGACGCACAGAGATTAAAATTCAGTTGTAGGAGCAGCAAGAAGATGGGGCATCCATAGATGGCCCCAAACTGCACCGGGCAGCACTCAATAAAAAATTAATTTCAACAAACACTTGACAGATGCTGCTGCGGCACAATTTTGACTAAAAAGAATAACAGAGAAAGACTCACCAATAGCACGAGACATAGGAACAGTCCGCAATTTTTGGAAACAGCAAATCGGTCGTCATATTGTTGACACTAGGGATTGTTGACTAGGATGCGTTTGTTTTGTTTGTTAACCACTCGAACTAGGCAGCCACCTCTAACGGGAAGAACTTTCACGTTTTTCTTGCACACAAATGAAATCACAACGCTGACTTTTAGAATTTTCCTTTAATATTTCACAAGCAAGATTTCGATCGGACTCGGAGAAATACACTAAAACTCTACGCGGACAGGAGCAACGAAGACAACGCTTCCAAAGAGCTTCGGAGGAGAATATTTAAGGGGTTGTTCGAGCTGGAGATACTAAAAGGAACACCGACAGCGACAAATTGCGATGGGAGTGCAATGGCACGGCACTGCTTCTGCATAGGGAATCCTTTGAGTTCTTGGACCAAAAAATGCAAACAAAATCGCTCCACTCGACCGACTGCGTCGTCAACTCATTTGCACTACGTTTTCGGGAGTATCGATTGTAGGTACTCCACTCTCCACTACGGCACAGGCACACGAATCTACGAAATGGACGCAGAAAATGACAGCGCGAAAGTTTGCTTATCCACATCCACACTCCACTGACAGCACACTTTTTGTTTTTCTAATCGGACAGAGAAAATAAAAACAAACCGCAGATAGACCGAGTATACGTTTCCCACTGGATGAGTTGAGTACCCGTGTGTCCAGCAGCAGATAAGTTTGTGTATTTATGTGCAAAAATTATATTAACGACGACCGACAAATGTAGGTCCACTCGCTTTCCCGTATCTGTATCAACTCAGATTTTCTCGCCGAGATACTTCATCGAGAACCGTTTGTTCGTGCCGGCGATGAAAATTGAAAATCCAGCGCGTGAAAATGTGAGGTGAATAAAAGTTTGGGTTTATTTTTGTGCGAAAGAGCGAGAACAGAAATACTTTTGCGAGGCGAAAGTGAACGAAATAGGGGTAGGGGATGAGTGAGCGAACTAGGTATGTCCTGCTCCTGACTCCTGAGCATGAGCATGTAATTCTTGTACTGTGTGGGGTGCACTTTTTGGAATTGTGTTGAGCATTATTTTCCATAAAAGAAAATTTCTCGATTTGCTCATTTCCCAACAGGAACCGGTAGCGGCCTCTCTGTCTAACTGACAATGATTAGAAAGAGAGCAATGGATCTTACACGCAACTGGTATTCTGCATGCACATTTCCATTTGTTGTTTTCTTGTGATAGCTGAAGAGATTCTCGCATGCGAGTATCTTACAACAGAAAATGACAGACGAATTGAATCAGAGCGCCAACTATGTGTGGAAAAGGTAAAGTAAGTACGAGTTAAGGTGTATACATAAAGATCTGATTCTTATCGCTGTATATATAACGAAACCAATTATCCAATAAAGAAATAAACTGAATATTTAAAAATAAACGAGCGTGGCCAGTTCAAGCCCAGTTCATAGCGCAGCTCAATTTTCTACGCTGGGAGCACACAGCAAAATGTGTCAATTTCAATTTTATTGGTTTGGTTACGAAACCAATATGAATTCACTCTCATCATTTGTTTACCGCTAAGGGGTTATTTCTCTCGCAGCAAAATGTAGTAATTTCGTTAAATGTATACCATATTGGAAAGATCGGTTGGATTTCAAATACTTAAAATATATTGACATAAAACAAGATAACATTGAAGTATATTGCGCTTATTTTGAGCTTAAGTTCGTCCGTAGAGCCTAGTGACAAAAACCAGAATCAGAAACACAACAGAAATGCATTCTTCTCATCGGTTTTTATTATTGCTTTTCACCAAAATTTACAAAACTGCAATTTTTCGTTCCCAATTAGCCGCTTGACTTTAAAGTTTTGACAAATTTCTTCCGGTTTATTTGCAAAACATTTTCAAATGTAAGCTAAGACAATATAATAAAAAAAATAAAAAAATTTATGAGAATTTATCGGATTACTACCAGCTGAACACACCCAAATCGGTACATGTCATCGAAGGCAGATTTTGGAAGGATGACTATTGACAACTGCCTGCTGTCAAAAGTTGGTTTTAAAATTTAATTTTAAACATTATTCATTTCCAAACAAAACTGTAAAAAATGAAAGCCGATTCCGATTCAGAAGGCAGTTTCGACGCTGATGCTGTGCAATTGTCTAACGTTCTCACGCGAAGCGTTTTTAACATAACGCTTGATTGTAAGCTCAAACAACAACACCAATTTCCATTTGATTTTTGAAATACACTTCCAACTTCTTAATTTTACAGTACCCGATGATGAAACTAATAAAAACAATGAGAATACAGAGTAAGTTGGTCGATTCCTCCAAACAAAGTGACTAATAGCACAATTTCAGCTACCAGAAGCGACTGAATGGGGAAATCGACGAGTGGTTGTCACTGCTAAAGAAAATCAAGCAAACAGTCAGCAAGTAAGCTATTTCAATGCAGTGTGTGCAGCCTCCTGGTTCAAAATAATCATTTCAGTCCATCCTCAACGACCAAGAACGCAGATTACTCAGTCCTTCATCCTGAAAAGCTCGCATACCTAACGAGGGCACCTTGTTTGACGAAATTCGTTGAGGAATCCATTCAATTCCGGAAGGAAGCCAACCTATACATGGAAGACTACGCAGAGATTCTTGAAATGCATGACCACCTCACCGAATTGTGCCAAAATCGCTTGGACAATCAGAAATCCACATTAACTGAACGGCTCATCTTTAATAATCAAACACCATTTCGGGAAATAAACTAAATCTATTGCTATGTGTAATTTTAAGTAAAAAATGTTGTTTCATTCCTTTCCCCAGGCAGCTAGGTATTTCATCAAATCAGTCAATCCATCGAAGTCGGTTCGGCTAGTTGGTGCATCGGTTTTGGTCAGTCTGGGTAGACCCGATCCCATCTTTTGTTTGAATTCTTCCATCTACATGGGAAGTACGTATGTAATATCGAAATATGACAATAGCAACTATTACTTACATTTGTTGCACCAGATAATTTCCAAATGCCAAAGCAAAATGCTCCCGTTCCAAAAACGGCATAGAGTGTACCCCATCCGAGGGCACGCAGTGCTAACGAGGAGCCTTCATCCATTCTGTATAGTATGGCACGTCCGCCTTTAGCCAGGAAAGCGGCCTCGTCCTTTTTTGCTTTGCCCACAGTTCGAGAAAATCCAAAAAGTGCACCGGTGCCAGCGACGAGACCCAAGAACGCTCCAGCTAAGAATATTGTTGAAAGATTACACAAACTCACGCTACACTGGGTCGGAACTAACCTCTGTAGCGATGTTTTCTACGTTCCTCATCAGCGGCGGTGTTGTCGATTTGTGAATCGGACATTTTTACCGAACAATTTATTTTTGTGAATTCCGCGGAGCTATTTACATCTAAATCTTCGAGGGTTCGAGGGCAAAAGGCAAAAGCACTGTATCTGTCAGTGGTCAGAGAACAGCAGCTGCGGTGGGTAAGCTGTCACTGGGCACCTATCATCCCATAGATGGCGACAGACACAGTACGGAGAATGATGTGGTCGTTACGGAATTTTATATTTTTAAACCTCGATTCGATTGTATAATTTGTTTATTGTTCAAAATTGTTTATATCTGGTCCATGCTGTCAGGTATTGTATCAGACCTGAGGGTTGATAGTAACAGTGATTAATCCGCATGAAAGTAAACAAGATAAGAGTTGAAAGTTTTCTTAAGTGGGTGCAATTAATTCGATGCTGCAATTCGTAACGAAACGCTCCGACAGAATCGAAATGTAAACCTAACTGCCTCACCGGCACACATCTGCATCTACACAAGTGTTAATTTATATACTACACATATTCTCAGAGTTTGTTAATATCTGTTTTACAGTCTAATCATCTCTTAAACAAATATTTGCTCATTACCTTCGACTCAACCATCAAAGGCGGGTTGGAAGTCATAATTCCACTCGATATCTTCAACTATTCAGAAAGCAGTTACATAATATTAAAGTGCTCGTGCTGATTTACAACTTTGCGCGAATCGTCGTCTTTATGTATACCCAGCCACGTTTAGGGCTACAATAAAGTGCCTAAAGCGGTCTATTGCTGTCGTAAATTTTTGTCTAGAGCTTAATTGAAAAATAATATCAATTGAACTTCATATGCTTTCCACGAGCGAGATACTTGTTGAATTTTCAAATCTGATAGAAAAAAATAAAAAATGCTTCTACAGCTAAATAAGTTTGTGATAAGAATTTGAGAGCTTGTCGAACTTGGTTAGTTCTCTTATCGCGTTTGGAGCTCGTTTCGCACAGCAACCACCACTACCTACTTGTTCTGATGACGACTAATCCTCCAGGCCCAATATCGCCACTATCGATGGACACAGCTGATGGTGCGGAGCTGCCTCTAGACGTTACGATTGCGAGTATACGCGCTGCTCTACTACTACCAAAGATTCGAATTTGTTAAACATGTGAATGCGATCGGAATCGAATTCATTGGCTTAGTTAAGCGTTGGGGTTCAGCGGTTGCGGACGCGTGTTCTTTAATCATTAGATATACGCCAAGGAGTGTGTCACATACGGAAGACGTGTGATCCAAGTCCAAGTGGGTCGTGGTGATCATTTTTCGGGGTAATTCGAGCAAACAGGTACCTACCTACCGCCTTTGTGTTGTGTTGTAAGCGCTGTGGTATTGTTCTAAGGAACATCGCGCTAACTGGTTTTACCAGTTTCCGTGTGCTTTCGTCAGTCATCTTAATTAATTCAATTCTTTTCAAACAAACAATAACAAATCGTGGTGTGAAATGAAATCAACATAGCATTGCTGTCTTATCACTATAAAAAAATTAAATTATTTAAAAACAAAAATGCAACCCTATCGGTGAACGCTCGGTCCAGTCGATCCTAATTCATCGACTTCTAGTCCACGACCTTGTCAATGGGTGTAATAAACAAATGGACCAACGACCAGCGATTAATCACATAAAGCGGTCGGCGCGGCGATCGAACAATACTCTGGCGCATTATCGGACAAATTAATTATGACCGATTCGCGAGGCACGCTTATGAATTACTTTTTGTCGTACAACACATTCTCGTATTGTGGCCAGATCGCGTCTTCCTTCATTTATGGTGTATTCTTTATATAGACAGTGCTGATTAAAATTCTGGAGGAGGAGCAGTTACACTTCAGATAGGATCGCTGCCGGCGAGCGGTGATGATTTATGAATATTTCATTATTTCATGGGCGATTGCTGTATAGGGAAATTGGTTAACCTTTGACTTAAAAGTCTTAATGTGCAAATAGAAATGAGTTCGTATTGTAACCCGCAGCTGTTTTATTGTCCAACGAGTCGAGAAATTAATTTCCTCCTCGAGATTAGCGGGCAATATGGACAGACCTACGACAGAAAAGAAAGTTGTTGGAATTTCAATTAGGCGCATATTAAGTGTGGGTGTAGTCACTGCGTACACAAACTTTTGTTTGATAAGATTATGTACTTTGTTTGTGATTTTTGTGTAAAATTTGGAAAGTGCCTTTTATGCGAACGGATTTGGTCAGGTAAAGAGACGAGGTAGGCCGTTGTAGTTGGTTGCAGGTAATTGTTACATGTAAGAACTGTAATAGTGTTTCTTTTACCATCAGTCCATTGGTGGTCTTAAATTTGCTATAACATTGGAAAGGCAAAGACGCAAAAAGTTCGCAAAAGGCGTTGTAAATTGGCAATCTATGTCGATTGTGTCCAATGATTTTTGATTTGATTTTGCATAAAATTATCAACGAGTTGATACAAAATAGAAATTTATTTCTTAAGTGACACTGCCTTGATTTTCATTTACAAAAACGCACTCAATTTTAGCGGAAGTTTCCGTCTCTAAACACCTTTACCATTGCGCTTCATTGTTTGACTTCACTGTTCGCCACTAAGAATCTTTACAATGCGAATATAAAATTAAATCGAGAATTGCGCAACCAAAATTATATGCTTGGTTAATATTTTTGTTCTTTGGTTCATAAATATACAATTTGTTGACAATTTAACAACGCGCCACCTATGGGAACCTAGCAAGTTTGCGATATTAAAAAGCATTTCTACGTTTGGTGAATATGACAATCGGTCAAGTACCACGATCTCTTAACCGGCTTGTAAACGTGTGAAATAAATAAAACTATACTATTTTCCCGATCTGATACGACCAGTGACATCTACAGGTGAAAGTAATACATAGCATCTAGTCGGATGTCGAAAATTGATCCAGATGGATAGTTGGACAAGACATTGTTGTTGCGAGTTCATGATAAAACTTGATCAGCGCTACCACTTGTACTACATATGTAGTACTGTGCTACATATTTACTGGATTTTTTAACGCCGTACTACATACTACATCCTTACCCTAAAGTACTACATTTCTTAAGATCCGTCAAACCATTTTACTTTTTTACGAACAACATTTCGAATTTTGACCCTTTTGCTTTTATTTACATCTAAATAAATAGATTTAAAAACTTTGCGTCACTCTAAAGTAAGTGCACATCTTCAGCTCGCACACAAAGATATCGCAAGGAATGGGAAAACCAATTTTCGTGGGTCGAATGCAGGTTGTTTGCAATATGACTTTGCTTGTTAGACATGAACTCTTACCCATACACATTTCCAATTATAATAGTGCAAAAAAACTCCAAGTGTGTCCGACTGTTTTAGAAACATAACAAATAAAAACAGCATCATATCTAAACTGCGTTCTGAAATTGTTTATTTTGTTTGTTATGTTACTTAATTTAAATTTCAATAGAAAAAACAACAGGTACTACATTTTGTTTGAAAATGCTACATTTTGTTGGCTAACGTACTACATTTGCTAAAGATTTTAGTGGCAACGCTGGACTTGATCCATATGAGAACACGAAATAAGAAAAAACTGCTAACATACGAGTATGAGTGAAAAACTCTTAAGGTACGATAAGACTGCTTGCAAATTCATAATGTCAACATTTTCCATATAAAACTATTTATTGTTACGTAGAAAATATTTAAAATTGAAAATTAAAGTGTCAATGGGTAAGAAAGAAAAATGAATCCACGTTGACATAATAATCATGAGTGACATTCACAATAGTAATGAATATCTATCACAAGTTCCGAAAGTCACTACAAGAAGAATTGCTGCTCATTAAATTAACAATAAACAGATTAAGATGTGACCCTAGTCTAGTTGAAAATTCAAGTTGATAAGTCAATTTGACGCGATTGCAAAAAATAACCTAGTCGGCACAATTATTCTTCATAAAATTTTATAATAAACATTTTTGACAAGCACTTAATTTTTGGAAAAACATGTCAAATTGGTAATAATTTAGTGTCCAGAACTAGATATTTATTAAAAGCAACACTTCATATTCCCACGAGTTATTATTTTTCAGAAATTTATTTCACTTGAAAGTGACGCCCATCAGGTTTGACACATAATTGAATGTCGCAACTGAGCGGTCAGGCAAGAAACTTCAGCATCATCGAACTTTTGTTTAGATTGTTTTCAATATCACTTTTCATTCGATCACACACGACTGCAAATTAAAAATGTCAACAAGTAAGCGCCAAACAATTAAGACATTTATGTCGTTTTCCATTGGGCAAAAAGAAGCGTCCGCGAGAGTCCGGAATCGACAAATCACTCCTGAAAAAAAATACTCTTCTGGTGATTCTGAGAAGAGAATTTCGCTTCGCGATTTGAAGTCAGAATCCACTCAAGAAGCACTCACACAGGTGTAATTTATGTATTTTATACAAGTCAGCTGACAGCAGCCATAGATTATTTTTTGGCATTTGACCAATACTTTTGTGGATTCTTTCAGAAGCAGTTTTGTTGTTCCATTGCATTTCAGAATGAGTGGATCCCCGAGTGAAACCAATGGAAAACGACATTAGAAAAATAAAGTTTTAACTGGTAAATCGTGGGGTCAAAGAGTGAACCCTGTCAATTATTTTCAAGAATACGCAACGACAAAGCTAATTCAAAATTTCTTAATGGGCAGGTATAAAAGTCTAGTCATCTTAAGTTGACTAGATTCGTTTTACTTGTAAATCGAAATGTGAACTGAGTATTCAGTGTCAGTTATATCCATTTCTGTCGAAAATAAAACAGTATACGGGGCAGTTTGAACTGCAGTGTGGTGACTTAATGATCTAATGTGTGTTTTTTTTTTTTTTTGTGTGAATAAAGGCTACATCTACAACAGCTCCTGCACATCATGGTTGTTCAATTGAAAAAGTCAGTGTCTCAACACTACACTTATTATCATTCAGAGTAAACGTGGTGCGAAAACGTTCCATAGTTAATCGAATTAATTGCTCTGGTGGACGATTATGTTGACCGTAAAATGGACGATACGTATTTCGAACAGAACCATGATTTTCAAAATAAATTTACACAATTTGGAATCGTTGTTCAAGCGGCAGTCTATTCATGTTGAAATGCCAAACCAAACTAAAAATAAATCACTTGACAGCTGACAAAATGGCCGCCAGGTAAAATAGTGTTGCCAACTTAAAGTTGTATACATCTGAGAGGCAGCCATTCGCGTACTTTCACGAGCCTAGCACTAAAAATCTGTCAAACTCGAAAAATTGAGCGAAACTCTTTGGGCAACTTACATACTTGAAATCTAATCCATATCACGAATATTTATAACTTACATTTTTGCAAAATATGGAACGTTTTAGGAGAACATTCGACCACCACCGAATATTCTTTATTTTATTTTTATGTACAATTATTGATTCTTAAAGCGGATTCTGAATTTGTTTCCTGTGAATTTTGGGCATTTGACATTTTTATCAGTACTTGCCGGTTGAAATTCTCTGAACTGTTTCGATCCAAGAGAGGAACTGCTCGTTACTCGTTATTTTGCTAATTTTCTCTTTTTCTGTCATTTTTGATGAGTACGTGTATAGACTTTGTGCGATTGCGATCGATTTATATCGATTGCGTTCGATTCAAACCGCGTACGCGAACGAACTTAGTTGCCGAACAGTAGCCAATTAATGACAGAAATGTAGACAAGCAGTGGACAAGAACCGAGGCTAAATTACAGAAGTAACCACGTTGAACAAAAGCAAATCCGTAACAGAGTGATAACAGAATAGTTACAGAGGTATTGTCAAGGCATTTTTGTGGCGGAATTCTTTGATTTACTTGAGATATTGGAGAGTTTGTGACGAAGAAAATTTAATTTGCAAATGACAGATTGACATTATTGACAGCATTGTACAGGAAATGACTTACACCGGAAAATAACCGCATACCTTATAAGTTTTCGTAGTCCGGATGGCAAGATTATGGGGAAACACTTCAATAACGATGAAAAGACACCGTCGAAGTGTGTCTTTGAAAAGTCACCTGGAAAACCCAACAATGGGCGGAACTTTCGCAGAACCTAAAAACGTTTAATAAGACTGTCGAAAGGGTTCTTTAACTTTCGAGTTACAGACAACCTTCCAAACAAATATTGTGTGGGGAATGACAAAATTACAGACAGAATTGAAAGTCATGGCATAACATAGAAGAGTTCAGGGAAAATTATGGTAAACAAACAGAATTAGTTGGCTCTTATCTAAAACTGAATTCGTCATCGACTACCAAATAGGAAATCGAATATTTTTCTACGGTAGGCATTATTAACTCCCGACTCCCCACTGATAGTGAATAGTTTTATCAATGAAAACAATCATCATGGCGACACCGAAAGCATATTCCAACTATGCGGAAATTTAACCTGCTGGCTGCTGCTGTTATCGATTAAACAGTTTATATACAAGTACACTTTCAATCGAATACATTGCGCATTTGTCAAAAAATAGATTCATTTCACACCAACAGATACAATAATGTGCTCTCGTTAAAAAGGGAGTAAAGGACGCGTTTCTATAAAAATTCGAAACAAATTTTATAACCATTTTCTTTCTAGGTATAACCTAAGGCCTCAGACTTAAAAATGACAAACAACAAAGGTGAGCTGCAGAGCCTTCGGAATGGTGACCACAAACCGAGGATAGTTTCCGGAATGAACAGAGTCTACATTCCGAAGCCGTTGGGAGAACAACGGAAAGCAGTTCGTAGACAAGTGAGTTATCGAAAATAATTTTAAAACCGATAGTACCGATAACTTGTGATACCTTCAGGAATTTATGGTACTCCTGGCGAACCTTGGTATGTTCGCGACCGGAATGGGCTTGGCGCTGCCAGCTGTCACGTTGAAACAACTCACTGATGAAAATGAGCCTATTCACTTGGACAAGTCGCAGGCATCCTGGTTTGGTAAGGCATATCGAATGTAGTAGTTGTCAAAGAATGTATTAAAAATTGTTATTTTACAGCCTCTGTTAACACGATAACATGTCCATTGGGAGCCCTCTTGACTGCCTACCTGCTGGATAAAATTGGCCGAAAGAGGACGCTTATCATTGTCAATGCAGTCGCGATAACCTCTTGGGCCTTGATGGCTCTCGCCGTTCAAGACGACACTCAGTCAGTTTTCGCTCAGCTTATGGTGTCCAGATGCATTATTGGCATCGGCATTGGAATGGGTAGCGCGCCCTCGGGTGTTTACGGAGCCGAGATAAGTTTGCCCAAGATACGCGGCAGGTTGATCTTGGGTGTCTCAGTATCTGTGGCTATGGGGATACTGTTTGTGTACACTTTGGGCTACTTTATACGAGTGAGTCTGGTTATAAAGGGTTTCCATTTCCATTTGAAAATAACTTTCTGTCATTTAGGACGACTGGCACCTGATAGCAATGATTATGCTGGGCTACCAGATCGCCTGCATTTTTGTGATGTATCCAATGCCAGAGTCTCCGAGCTGGCTACTGTCTAAAGGACGAGCAATCGAAGCTAAGGAATCCCTAACATACTTCAGAGGTCTCAATGCTGGTAAGAAAGCCCAGTACCATATATGAGAAACTATTGTCAGCGCTTCTTTCTTTTTAGGGCAAACGCACGAACAGGTGGAAGCCGAGTTCGGTCAGCTGCGAAAGTCAATTCAGCTTGGAGACGGTGAAAGGAAGACGCCGTTCCGCAGATCCCTGCGCCTGCCCGAAGTATACAAGCCTCTGCTGATCATGATCGGCTTATTTGCCTGCCAACAGTTGTCGGGAATCTTCGTCGTCGTCGTGTATGCCGTGCAAATTGCCACCGAAGCCGGTGTCAAAGAAGACCCTATTTTGTGCGCGGTCTTCATTGGAGTAGCCAGAGTTGTAACCACCTGTATGATGGGCTGGGTGCTGGAGAAGTGGGGTCGCCGACTAGCCGGTATGGTCTCAGCTCTGGGCATGGCTGTATGCATGTTCCTCCTAGCAGGCTCTAGTTGGTTCTCCTGGCTGGATATACCCTACCTTCCGGCGGCAACCATAGTTATCTACATCATTCTCAGCACCTTGGGGCTGTACACACTGCCTTTCTTTATGATCTCCGAGGTTTTCCCGCAGAAGGTTCGAGGCGCTTGCGCCGGCATCACAGGCTGCTTCGGTCTGCTGATGTCGTTCTTCGTACTCAAGGCGTATCAAACGATGGTCGACGAGATGGGAAACGAGAACGTGTTCGCCTTCTACGGCATCATGGCGCTCGCATCAATATTGTTCGTATACTTCTTCCTGCCAGAGACAAGGGGTAAGACCCTGCTAGAGATTGAGGAGTATTTCCGCACCGGAAAGGCGGGCGTGCCTGACCGCCAAATGGAAGTCGAGATGAAGGAGATTTTCGTCACCTCAAAGGCATAGGAGCTGCCATTCACTCACCTCGAAGACACAATAAGACTGTGATAAAAAATACAACTGTAAACATAAAATCCAAACAGGACAACGTGCGAAATTTTTCTTATTTACTGCGAGATAAATAAATTGTGCCGGTGATAGCGCCTGTCGACACACGAGGTTGCGTCTTGTTGTCTTTATAGAATTCGCACCCTCGTCGTCACGTTGAGCGAATCGTTCAATCGAGATGAGTTTGAACATCGATGTTGAATTTTATATTTCCCACATTTAAAAATAAATAAACGATCCGCAATCGCGTGAAGATTACTTGAGCATTTGTACAGCTTTTTTCATCAATCGATCGAAATCGCGATCGCGTGTTGTATCATTCGTGCTCCTTTGATGATGAAGATGTTACTTTGTTTTCGTTGCTATTCAGTTCAAATTCGAAAAGCAAGCAAATCAATTATAAGCGACGCGCTCGATCACAGCAATCAGTTTGCTGTGACGCAAGCCGACTGACACAGTGAATCGAGATCGATTAATTTTAATTGCGCAGTTCATTTATGCCGCTTGTAGGGGAGGCATAACATGACGGAGCATTTAATATCAAAGCGAGTATTTAAAAGTACAATGTTCAGTTTTGAACATATGTAGAACATTGTCTTTGAATATTGTGGAGGAGAAGGCGTGTACTATATGTGAATGAAGTCAATAACTGATCACCTTCTGGACCGCAGCGGCCTTTATATGGGAGGAGAGATGCAGATCTGAAATTGATGCTAATTTGCATTCATTGGTCATCATTTGATGTTATGATATCGGAGCATAAGTAAATATTTAACTTGGACAAAAAGTTGCAGTCTCCTTTGTATTCGGATGTTTAATATCATTGAGAGAAAATGCATCAACTGGCATTTTTTCCCTCAAGGATTTAAGTAAATATAACCTCTGTTTCTATAGGGTTGGATTACTTTTTTAAGGAACCATTCAAATAAAATCATCAGGAAAAGTCAGCTGTCAAAATTGCACCTCATTTCGGAAAAAGTTGAATACTCTTTTTTGCTCAGTTAATGGATTTATTTTTACTTTGCCCTAATGAAAATGTAACGTAAAAATATGCATGTTAACGAAATTTTGAGCATCACGTTATGATCAACGGTACCTCATGGAACCACAACTAAATCAATTAAAATCACTCGAAAAACACAAATAAATTTGAAGTCAATATAAATAAATTTGTGTTTTGTGTCTTCAATCGTTCGTTTGGGACAAAGCAATATATGCGGGAATTCACCTTTAAATAAATTGGTCCTTGTTTCTTAAAAATTGATTTTTGAATAACGCCGCAATCGGTACGACAAAACGTGACCATCGTTTTGACGCTTTCGAGCAATTTGTAAGCTGTGCACCAATAATTAGAAGTGGTAAACTAGGGCATCAAGCAACAAATTTTTGATGTATGTGTTATAGAGGACTTTTTTTTCGAGGGTAGGTGAAAATCTTCCAAAGACACTATGAGAATAGCAAGCGCCTGCTCATAGTAGTGTCAGATTTTTACTGACTAAAAACACCACCCTTCGATAGAATGTTAGATACTGCAACTAAGATATAACTTATCAAGCAATTTTTCTATCACGAAATAAAAATAACTTTTGACAGGTTACTTTCCACTGAAAGATCCTGCATGTTCCGCAATTAAGACGCGGTTAATCCTTATCTTGCCAAGTCGAAAGGTTTCGTTCTTTGTAGTCGGCGCAATAAATTACTCTCATCCAAAATTTGTCGGACTGTATTGTTGATATGACCGATTAGTGGGTTTCTATGCTTTCGGGCGAAGCTTCTAGTTTCAACTTCGATTGTAGGAATTCCGAGATCCCTGTGGATATCATCATTTCACGGTGATTGGGCAATTTCTCTAATCACTTTATTTTGAAAAATTGGTAAAATACTGGCATTTGTTTTCTTGGTACAACCCCAAAGCTGTATACCGTAGGTCCGCACCGGCTTTAGCACTTGCTTGTATAAAAGCAGTTTGTTCTCGGTACTGAGCTGGGAATGTTTTCCGAGTAACTAGTACATTTCTCTATATTTGATATCGAGTTATTTACGTTTCATTTTCACGTGCGAACTCCATTTCAGCTTTGCGTCGAGTGTCATTCCCAGGTATTTGGCCTCGTTTGCAAAGGGTTTTCGGGCCAAGTTTAGAAAAATTGCCAAGTCATTAGTTTTCTTATATGTGAAATTCACGTAAACAGATTTAGTTTCGTTGAGGGCGATCCGCCAGTCCCAGTTTTAAAACCATAATGACTTCTGCAACTTTCCATTGGCTCGGCACGTGTTTTCATCTGAGCGCAGCATTTATGATAGAAGCTTAATTAATGCTTTTCTAGGTAGAACTTTGAGAACTTCTCCGCTTTCTTAGGTTTTAGGTTTTCGATTTCACTTTTTAGATCCCTTAGCGTTGCATTTGTGAGTGTAAAATCGTCAGATAGTAATTCCGTACCACTATTGGTATTGTCGTGAACCGCTTGAACATCGTACGGTTTAAAGGTTTCTTCTAGAATAATTGGAATCTTTTTTCGCTGTTAAACTTCCAGGTAAGAACCTATCGCACGATTTTTAAAATCCTTAAAGCTGTCTTCAACAAATTGCACAAATAATTCAAATGTGCTTTATGTTGCGGAGCGGACTGGAGGTTGCAATTATTCGGCCACAAGAGGAACTAATTTGTGATTATACAATACAGTCAGGCAGGTGGCAGTTTTTTGTATGGAAGATAGTAAGTTCTTTCGGGAAGACTTTCTCAGAGCATTTTGAAATTGTTGGTTCTAAAATTGAGCTTTATTTTGATGATAAGGACTTACGAGTAAGAGAAAAATTTCAGCAACAAATATCGTCATCTACTTTAAATTAACCTCGTTGCTATACGTATGCGAATTTCAAGTTTGGCTGGATTTTGATTAACGGCGACTCGCCACCAAATTTATGCATTTATAAAGATCTTCAACTTTGATTTATTTATTTTTTAGGAGAAGAGTACAAGATATTGCCGATATTTCCATACCCGTCCCTCTCATCACAACCCCTTATGATGCCACATGTTTTTAATTGTGAACATCTTCGGCAATCAGTCGGCTGCCCGTTGTGCTATTTTACTATAACCTCCGTCGTGTATTTTGTAAATGGCGCTATACTCTACTCATATTTATTACCCATTTTTTAAGAACCAGTTTTACAAGGTTTGCTATTTACAAAGCAGTGACTCAGTGGTTTCAAAACAGCATAAACTTTTCTTACCTGTCCCACATTTTTTGACAGTTGTACCAGGAAAACGAATCTAGGAGAAGCTTACAGGTCTGACCATGTTCATGTATGGTCCGTCGTCTGCAAGACAATTTCACAAGTCTTGGAAACTTCACGATGAGATCGATTTTTAAGTCTTGGGTGAAAATATGCCAGTCACATGAAGTATTTCTCTAATTGATGGGTTTTAATATTTACTAGCTAATTATTACTAAGAGGCAGACCTTTTTTCATCCAAATAAATCTACACCTGAATACGTTGGTAAATAAAACATACAGAAACAAATTAGACAAACGCAGACTTGAACCCAGAAGAGGAATAATTACCATTTGATTTGATTTGAATCGTTTTTTTTTATCAATTAAGTGTAATCAATCACACAGCGCTCGTCGATTTTGTTGAATAATTTAGGCTTGAAGTTTTTTGGCAGTTTTTGCGCGTATTATAGCAATTTGTTAAAAATTAGTAGATATTCTTTCCAAAGTTTTGTCAAGTATTTTTGTAATAAATTTTTTTATTGATTAACACCATATTTCTCTCGACGCTTTGGCGAAGGACCAAAAATGGTTGCATATAGGTGTTAGTTCTACGCCTAAATTGTTCTAAGTGTAGTCCTCTGGAAATACGCCCAGAAAGCGAGTTCAAAAACTTTCTTGTCCTGCAGCCAAAGTAGTTTCGGAAAAGCATTTTTCTCGCAGTTGTATTGTTTGTGAGTCTTCTAAGTCGCTCATATGCAGGATAAGCCTTTCGGTGCCAAAATTATTTGGCTTGGATTTGGATATTTGGACATATTCAGATTCTCATTTCCATCAGAAAAGATCTGTAAACAGATGCACATACATTTTATACATTTATAAACATTGGACCTTGCTAATAATAATATTTAAGCTTCAATTTATATGGTTTGTTGGTCCCAATATGTAATTTTGTATGAAAATGATTGTACAAGGTGGCGCAAAAGTAATCCTCCTATCAGAAAATTCTATAAATTTTGCGATTGGCCCCTAATGTCAGTTCTGTTTTGACATTTGTGTAGTAAACACATGCGAAATACACGTTAATAAACAATGTTACGCTACACTGCTCCAGAACGCGGAATATTGGTGACTATTTATTTGAGCAATAATCGGTCGGTGACTTTGGCACAACGTGAATTTCGTCGCAGATTTCCTAGCCGTCCAACGCCTACTGGTGAAACACTGCGACGTTTAGCTTTTGGGGCACTGAAAATACGCGTGTAACCCACGAAGAGCCATTACACCCGCTCAAAGTCACTGTATGGTGTGCTGTTTTCGCTGGAGGAGTCATCGGACCTTTTTTCTTCGAAGACGTCGCGGGCCAAACGGTTACTGTGAATGGTGAGCGCTACAGAGCAATGATCAACGAGTTCTTTTTGCCGCAACTTGATGAATTGGGATTGGAAAACATGTGGTTCCAACAGGACGGTGCAACGGCACACACTGCACGTGCCACAACCGATATGCTGAAGGATGCATTTCCCGGGCGCCTAATCTCCCGTTTTGGCGATTTGCACTGGCCAGCAAGATCGCCTGATTTGACCGCTCCAGACTTCTTTTTGTGGGGCTTTTTGACGTCGCGGGTTTATGTCAACAAGCCTCAGACTCTTGCAGCTCTTAAAGACAATATCCGTCAGGAATGTGAGGACCTATCGCCGGAAGTTTTGGCCAAAGTGATGGAAAATGCCATAAAAAGGGCTCAAATGACAATCAACTGTGGCGGCGGCCATTTACATGACATCATATTCTCGACTTGATGTAAAAAAAAATTAAAAGACCAAATAAAAATAATCCACAAGAAGAATCAAAGTTTTTCATTTTTTGTTTAAATTACAGCCAAAAAACATCGGAAGGTTATTTTTGCGCCACCTTGTATATTTAAAAAAAATACCGAACCATGCATGAACTAATTCAAACCTAAAGTTATTTGAAATGTCCAATAATTTCTGGTTCAGGACGAACTGTTTCGATTTCACAGCTGTCAAACATTTAGCCAGCTCGTTGAACCGAATTCGATTATATTTATACCTCTATCTGTCCATAAAAAGAGGGTATCCGTTATTTTGCAACTATAAAGACCGAACTCGTGGTCGCTTCGCCGTCAACGTTTTTCTTAATTTATATAGTTGGTTACTAAATTCAGGTTATAAAATGGCTGCGTATGTTCGCACACTATATCAGCCAAGAAAACAGTTTATTCAAACGGTTAATTCAAGGGTAAATCTTGTTTGTAGATTGGGAGGAATCAGCAGATATTTTAATGTAAGCTCACATGAAGCAATCTAGAGAAAATAATTTGAATAATAATAATTTAATTAATAAAATTTGCATTATTAAACTGCCGGCTTTTTAGCCAGTCCATGACATAATCTACAATCGTGCTTTTAATAATGCAAATAAGCCAGACAGAAGGCAGAATGCTTTTCAAATTTTTTTCTATATATTGTACAACTTATTTCACTTTAACGAGCATATGAATCTGGTGGCAATGAAACCCGTTTTTCATTTCATTTATTTCGTCAAAAATGTTATACATTATATATCTTTACAAAATGTTCGCAATTTAAAATGTTTACGATTTAAGTCACAAGAACGTGTCTTATAGATTCTGTCATGATTTTGGCGGGCATGCCGTGCCAATTAAGACGTTTGTCAAAACAGCTTAAGCTCTCAATGTAGGGCCATAACCTGGCGCCGGATCACTCTATATAGCCTTTTTAGAGAATTGATACGCTCTTTTTTTTTAACAAGTTATTGATGTTGCTGTGAAGTACCTTCTGAAGTGTTTCCTTCCAATTGAATGATTTACTGTTTTTTTTTAGAATTTGTTTTCAATTATTCACCTTTTTTAACACCCTGTATGGCTCGGCGCCAGGTACATAGATGGCCAGCACGCTTTTTGTCAGTTGCAGTCGATATGTTTTCAAGGTTTAAATAAGTAGCAGAGATATACAAAAAATGTGAGCAACGAGAAAGGAACTTATTTAATGAGTATGTCACCCAAATATTAATTATAGATCTTGTGTCGGTATTTTTCACTTGCATCACTCCACTCCACAGCCTTACGGACTTTTTAATGTGCACATAAATAGTATTCACACTCCACAATGTTACGCTTTTCATGAAACAAAAGAACATCATTTAATCAATTCCACGTTTTTGTTGCTCCTTTGAAAATGTTTGAAATGATTAGCTTTCAAAAATAGTTTTCTATTTCACCACCACGTCTTTATTATGCTTATTGAACTTTGTGTTAGTAATTAATCAACCAAATCAATCTGACTTCGACACCACGCGGAAGAGAACTTAAGTGTTCACTCTATGAATTAAGCCCCGCGTCCGTCACTAGCGATAACTACCACGCCATTCAATAGTGTTCAATGATAATGAAACGTAAAAATTCTTCAAATTCAAGTGTATGTCCAAAGCAGGTATGTGCAACCTGTTGCAATCAATTAAGGGCCGTAGAGTAGCGAAATCCAATTTCTAATAATAAAAAATTGTTGTATTTATTAGCTTTAAGTGTTTGATTGGGATAGTAAATTAAATTAAACTTAAAAAATTAGAGGTCACGGATCTACCAAAAAACCATAAATGCTTAGTTAAATTTTTTTAACGACATTTGACCATAATTTGACAAAATTGACTGTAATAAATAAAAGTCGCTTCACTGCTGCTCGCTTAATTATATATTCTATTCTTTCAATATTTTTCGAAAATTCGCCTGACATAGATTGAGAACTTTACTTACATTTCTTGGTAGTTTAGAGTTATTATATTATTATATTATATTATTATATAACCACGTCCGCGCATTGCCACCGCCAACAGAAGAAGAACGAGATTTTACAAAGCTGCTTAAAACCCGTGGGAAAAACAAAATGGCCGCCCCACTTCCGCGGGAGAACTATAAGATCGAGCTGCGAGTGATGGTGGATGGATAGTGGACCATTTGACTGAATTGAATGTTTGTCCAGTTTGACACTTACTTAATCTCATATAATTATATTTTTTACAATTTTTGTTTTACTGTTGGTACATTCAATGGACCCCTATTCCGAAATTGCTTTAGCCCTCTTAATTATAATACTCAATATCTCTGACTTAACTCCACAATTTATTTTCAGGATTTTCAGATTATTGACATAAAGTTTTATTAAAATGCAGAATAATAGACCATCATTTTTTTTCAATAACGAGCAATAATTCGTTACTTGCGTATTTAGTTCAAATTAGTTTCCTAAATCACACCAATTACTACCCAGTTCATATAAAATGACAGCTAAATTATAAAAATAATTTCAAGAACAATTTGCTTCTGGCGGGCCTCTAGCCACTAATGCCAACTAAGTTTCGCACACCTGTTCAGTGCTCATGCAATCGTCATCAGTATCAATCAAGCACACTTCTGCAGAGTACATTTTTTTTACTATCGCTGCTGCCTGGCACATTGCCATTCATTTCGCGAGCAGATGTGGCCAGGGCTGCCAGAATTTAGTTTGCTTTTAGAGCCCAAACATTGAAATAATGTAGCCCAAAGTCGTTGCCCAGAAAGAAGCCCAAGAATCGTTGAAAATTTTTCCAATTCCTTAAGTACTTTTTTTTTTTGTATTTTTGCCACTACCTTATTCAGCTGGCTGCAAAATAAATTGTTGTGCCTGCAAATGAAACGAATGTTCGAAGTCACTTGACTGCAAAAGTGCTGCCAAGTTTTAAAATTGCGGGTTTGTTGGAAAATATTTATTTTTTGTAGTTTTGTGAAGAAACAAAACAAAGAAAATTCACACAAAACTTGTTAAACGATATGCAGCCCAAATTTGTGTCGGGCGCTCATTGAAGAAATTTCCATCGTTTTTTAAGCGAAAAGATAGCCCAAAATGCGACAAAGCGCCCAATCTGGCAACACTGGATGTGGCCACTGTCGAGTCAAATTCTAATTCAACCTGTTTCGGTATTAGAATTTCGCGAAATAATTCCCAAAAATAATGTGAAAATGAAAGGGTAGCAAGAACTTTTTCAAGTTTAAAATACAATAAAAAAAATTCGCTTGAGCGCTGAAAGTATCTTTCGCTTTTGGCTCTAAAGTGGATTCTTATTTAGTTTACCACGATCGGTTGGTTAAGTCAGTCACTTAGCTGACTCTGCGGAACTCAGGTCGATAGATACCTATTCCCGTGTCGGGTGTACCAAATATAGTGCTTAATTATTATCAAACCGACCGTCGGATCCAACTCTTTTTTGTTTGACATTTCGACACCAGATCATACAAAAGTTACACATAGAAACAAAAACCGACACACAACACAGTATTACGCAAGTCAACTGCAGCTTGTTAACAAAAGTGTAACATAGTCGCATATACATACATGTACTGCATGACATTCAATAGAATTCAATAAAAGATTACCACACTCCATTGGGCAGTGGCATTCGGGTTGTTAGTCGCGGCTAGAGAACGTTGCAAAAATTGTGTTGAGTCTATTTCGCGTGCGGTAGCGGTTCCGGAGATTTGGCCGTCAACCAACTTGCATAATTTTATTAACAATTTGCATTTCAAAATTCGAATGAGAGATTTGACATGCCTGAGGTGAATCTTAAACTTGGAATATTTATTTGACATCTTATCTTGGGAGAACAACGCGAAACCCGTACGAAAATATAACTCGCACGTGATTACAATATCTGGGGTGGAAAAGATACAAATTGAGTTCAAGTTTTCAGCGAAACATGAATGCAAATTAATTTCTGCCTTAGAGTTGTTAATAAATTAATAAAAGTGGTATTGAATTATAAGTAAACCAATAGTGAGCCGTGATAAGCAAAAAAAAAAATTGTCAGACGGACAATGCCTTCTCATCGCGATGGAGAACTTGAAGCACTGCAAAATGGAAAGGCGAAGTCTGACATTTGTGCAGGCATGGGATTGGCATCTAGGGAACAGGAAAAACCACTTGGCGAACGGAAAAAAGCTGTTCTGAGACAGGTGAGATTGATGAGCTTCTTAAACTGTATTCTTCTTTGTTTTAGGTTAAAAAGAAACACCCACTCGTAGATATCAGTTTTTGTCTAAGGCCGCAGCAAACTCTAACGAAAAAGCGGAACATTGCTTAAAATGTATATTTGGAAATAATTCCATTTGTGAGAATTAAATCAGAAACAAATCAATTTATATGTACTTAGGTATTCGCAGTATATAATATTTTTATAAAAGCCGTTAAGGTCGTTGTATATTGCAGATCCTGCAAAAAGCATACCTGAAAGAAAGTGAATCTAAAAATTACAAAATTAATTTCCGTATTCAACAACAAAATTAATTGGAATGAACGCATATTTAAAAAAGATAATTTTCCAATAGCCAAAATCCAGATTTTCTATTTGTCAACCACAATCGGCTTAAGTGGCTTGCGCTTGTGTCAAAAATTGACAAAAATACAATTGTTTTCAATAAAATACCCAAAATGGGCTAAAAATCATATCACAGTCAAAAGATACAATATTTACGTAATCCCACGTTGGCTTAAGCTAGCTAACTCTCTCGAAATGATGTTGCAACCTCCCTTAAATTTTCTTCAGATTTTAAATTGACGCCGGTCCACTTGATGATTTTTTTTTTCGTCTTTTTGGTTTTACGAGTAGCATTGCATTTTCTGCTCCTGTTAACCAATATTTTGGTATTCAACATCAACTTGTTTTAATTTCAGGCAACTCCCAAGTGTCAATTACGTACCCAAGGAAAATCACTGAATTTTTTTTTTCGCTTTGATAGGATCGGAATACTATTTTTAGATCATTCACCTTGCCAACTTGTATTAATTTCCTTATCAGTCCGATAAGGAGCGTAGTACATCTTTATATATTTGTCAACCGTTTAAAAGCGAAGACGTTAAAATTTAATTTGGCATACCTGATCCGTTGCATTATTTATTCTTGTAAATAATCCCAAAAAAGCTGTACTGTTCGTTAAGGGATTTCACACTCAAAATTGGAATGATATCTCTTACCGGAAAATCGTATTTTTTATTTTTATTTATTTATTTGTTCTTGAAAGACAAAAGAGTCTTATGAAATAGTGAAGATTATATTAAGAATTATGAAACAAGCCACAGAATAAACATCTTTATGAGAGGGAAAAAAAGAATATAAAACGAAAGAATTCAACAATTAAACTTAATCATAAAAGAAAAGAATTGAACAATTAAACTTAGTCATACAAATCGTACAAAGAGTATAAACAATATCTACTGTAAAATAGAGCCACTTTATTGATGTTGTTACCTCAAATGAAAGCGATGGACTTCCATCAATGTAGAACACAATTTCCGCTGTGAGCTGAGCTATTTCATATTGTATTATAGAAAAAAAAAAACAAATTAAAAAATCCTGCCTTGTTAGATTATGTGACGAAAGGGTTTCCAAAGTCGCTTTGGGTACTTATAGATCAAAATTAATATATTTCTCCAACTAGATCAAAAGCCAACCACACATTGAAAATTTTGAAACAACAATTCGGAGGACTCCGTGTTTTACGAGGCACAACAATCCTGTTCCAGTGCCGTCGCGTCTTGGCAGTCAAATTACTACATCCAGCATTTGTCATATTGAAATTGATAAACTTTATTAAAATCAGAATCTATCGAATAGAAATACGATCCATTGAATTTTAACGAAACGGGAATTTGAATATCGGATAAGTCGCACTCGAACTTTCAAACTAAACAGATCTGAGAGTAGTGCAAGATGATCGAAACCGGTTTTTTAACTTCCACATAAATCAAAGTTGTGGGCTCTCGATTTTGGATAAAATTAATGATGCCTGAATCGTAAAATTCTGTTTCGTCCTGCCCGTGGTTGATATTGATATACCTATTGTGTGCGGTACAAGTCAGCATAAATTTATATGCTTCTGGATGAATGTGATGAAGTTAGTACTCCGAAAAGACTTCGATGTCAGTATTTCGCTTGAAATGCAAAAAAGGTTTAGCTGCTTAATAAAAACTCTCCGTTTACTTGCTAATTAATGGTGACGCTTACAGTTCAAGGTGGACCGATATCACTCTCCATTTCCATTTTAAACAATATCTGCTTTTGAAATACTAGGATTCACCTAAAAGACGCATGTTTCATATATACAGAGATTTCTGTTTTGAATTCCCACTATGTAGGTACATAATTGAAGCGTTGTTGTGGAATATTCAAACTAAAACTTCTGAATAAATGAATCTAATAAAATGGAACAATATGAGTAAAATAGAAACTTGTTTGGCACTTACTGTTAAGTACCCATCCCGCCTTGGAAGCAGTTATTAGATAGGTTACGTTCTTTGTAATACCTTGTATAATACCATTTATCAACCCAATGCATGTACGTGCCGAACTAAGAAAAAGGTTGACGTGTAATGCATTGCGCAATATTTCATTACTAGAAGTTTTGCATTAAATAAAAGGCGAAAATAAAATTCGAGTGCAGTATGCTTCGTCAGAAATAATGTCGTCGTTAATATTGTAAGAGTTTGCTGATCTTACGTAATTTCGTTCTAGTTTTTTAGTATTGTATTCGAATTTTTGTTTGTTTCCTGAAGTGAAAGCTTAATTTTATAAGAAATTAAATAAAAATTAGTTTTTCACAGTACAATAATCACATTTTGTATCTACCGAACGTGACCATTAGTAATTGCGTTTTTAATGGTTTGATATATTTATTCGACAAAATTATAATAAGTAGTCAGGGAAAATTCACGTTCATATAAGTTTATATTTCTTGTATTATTTATGCATAAATATATTTTATTTTTGGGTAGATACAAAAGTGCAAGTACTTATTTCAAAAAGGGCTAATAAACTCGTAATGGAAATGACACTTTCAAGGGAATAGGTTTTCGCCAAGATTTTATTTGCTTTTAGCATGTTTGAGCTTCAAAATTAGAGGCAAAAACCAAGCCAGTGCAACTCACTAACTTGATAAATCCAATACTTGGTTATACGATTATCAGGAAATCGGACGGAACAGGGCAGCATTTTTGTCATAGATGCGAGGACTTATTAATTTTTCTTGCAATTTTATGCGATTGTGTACAGTCGAGATGAAAAGCGAAAAACAAAATAAGAATACCGGTCTGTCACTCAGATGTATGGTGTTGTCTAGATACTAAAACGATAATATAAGATCGCGTATCATTTTGGGGCTATTTGATCAATTTTGGGGTCTATGCAAAGGAGGTATGTACCTACTTAGTATACGTATACTAATTTTTTTTTTAAATCTAACTTCAATTTTACGAACTCGCAATGTTATTTTTTATAGTTATTCATATAAAATTTACTTTCCTGATGTACAAAATATTTAAGTAAATGTTTAAAAACGAATATTAAGGGTCGTCCATTCGTTAACGTTTTATTTATGAAATGAACATGACGGACTTTCGGATGATTGTTGGATGCATTTAAAACTAAATACGTAGATATATGCGATAAAAATTTATGGATATTTCTGTTTTTGTGCGTTCTATTGAATATAGCCACAGCCTACTTAAAATAACAGTACGTTGCTGTCTGTTTAATTTGACATTGTGACGAGGGCTTAACTGCGCAGAAAATATTTTTTTTGGTGCTGTCTTAAAAGCATTAGATAATCTGATCACAAAAATCCTTATAAGAATATCCTTTCTTAAACATCTGCAAAATACTATCATCCGAATATTTGGATATTTGGGCGACTTTATAAATACATACATGAACAATCCGAAGATGGGACTAATAATTGCTAGAGTATATGCAACAAAAACATTCTATCCTTTTTGATGTTTGCATACAATAAGGACAGAAATGTTGTCCTGTTAACTGAAGGCAGATTCTTACATCTGTCAAAAATTTCATTCCTTTCATAGAAAACTGTCAGCTTTTTCTAAAATAGGTTGATGAAAATGAAGTTTTACCTGCAAGCTGATTACCTCGGTATATTAGTTTATCAAATAAATTTACATTCAGAACTTGTCAAAATAAAGTATACGCAATCAAAAAAAAATTATATGTATTCATGAAAACAAAAATGTTGACATCAGCTCCATAGAAACATCGCCACGCTCCTGTCTCCAAAGTGCTCACTCCGTTGTAACGTCATGCATAGCATGTCTAGCGGCAATTATAAACTTTCTGTTCTACAAACGTAATCATTATGAGTGGCGAGCGGTAATAATAATCATTTCTAGTAAATCTTACGAACTCACAAAAAATATCCGTGTAAAACTCTCTACTGCAACCTTGAAATACATTCAAGATGAACGTCAAAAAAGATTATTAGCGAAGCCTAATACAATTTGATTTTACAGATAAATTGATCGACGAGCTTTAGAAATTCTATTCCTTTATTACTCATTGTTATAGTGACTATCTGCATAATTACGATCGGTATACAATTACGATTCGTACGTGTCAGCCATTAATGTTAGCTTTGTTAGTATCTACTTAACAGATTAAAACGCGTTAAGCCTAAGCAAGTAGTATAATTTCCAAAGCAAATTAATACACTATCGTGAGAGTTGTTGCGGTGATTAGACATAATGATTGTATGTATGTATGTTGTATGTATTAATGAAATGGTTACAGAAAGACAAAAATGGCTGTGAACTTTTTACTCAAGACTGGTATGTCTGTACAAAAGTAAATTTATTAATTATTAATTAATTAGGAAATGCATTATATATGCAACAGACTTTGTCGTAATCAATTCCACTGAATATAATTCTACCTTCTAGTCGTATCTTAGAGGATTGACAATTTGAATATTTTTGAAGGTAGAAACTAAATGAAACTATTTGAATAAAAAAATAAGCTGGTGTTTGAGTAAAAGTTCAATTCCTCTATTTATTTACTAGCAGGTACCCGAGACTTCATCTACGTAGAATTAGTACTTCGAGTAACTCAATTAAAATATTTTTATCAACAACAGCGTCACATATCGGTTCCAAAACTATCCTATCTTTTAAGCGAACCAATCAGACCCACACATTTAAATTCATTGGTAAAATACGCGACAAATGTATTTATTTCTTACCAAAAGTATAGCTATCTATGATGATTATTATTATGCCTAACTTGAGAAATAATTGGTTCGTCGTTTAAGGTTGCATCCCCAACTTCATCACCTTCACATGTTGTTTTCGCAATAAAAAATAGCCAATCAGAGGTCCCATCTATCTACTCCTATACCAAAATTCATAAAAATTGGTTTTGCTGGCGTTAAAGGGTAAAAATCTTACTTTCGCATTTATAAAATTAGGATTTCATCAAGGCTACCTTGAATTTTCTGTGCAAAAAATTACAACTGACAACAGAACTAGGTATGTTTTCAAATAACAAAGTGATGCCAAATTTGTATAGCTATTTTGCGATCACCTTAGATGTGTGACTATCGCATTTTACTATCACAAAAGTGACTATCATCCATCAGCTTTCGGGGTTTCAACCCCTGATCTGATAGGTAATACGCAATATTTCCTATCTGTGCTGTGAAGTCCGGCGAGCGGTTCCGCACTGCAAAACCACACGACTACCGAAACAAATAGCGGAGATTTATGGCGTGATGTGTAGGCTGTAGGTAGGTACCTAAAATGCTTTCAATGGATGGAGCAGAAAGGTGAAAAGCTCAATATTCGGAGAAGTATTGCCAAAATACGGTTTTAAGATTTTTTTAATGAATTTATTTGCAAGTTGAATGAAGTAAAGTAAAATTTTAAAATGATTACATTGGAATAGGCACAGCTTTTGTGCCTTTTTTAGTGGAATAAATCAAAAAAATGAAAAATCAAAAATATAAAGTAGCCTATCGCAATACTCTATCCCGTAGCTTTCTATTAGTGAAAGAATTTTTCAAATCGGTTCTGTAGTTCCGGAAATTAACTCTTACAAACAAACATTACCTCTTTATAAAATAATGTGATTTGTTTATTTATTTAACTCGATCCCTTTTTATTGAGAATTTGTGTGAATTTTTATTTTTGAAATGAATAAAAGTGACCTGCAATTTTACACGCACGAATTGAGGTACTCTTTCATGATAGTCATAATACTCTGACTCTTGACATTCGCAAGAGTGGAAAATAAAACTGATAGAGAGAGGTATGTATGTATGTATTTTCCAGGATTTGAACCTGAAACCTCTCTTTATCAGTAGACTAAAACTTTAGACAAACCTCGTATTAAATATACTTTCCAAATTTAAAACTAAAACTATTGAAATTCCATTCATTCCAGACTCTAATGGTTATCTTCGCCAACTCTGGTGTCTTGGGCTGTGGAATGGCGGTAGCGATGCCTGCGGTTACCTTGGAACAGCTCACAGATAAGAATGAAGCCATTTACCTCACTCCATCAGAAGCGTCCTGGTACGGTGAGTACGAGTATGCCACTGCGATTACCTGATTTCCTCTTCTATAATGTAATTTCTCATATCGCAGCTTCGATAAATGCCATGGCGTGCCCACTCGGTGGCATCTTAGTCGGATACCTTCTCGATAAAATTGGCCGAAAGCGAACCATGCTTCTCAATAACATGGTTGGCATAATCGGATGGGCGTTAATGGTTGCAGCTGTGCAGGCCGACAAGGACTCCGTCTACATGCAGCTGCTGATTGGACGATTTATTATCGGTGAGTTAGTTCAGTTTAGTAAAACTAAGTTTATAGTATTATCTATTTCCACTGGCAGGTGTCATGACTGGACTCTTCTGCTCGCCCACGGGAGTATACGCAGCGGAAATCACTTTGCCAAATATTCGAGGGAAGTTGCTACTGGGAACGTCTGTCGCATTGTCCTTTGGCATCACTTTGATGTACATCCTGGGATATTTTATCAGGGTAGGTGATGATTGCTATTCCATGCGGCTCATTTGGTGAATATTTTTTCGTTACATTTTAGGACAGTTGGCGCTTGATATCAGCGATATCGTTGTGCTATCAAATAGTTGCGTTCATGTGTGTGATACCGATGCCAGAGTCGCCGAGTTGGCTAATGCAGAAAGGGCACAGTGAAGAGTCGCGGAAGTCGTTAAAGTTCCTTCGCGGATTGAACAAGAATGGTGAGTACAATTAGTCATGCGGCTTGTGTTTATTGTATGAGTTTATGAGTTTTTTTATTTATTTACTTCACTGATTTTCAACTGCGAATAGATATGGAAATTAGATTCGATTAGTCAACATATTCACTTCGAATGGTAGAAACATTTGAGTGGTCGTTCTAGGTCATTGCAATTACAGTCCATTCACTAGCAATGTCTCATTAATGTTGTCGCCCAGTTGGAAAATTGATTTAACAGTCGCGATGAAATGTAGCAATAGGAAAAGGGCATCGGTATGCATCGCTTCCGTTTACTCGAATATACCAAAGATCATAGTTAAACCTAAAAACCTTCTAGTATACGGTGACCAAATTCAAGATCAATAGAGGAATGGGTGCAAACCATAAATTAAATTTAAAAATAAAGCCAAGCGACGCACAAAATGATCTAGTGATTGTCGAATGAGTTAAATATAAAAATACAATCTATCCCATCCACGCTTCTTTATATATTTTCTTCTCAAATTCTACAATGATCTTGGATGCGCTAGAAACTACGTAGTTTGCCTAAAAAACGGATCAACACGATGATCGTGACCAGAGAACGAAAAATGTTTATTTCGCGATATTTCAAGGCACTCCTATAACTAACCAATAAACTCATCAGCCAATCTCCATTTCAACACAATCATTAAAACTTCCTCAAACCACTCACTAATTTGCCAATCATTTCAGACAACTGCATATACCCCGAATTCGAGACGGAACTCAGCCAAATCAAGAAAACCTCACAGATAGCTGCCACCGACGGGAAGCAATCCCTCTTCCAGTCGATCAAGGAGCCCGAAGTCTACAAACCGCTCCTCATCATGATCGGCATGTTTTTCTTCCAGCAGTTCTCCGGAGTGATTGTGGTTATTGTGTACGCTGTCAAGATCGCCATAAATGCGGGCGTTAAAATAGATCCAGTACTGTGCGCAGTCATAGTGGCTCTCAGCCGAGTCCTAACCACATGCTTCATGGGTTATGTCCTGGAGAAATGGGGACGACGTCCCGCGGGAATTGTGTCGGGCCTGGGAATGGGCATCTGTATGCTGCTAATCGCCTCTGGGACATGGTTTCCCGTGATCCTCGAAAAGGCACCATTTCTACCGGCAGTCTGCATCGTGTTGCAATTCATGTTCAGCACCCTGGGCCTGCTCACACTGCCCTTCTACATGATATCTGAGGTCTTTCCGCAGAAAGTAAGAGGCGTGGCATCGGGAATGACCGTGTGCATCGGTCTCGTCATGTCATTCATCGTGCTCAAGATCTACCCCAGCATGGAGGAGTACATGGGTAATGAGAACGTGTTTGCGTTCTACGGAGTCGTATCGCTAGTAGCAGTAGTCTATGTGTACTTCATCCTGCCCGAAACCAAAGGCAAGAGTCTCCTCGAGATTGAAGAGTACTTCAGGACCGGACACTTCCCCAGCGATCAGAAGACAGACATCGAGATGAGAGAGGTGTTTGTCAAAACCTAGACGGCCATCAACCGATGGAAGTGTAAACCAAGTGCAAATTGTTACCGAAAGGAGGAATTATCGTAAACCAAAAGACTGTAGCCACAAATTTATAGGATAGTTATGTTATAATTGTTTTGGGATGTTTAAGCACGGTTTTCGGCTGAAATGCGGGCCAAAAATCAAGAGATTGTAAAATAAAGAACAAGCTGTGAAGTATTTTGCTCTTTGGCTTTCATTTTTATCGCCGCCTGAAATAAAAGTGAGACCTTCTGCAGTGTACATATATTTCGAATTTAGACATTTATTCAATTAAACATATTTTATTTCATTTCTTAACAAATATACATTTTAGTGTGGTTAATATTTTGGGTACATTTTTTTTTTTTTTTTTTTTAATTAAATTGGTTTTTTTTTCAGACGAAAATTGTTACAAGGATTTTTTTAATTTTTTCATTGCTTTTTTAATTTTTGTTTTATTTTATTTCAGAAACTTGAGATGAGTGACAATAATTATTGCATTCGTTGTATTGCCTAATTAATTATACAATCATTTTGTTTTATATTTACAATTAATGCAAATAAATTAAGAAAAACAATACAAAAAATAAATAAATAACTCGAACACATAATTTAACAATTTAAGTTCCAAAAAGTTCAAAGTTATTTTCGTTTACCCAAACCGACCCACATGTAGTTCGGGTCCAAAAACTGCGATCCGTGGTAGCCTTCAGGGTTCAGTGCCACTAGTGACCGTACCCGTTGCGATGGTCGATAATTGCGGATTGCGTGAAGAAATGCAGCTGTGCCTGTTGGTTTTGTGCCATCGTTGGCTAGCTCTTCCCTTAGCATGGAAATGGGATGATCACCCTCTAAGAGATTCTCCTCGTTGCCGCTCAGTGCGCCTTTCTCCATGAACTCCATGTTATTTTTGAGATTCTTAAAGAAGTCGCCGAGGTTTGTCATGGCTCCTGGAAGCAAATTGAAAGGAAAACTCAAGATTTTCTACTATTTGTATACAATATTGGCATAAGCGGCATGTATTGTTTTTGTAATGAAAATATATTTGAAGAAACAAATAAATGTTGTAGAATTTTTAAGTGAAATAATTATTCATTAGAAAAAATCTTCCAGAAATGCCATCGACAATCCAATTCAATTTATTTTTTCGAAAATGTAAGTTTTCCTACAAAATGAAGTAATTTGTCTTCGAAAGCAATTCAGGTCATTAAGGCACATTCTGACATACATATTTGTGTCATCACTATTTGCCGCAAAACTAATGTAAGCCCGAACCATAAGTTGGGGAAACTATAAGAATACAACAGTTCACTTAAATTTTGGCACGTTCTCTTTGCATGCATTTACGTCACACGAGATGTAGTCGAATAAAAAAACCCGTATACTTGGCGTTGTATTGTGTTAAGATTCCGCCAAAGTGCCTTGCCGTTAAAATGGAAAAAATATATGCATGACAATATAAGTTGCAATATCAGTCGGTCAGCTGTCACATTTAACCTTCAAAAACAAGAAATCAAGCGAATGTCGTAATCTTGTACTTTTTTGATTAACAAGCATGTATAGGCATACAATACTGCTTTTGCGAATCCGTTACATTTTTAAACTAGAAACATGATCCACGATTAGACGTGTATTCGATAAACTTACAACTTTGGACATTAAAACTTTATTTTGGGACAAATCCGTCATTTACTTCTTTTCAAGTTCACAAACAAGTATGTATAGCAAAATCAGTCTAACAAGTTCTTATTACGATTACGAGAGGGCGTTAGCGATAATTACTTGTTTGGGATGATGTAAGCGTGCCCCAAAATGTCAGATTTTATGTTTGGATCAAATGGAATAACGGGCAATAAATTTTATCTGACTCTTTTTAACATACATGCATGAGACAGTATTTCGTAAAGGCCAGAGTCCGGAACTCCCGGTACAATCGAATCGATATGTCGGGCTTTCATCCCGCCAAGTCAAAATCTTAGTTGTCAAAAATGCACTCAATTTTCTTCGCGTAGTTTAAAAAACTCGTTTTAATAATTAGATGTTTCATAATAAATTGTTATCGCCTATCATATGTCAATTGTCAAATGTCATCCGAATCGAAATGGTGGTCAAACCAAGGCGGTCCGGAATGTTCTATTTATTTCTCTCAATTGTAGGTAACAATTGTGAATAACAGCGTTGACAAAAGATGACAGCCCGATGCGAAAAGAATTTTGTAAAGTCTATCTATAATAGACTGTATTTTTTCATTGCCAAATGTCAAATTCAACTTCGATTGAGGAAAGAAAAAGCAATTTAATTCCGAAACGAAGGATAATTTCGACAAACAGGGCTTATGATACTGGAGCCAAATCTGATTATTCATCATTCGAAAAAAAAACATGAGAAGCTTGCCTAAGACCAGTGTGACCGTTACAGAATTCTGAAAAGTCGCAAGAAAAAGGGCCAATGAGAAAAAAAAAAGTTATAATTCTAAAGCAAATTAGCTTGTTTAGAATTTTTGAACGATATTTAACAAGTACTGGTTCGCTAATCTCTATAATAGTTTTGTGATCGGCAGCTGCGTTACATTTAATGAAATGAAAACAATTTTAAGCGCCTTCTCCGACTAAAAAAGGGCCAAAAAGCAAAAAATTGTGGCAGGCTCTCGATAAAAGTGCCGATTTGCAACTTTATTCGCACAAGGGTCACCCTGCCTAAGACCATACACCAAGACGCTGTTGCACACACATTAAGCGGGCTACAGAGCTGGAACAATCATTTTAAAATGCTTTCAATTAATTTAATTTTATTATTTTTCACAATTCGAATATTCGATGAGTTGCAGCAAACAAAATAAAATTCAAATTCATCAAAACATTGATATTTTTGGAGATTTAATTGAGTTTTCTAACTTTAAAGTGACGCGGTAGCAACTTAATATGAGTGTGCAGACGCACAGTATAGAATATAGACTATAGATATAGAGCAGCCATACTCAACCTTTTTTCAATAGGGGCCACAAAGGCGTTTTAGCTGTGGTGCCTCGGGTCGCAACGCAACATAAACATATTTACTCAGCTATTAATAAGAAACGTTATTTAAATTTGCAAGTTGAGTATAGCTGCTAAAGACTGTAGAGTGTCCATAAATTATTTTATTGCTACCCACTAAATTTATATCACGCATCTGACAGTCGTTTATCAATAGCCCGGCTAGCTCAGTCGGTAGAGCATGAGACTCTTAATCTCAGGGTCGTGGGTTCGAGCCCCACGTTGGGCGAAGTACTTTTTTTTGTTTTATTAATTTTTTGAATATAATTATATTTTGCGCACGAAGGCCGCCATTGTGCGTTTCCGCAATTAAAACTTTTTCCCTTCCGCGATAATACAATATTTTTTCTAAGTACAATCCCAATACAGCAAAAGAATTGAGGAAAAAATAAAATAAACAAAAAGAAAATGCAAAACACTTTCGCTCCAAAGGATTTCGGTACTCACCAACAGATATCGAGGGGATGAACTGGGTCTGATGTGTTTTAAATTTCTGCCGCTTGAATGCCGCCAAGGCATTACGTTTGTTGTTTGCGTCACCATCCAAATAACTGTACAACAGTTGTCCTTCCGTTGGACCAAACGAAAGCGGATGCTGCTGTCTTTTGATTATGTTCCAGGCGTAGTTGTTCTCCTTCGAATCAAGTGGCAGTGCCCCCTTCTCTAGTTCCTCACTAGAAGCGGCTCTGTTCTGAAGGTCACGTCGCATAAAATCCAAAGGAACTATTGGGCCAGCTTCGGTTTCGTCCTCCTCCGGATACGATATCTCATTTAAACCGGCAGGTGATGATGAGAATGCCGTTATTGTGTCTTCATTCGAAGACTCGATTGCAGGATATCGTTGGTGGTGGTGGCGTTGATCGTCTTCCAGTGGGCGATGATGAGTTCGAAGTAGACGATGCAAACTTCTCAGATTGTGGCTGAGGGTCGCGGACAAATTGGGTACTGATAGAGATTGAGGTGGTGCGGGTGAGTTTTCATCCAAAAATTGCTTCCCCCCGAGTGGGTAAATAGGCGACGCTGATACAGATTCTAATTCTTTTAAGGGTTGAAAACTAATTTCAACTAAGGATGAATCGCTTCCGGTTTCGACGTTCTTTTGATGATGGTGATGGCGGCGGTTGTTGTCGTCGTCGTCGTCGTAGCTGCCAGAGCCGACGCGCCTTACACCAATGCCACCGTTGTCGCTTTCCAAGATTAATCGATTGCCATAAGGTGTTGGGTGTGATGTGACTGCAAGAAAGCAAGAAAAGTAGTTAAAAGTTCAAATGCGCGCATACTACTGCCAGTGAGTGGGTTTTTCTAATCGGTTTCAATTTGATGTTTTTGTTTTTGAATTGGCTACGTGATTTGTTAATTCGTCTCAGGGGAGTTGAGGATGTACATTGTACACTTTGGGCCTGCTTCCGCTGAGAAATTGGCTTCTGAATGTTTTCGTAAATAATTCGCGTTCTTTGAATGATGAGAAGTTGAAGCTGGCAAAAGGTTTCGCGGGGAGGCAGCTAATCACAAATTGGGAGGATTGTTTCTAACAAAATATAAAGGACAATGACAGCAAGGCTGCTCTGAGATTCGCACAGAATGAAAATGAAAGAGTTTTGTAGCCAAAGTCTCGATTTTGAGGAAGGGATAAACGAGGTCATCTTACTTTCTGGAAACGGTTTAGGAAATCGTTTTGTTTGGTATCATTTTGCAGAACGCTCCCGGAAGACCCTTACAACAAATGCCCCACGAGACAATTGCATGACTTTTTGTTGATGTCGAATAGATTACATAAAGCATATACCTAAGTCCGACATACGTCCCTATGCACTCAAACAAATACCTCTCGCGTCACCAATCGACTGTCTTATTTTAAATTCGGTATAGGAACACAAACACATACATTGAGTTTTACATAAATGAAGAAGAATCGATCTAAGAGGACAGATAAAGGAAGCATCCTAGGCTTCTTTAGCAAGTTTTGGAAGGGTCAATGCAGCAGGTGCGTAAAGCAGGAGTTGGATTATTGAAGTCTTTTATAGCTCATTATTTTTTCCGGAGGGGGCCCTGGTACAAAGTTGCCTTCCCCACCCCAAAGAAAAAGCGACTGTCTACAGATCTTCCTCGTTTGATTTCTGATGATTCTTTGGGTAGAAAAGGTCTTTTACTACATCAAAGTATAAGCTGTCTACTGTGACGTCGGAGTCCCTATAATTTAACTAACCATAAATTTACACTTCCCTTTGCCAGCAATCCAATGTCAAAGACCTTTGTCAACTTCAATAGTGAAATACTCACCATCTGTATATATTTTAAAGACTTGTCACTTTGTTGAACTTTTTCTTAAATGAAAATTTATGAACAGTCCCAATCTAATGTCAAAGGCCAATGCCCCTAGGCCCATTAGCCAAGAAGAAACATTAAAGAATTTTGTTTTAGGTTTTTGTTCGACAAGGGAGAGTCGACAACGGAGTAAGTGTGCTATCCTCAAAGGTTCAAGTCACAATTGGGAATTTCACTTACACATATTCCACCGACGATGACATGTGCTCTAAAGACTCGGGACATTCAGCGTCGACGATTAAGACAACCTCAAAAAAAGTATTCCCTTCGAGAATTACGAGATTAAATGTTTCTTCTTAACTGGCAGCAGTCCTGTTTGGCACTTCCTACGATTTGGTATACCAAATTTAAGCGAAACCCTTTGAAGACAGTATTTTATTTGAGACTTCATTGAACAGACCGCGTAGACCACAAAATCATCATTTTGCTGCATGACTGCCACCCATTCTCGGAGTTAATTATGCAAAAGTTGTGATGATTCTTTGGCGCTGCTTTATGGGCCATTCTTATGTGGAAGGATATACCTTTGGCTGTGTGTTAGGCCTCCGCACAATCATTATACTAATTGTGCAGTTGCTATATTCGCAGAGTGGTTTGCTTGGAATTTTATGTCGTGTACTCAGGGACGTAAAATATGTTCAATTGATTTTGAGGAGCAGTATTAGGCCATTGGAGATATATATGTTGGCCATGGGGCGATAATATATTTTTGTTTTTTTATTTTCGCGAAATTTTATAGCGAAACACTTAAGGGAATTAGAGGCATTTCAAAATAAAATTGCACCGAGTGTTGGAGTTGGGCAAGAGATGGGATACGAGCAAAGGAACGAGTATTCGATATTTTCATTGAGGACTTGAGCGGTCTAAGGCAACTATAAAGGAGCAACATTTGAAGCTGTATATACAGTGAATTTTGTTGCAGCAGTGTAATTTAAGCTGAATTAAAAAAAACCTGCAACATTCGGGTTGTTAAGTTGTGGTTTTAAGTAGTCTTGCACTTTCATGTTTTTTTTAACTTCGATCTCAGCAAAGCACAGTAAAGTAGGATTTTCAGCACGCAATTATAAAAACTTCTGTGAGTCTTCGAAGTATCAAGTAGAGCGTAGTTGTTGTAATTGCGTGCTGCAAATCCTACTTTACTGTGCTTTGCTGAGATCGAAGCAAAAAAATACAGAAAACAGGCCTATTGGCAATAGAATTAAGTCATTTTGCGATATGCTGTCAAAATTCATTTCACACAAAACGACGCTTAGTTTCTTATAAAGCGCGATAGAAGATAAAAGTTGGTCAGCTTACGTGAATGTCACAACGATATAAGCGAACGCGAATTGGCGAAAGGTGTTGGTTTCAGATGTATTTATTTTTGACAGTATTGGCACTTTCGAGCTGTATATTGATTCAGGAGAGAGGTATAGATATTTTAAATTTTAAAGACCAACAGTGCCTATTATGCAAAAATCAATGAAAAGTTTTTTCATCATCATCGGCACCTTCAGTTTTTTTAATGCTTAGCCAACTAAAGTCTTCCTCCAACTTCCAGGCATATTTGGAGGTCCAATCTTTGCGAGATTTTTTCCTTCATTTGCTTGCTCGCCAGATAATACGCGATACTAATAACCTTTTTTAATGTCCAGGCTAAATTTTTCGAACTCACAATGGCGAACTTTTCCATACAAAATTGCATATTACGACCTACAAAATATTTAGTGTGAAGGTTAAAAATGATTTTTAGTAAGGTCTAATGTATTGTCAAAAATCTGTGTAAAAGATCTTAACATTTAATTTAAAAAAAAACAAATTCTTTAGTAATTTTGCTAATGGACCGTTATAGCATATGAACCCACCCCCAAAAAATATTCTTTGGTAAGATCTAAGCACATAAAGCACCGGGGACCTTTATTGCGTATGCACAACGTCACGCAACCTTGCCACGTAAGATGAGTGGAATAAATAATAAGGAAAAATTTGTGACTCACATTTTGGTCAGCCATTTTGTTAAGGTTGCACGAATTATGAGAAAAATCCACCTACGGAGAGGATGGGAGGAAAACGGATCTCTCTTTCTAATGTCATGGATGATTTTTTTTCTAAATAATTCGATCGATATAAACTGTTATAAGTTTTAGCTCACCCACAGTAGGACCTAAACCAACTTAGCGACATCTGTCTAAAGATTGTTCTGACTGGAGACGCTCATTGGCTAAAGCCCAGGTCCACCCCGGACTATATGACTACCTTTGGTAGTTCTCTGAAAATATGTCAATAGAAAGTAAGTTTGAAAGTTATTATGCAGTTTTTAGAATTTGATGACCTCTCGGTTTTCAAGTATACTGATGGGTCATCTTCACTGGCTTTGTCTGTCTGTCCTGCAGGGTGCTCATATACCTAGTTCAATAAGTTTGTTCATTAAGTTCCTTTGCACATTTGCCTTGGGACTAATTTTAGAAAAGACATACGACTGCGGCAAATCTTCTGTCAATTAGAGACAGATTTGATCAAAGTGGACGATCTGCTATTAGTAGATTCACTCCTCCTTGTATGCTATCAAGTATGTAAAAGCAATCCCTGTAAATGGGAGCAATATTGAAGGCCTGCTCTAGACCATTTTTGAATCGAGAAATATGAGTTCTTTCAGGCTAAAGTACCTTTTACCTGTAAATAAGTAATCTAATTTTGAGGACGCTGATTTTGGATATTGGGTGAACTACCCGGTTATTATAGAACTGACAATGCCTCCAAGAAAGGTGCATGGGTCCCGTGGGATGGTCGTCTATTTTAGTTAGTGGCGAGGTCGATCAATTTTTCTGAGAAAATGAGATGAGCTGTGCCTTCTGTGCATTAAGTTCAGCTTGACAGAATTCAGAGAGAGCTATTAATATTGTTCCTCAACTCAATGCAGGCCTTTGTATCTGTTGCTTGTGCTAAGCCTCTAACCCATTAACTTCGTCGAACCAGTTGCGTCGTTGTGGAGAAGCTGCTTTTTGTTGTGGAGTTACAGATACGGAATTGGTGGCTTGAAACCCTACAATTTGACAGCAGTAGATGACAGCTGCACCAGCGGGAGTAAAACCCAGCAGCAATACACTAGGTCTGTTCCTTCACTTTTGTAGCAAGAATTGAAAAGACTTTTAAAATGGCAGTGGTGGGGATAAATTTTCTTAGAGAGAGAGACACTTGTAAAAAAGTTAGGGAACGCTTTTGTAGCAATCTATGAAAAACGACAGATATTCCAAATTTTAAAAAAAGTTTTACGAAATGTCGTTAAAATATCTGATAAACTCGAAGAATTTGCTAATTTACAAACAAAATTAGTTGATTCATCTACCTAGCGATGAAAGTGATTCGGAGTTAATCGAATTCATGAATCCGAGTATATGGAACAGCTTGTACTGATTATACTACAAGCATTCGAGAAGAGGAAAAATGGAAACAACATTACAAATTACGTGGAGGAGATTGTCCTTTCTTACTCCTTACAGCGAGGAAGAATTTCGTCGCCACCAAAAGAATCAAAGGAGAACATTCAATTTTATTTTTCCGCCTGTTGATACCATTTTAATAAACAAGAAATCAGAACAAATGTCAAATAGGACAACAAGTTTCGAATCGGCTGTTAATTGACAGCTTTTTCAATTCTTACACCAAGAAGTTTGTTGAGTAAAAATTCGTAAGATTCTCAGTGGAGGGGTAATTTCTTGCTCTCTCGATGCCGCTCTCTTTTACGAATTTTTCGAGCTTAGGAACAGCATTGAGTAAAAATTCGTAAAAATTCGTAAGATTTAAAAGTAAAGGAACAGACCTACCGTCCCCTTCGCTTGAGCTCTCCCAATCAGCCCAAAATTAGCCAATGTAAGCTCCATTCACAAATCATATTCATATATTCAACCTCCATTATAGTGACCACATGCCTTCTGTATTGACATTGTCACACAAATAGATCCGAAAATATACATTCTGCTGAATTTCAATTCATTGGCAATTTTCACCGGAAATATGAGACTATAATAAACGCCGCCGGCCGGCAGATGCCTCTTTCCAAAAATGGTCTTTCATATTCCTTCGCTAATTAAAATTCATAGAAAACTATTCGTTGCTTCATTCATCGACTGATGATTATCACTATCCAAGGGCATGTCACAGTTGTACGCATCCAAGCGTTGTTACAAAATTGAAAATTTGCAATCGATTAGACACTCATGCCCGCACGCACACACGTTATCGCTGTTGATTAGCAGCCATGTTAACCGCCCGAAAGGATGAGGCAGCAGAAGGCACAGTGCCATTGATGCAGTTAATTAAAATGTTTCTTAATTAATGTTGCAGATCTGCGGATAACAAAGAATTTCATACGCAAAAGTTATGATTGCGTCAACAATGCGAACTCAAGTCTTCTGTGCACTATTGACATTTTTATTTAAATCTTTGGACTGGAAACAGATTACAAAGGGACTCGGTCCTCACAGAGGCACGCATGGGGTTTGCTCGCAAATACACAGGTGTTGCTAGTGAAGACATGTACGCAAGAATAGGCTAAAGTTTCAAGTTCGCACCAGATTTCTTTTATCAATGGGACGGTTTACGTGACGTGGGATTTTCCCCATATGAAGATAACGCAGCGGTACGTTGACATTAAGAACTATGGAAAAATGTGTTACAGCAGACAACCCCCAGAATTATTCCATATCGGTGAATGAAAGAGATGTATGTAACTGGTTGCATCGGTAAGACCATGACAATGGAAATAAAAGGTCGATGGTGTAGCCGAATTCAAGTGACGTCATGATGATGGGTATAAATTACGTAGGTGACTGAGGTGGGAATATTAACTGTAGACAAAATTATTGTAGAAGACGTTTTCTGCACTTTGCGGACCTTTGTTGAGACGTTCGGAGGAAGGTTGGTATGGGACCACATTCGTCATAGAAAATGTTTTCTTTATATCTTCACTGCAGACGAATGAGGGGTAGGTGGACAGCAATACTTAGGCAGCATATGATATATAAGCTTTTTTGAGTTATGGATGAGAAGCTTTAAAAAAGGTTTATTTCCCTTGAAGGGAAATGATCCTGTAGAGTAAAATTGGTCTGAAAGTAGCACCATGGAGATTTTTTTCGACTTCATTTGACTTTGGCTTTTGGCGACAGTGGCTTCTCTTTCAAAAATAACAACTCCTACACAGTCATTTGCAGTTCTCAATCGTGGAAAGCTTTCCACGATAATATAATTCATTGTGAATTCTCTTACAATCGCATAAAAGTAACAAATCCGATGGCACAGAACCATAGAAGCCATGTCTTCTCAGGTGACTTTTTTAACATCAGGTCATTTGAAAAGTCTGCACCTATCAACTTTGCTCTCAATAAAGGACATTATCTGTCCCAAATATTCTTAGACAGAAAGCAGTACCAAAAACAAAAACAGAAAATGTTATAATAATTAAAAATTCATTTTCTAAGATATTTACCCATGCTTGAAATTTCAGCTTCCTAGGCTTCAAAATTCTCTTGATCTGACAGAGCATTCCATACGGGGAAAAGAACTGTTTTCGATTAAGGCTCTCGATTCAAGCAGGACTGCTGGACGATACTGACCCGGGCTGTCTATCAAATGGAAATTAGTGTCCTTGGGTTGCCAACCATATAGGTAGATTCGTAAAGGGGACTGAGAGAGCCGACTAACTGGTGGAAGTTTCTTCCCGAGATATACCTCACACGTATATTTAAGTTTTTTCATAGGGTCAATTTAAAATGTTCGAAATATTGTTTATTTTTAATTGTTTAATATACCTGATTTAAGATTGTTAAGCTTGATTTATTAAAATTGTATAAACTTTGGTCTTTTAGTCTAAAACACTGTTTCTAATGGTTTCCTCCTGGTTCGAAAGGGTTACAAGGGGTTCGACTTCGAGTCAAAAGGGTTACAAAGGGTTCGAGTTCGAGTCAGAGTTATCCAAAGTCTTGACTCTGCTTTTTATTATTAAACGAAAATTTTCGGGTTATAGTGACTATAACATCGAATACTTTGATGCATCTGACAGATTTCATAAATGTTTGACCAGCTTGCAATAGAGCTAAAACAAAAAATTATATTTTCGAAAAACATACCATAAGTATGGATGACTAGTCAAAAGACAAGGTAAGTTTTGGATCCATTAAAATACCTACAGCCGAAACTGATTGGATACAAATAGCAGTTCTTTTATTTCTCCGTTTGATCGTTTTTTACTGAAACTAAAACTGACGCCTCGAACGCGATTAAATTCAATAGAACCATAGACTTTCTGAACTCCTCAGGTTGGTATTGAACTTCGCTCCTATTATCTTTGTTTTATTTACAGGCCTCATGTCAAGGGTCGTCAATTGGGGTTCGAAAACGGCGCTTAAAAGACACATAAACCAATAAATACGATATTGTTAAAAGTTATTGAATGCGTGCTCTGCCGAATTTTTCCCTTTGGTAAAATTAAGTTATTTTTCATATATAACACTCTTTTTTAAAAATTGCAACAAATAATGAAACTAAATTATTTTTGATAAGTTCTTTTTTGATTTTGTTCAACGTTGTTTGTTTAAAAAACGATATTGACAAAGTTGATTGAATATATTTTTTTACAAAATCACAGGCCCAGTATTGTATTATTAGAATTACTATTATTATTAACTTTACTTTGTATTAATACAACAGCAGCACTAGCTACCAGGGCTACCAGCTGAAGCATAATATATTCAGTGGACTCTGATCAGAATTATTCCTATGAAATGGAATAATCTAAAACAATTTTGTAACGATACAAAGGAAATATTAAAAATAAAAATGTTCTGTACCTAAAATTAATATTGACTTAAATTCTTTTTAAATTCAAAGCTAAAACCAAAAGCGTTTGTTTTTTCGTAATACTTTAAGCAACAGTTTTTTTTTATTTCGCTATCTATCTTTCTTAAAGAGCAAACGATTTCGATAACAGTAAAATTTTATTAACAATTTCGTTTGTAAATCTGATTTAATCCGATCTTTTGAGATGTCTTTCAATCAGTTGATTTTTGCTAGGAAATGTTTACATATTGTAGTGGATTTTTCTATGGAACAGAAGACATCTATAGAAAAATTCACTACAACATTTATTTTTCTAATATTTCATTTAATATTAATATTCATTCAATTTTATTGTACTTTTTACATATAGGTTTTAGTTTAAAAACAAGAGCGAAGACCGAGGGTAGTTCATATACATATTTTGTGTACAAGTACAAACAATTTTATTTAAAAATATTTCCAAACAAGAGCAAAAATCTGAAGCTGTGGTAAATTTCTTAAGAAACAAGGGGAAATCTCCCTTCTAAGTTAAAAATTGAAATTGATCTTCAAACAATAACTAAAGAGTCACAAATCTGCCGCTGTAACAAATGAACTAATTTGAAATTGATCTCCAAGTCCATCTTTAGGGATAACTTTAAAATTAGCAAACAACTAACAATTCACAGATTCAAAACCACAATTATTTTTTAAAACCTTCACCAACACAAAACTTGTTCTCACCTTTCAAAATCAAAGCCAACAGCACAAGTCTCTTGATATATTGCACCGGTCTCATGGTTGTTCCTTTTTGTTCTTATTTTATGTAATTCTGTTAAATATTTAGTTTAATGTTTTCACAAAATAGCATTTTTATTTTGATTTTTTTTTTATCAGCACTTTCCGTAAGATGTATTAAAAGAAAAGGAATACTTTAAACCACTTTTTTAAAATTAAATTAAAATTTAACAGCCAATAATAAACCCTTTAATTCACTCTATTCACAATATTGCAGATAACACTTTATTGAACCTGTTGAGCACTGAGCTATGATCCGATAACTAAAGTCAAATCTGAATTTGTCAATTCTTTTATAGGTTCATCAGCAACAGCTCGTGGTGCAAAACTTGGAGCAGCTTCAGCCAATGATTGTCTCATTGGGGGATGCCTTTCGCCCATCCCATCAAAAGCACACCTGTTGGATATAAGATATTCACCTACAAACATTCGTCAAAAAGGAAAAAAGGACGACACCAACGTGAGATAACCACTCATACCTGTATATCGGTGTTGTGCGAATCGCAGCGACATGCGTAGAAAGGATAAAATTATATTGATGGCAACACTGGAAAGGTGGCATCGCATCCGATGAGAGGTGAAATAAGTTACTGGTGGTGTTTTCGGTGTGAGTTTGATTTTCTTGGTTTGCATGTAATCGTTGTCAACAGAGTGTCTGCCGTTTTATTCAATTATGCTATAACTTAAGAATATTTCATGTGACTGACTGTTTCGGGTTACTCAACTGACTTTCAATCAAGTTGACGCTTAAGGCACCCCCTTTGATGGACAACGGCATCAACATCTAAAGTAGATCACGAAAAGCGTTTACCTCCATCGAAAAACTGACCAATTTCTATAAGCGCAAATTTTTAAAGTCTTTTACGCTAATGGATGGGAGTTCGAACGAAAACTCTTGAAGGAAGCAGTAAAAATCTCGGTTTATGGCTCAAGTTGCTGACTGTTTTTATTTTATTATGACGCCGACGCCTTTTGAAAGGTGTCGAAAAAAATTATGAAGGTAATGGAAACATTAACACTCATCACATAACAGATGGTGAATATCCTTGCAGTATTTGAAAAATTAAAGGTTTACGATTCAACCCATTCGATGATGGTGCTCTTTAAACTCATCTGAGTTCAGTGCCGGCTCCAGCCAAACTACCGCACTGTGCAAGATTTACAGAAGGCGCTATTTTTTCATATTTGCACACATGCATAAGTCTCTTCCACATCTCTCAGAAGGTACACTTTCAATGCGTTTTTTTACTGCGGTATTTTTTTTTTTTTTTTGAGATTTTTGAACTAGATTCTCTTGTAAAATGGAAGTGGATGAGCAAGTTATATACATAGATGAATAGGGCGGAATATTTTGAGATTATGTAGGTAAGAACTGAGCTTGCGTGAGGTCTAGTGGGATTTTTTATTTTGAGCTAGATTCTCCTTGAAGTTGCAACATTGCAAGTGATGTGAGTTAATGTGCAAGAAATAATTCAGCACAGGTGTGATGGATGTTGTTATTTTGGACTTATTTGAACAAGCTTTTTGTTTAAAATGCAAATGGCAGTATTTGTTCGCGCAAGATAAAATTAGTTTTTCTTTCCTAGCAATGCGCCCCCAGAACTTGGCGCCTTGAGCATTTGCACATCTTGCACATATGGTTGCTCCGGTCCTGTCTGAGTTTGAAACGCACGAGTGCCAAGGAAATAAATACCCTGGGTATAAGTATCGAGTTTAAACCCCTGACAAAAAAAAATGGAAAAAGTGTGAAAAACAGAAAGAATTTGTGTGATGGAAAGCTTTTCAATTGTAGGTCCCTACTATTTGTCCACTAATTAAAATTAAAATAACCTTTTGACAGTGAATCGTCTTCAGTCTTTCTTGCTTGGGGACAGATGATGGACTCCCCACAAAACTTACAACCGCATTCATTTTATCTGTCTGAATCTACAGGTACTTATTGGTTAATGGAAAAGCAGTTTTGACAGAAACGGACTTGACAAGTTTGGGTTTAGGATCATTCACAAGTCTGTTTAAAACTGACCTTTGCGCACGAAGCAAATCGCATATTTACGTATCTCACTTGACTTGATTCCAATGTAACAATGAACCCTTTCAGGACAGGTCAGCATAGTTTTTCAACCGAAATCAATAAGTGGAACCGCTCTTAGCTGTAGTCAAATAGTTCGGCAAGATAAAATGAGCAACAAAGGTACAAAAATTGACCTTGCGAACGGGACAAATTCATTTGGAAATGCAGAGAGGTATTGCTGTAGCTTATAAGCTTATAAGTTATATAAAGTGTGGATCACTTTAATGATCTTGGTGTTATCTTTGACAAGAAGCTCAACTTTAACCTCCATTTGGATTCCATTTTTAGTAAGGCAAGAAGCCGATTGGGACTTATAAAAGGTTTTTCAAAAAAATGTAAGGACCCATTATCACCAAACTTCTATACGTGATTTATATTGGGACCCCGAAGTTCGTCTTCCCTCCTACATAAGTCGATTAGAGTTGCTGAATATGCAGACATTGGAAAAACGAAGAGAAAAATCAAATGCTTTATTTTTATTTAGCATCCCGACTGGCAACATAAACTCCACCTATATTCTTAGTTCTTTAAACATCAATACTAGACTGAGGGCAACAAGGAATCCAATATTTGTATATCAAAGGACGTCTCGAAGTAACGACTTGACGAAGGATTTTAATAAGTTCAATCATGTGATTGATTTCAACCTAACAAAATTAAATTTAAAACTAATTTTAAAATAAATTTAACATATGTTTAAATAACTACCTTTTTTTAAAAAAATGTTGTTAGTAATTGATTAACTGTGGATTAAATGTTTAGTAGTTAAATAGATAAAATTAAAGATTTAAAGTCCGCAGTCTTTTGACTTTTAAACAAAAACCTTGACAGAAGGTCGTCAACTGATTCTTAAGTCCAAGGATGACGACCCATTTCTAACTTGCCATAGTCCATTCTGGAAGACCGGTGTCGACTTTATTTGTTGATTCATTTCAAACTACATTGGAATGTAGGGGCCAACAAAATTATTTAATAACAGATGGACTCTTTACAGATGTGTCACCCTCTCTGTTCGATTCAAAAAAAAACTCATCGGACGACACATCATGAGGGGTGTGGTTCACTTCCGCGCGAAGGAAAATACGAAGATTTGACTACCTATATTTGAATGTTTGAAACGCCTATAATTCCAACCAAGGCGCATGTTTATTATTTTCTAGAAATGCAACAGTTACAAGTAAATGAAGAGACCTCCAATGTTGTGCACATAAAAATGCAATATATTCGTATATTTTCGACAACTTCAAATATTGGTTCAAATATTCATCTACAGAGCTAACAACTTACAAGCTACACATCCTTAACAAGCTATGAACTAAATTTATGTATAATGTACTTCCTATTCGCCTACGTGTGATAAAATTCAAAGAATGTTTTACTTTGTTGAGATTATTGGGTCTGAGGGAGCAGGCGCTAACCAAAATTATCACAGTTTTTCTCGAGATGTTACGACTTGCCACAGCATCAGCCATATTTACTAATGCACAAACGTTTCCCTCAATTCGTGTTCCGACATCAGGTTGATCGGCTTCTTTTTGCCCTTGAAGTGCTCGGAAATCTCAAACAAAGTCTTGCCCTTTGTCTCGGGCAGGAAGAAGTACACATAAGCGATGGCCAATATCGATGCAATGCCATAGAAGGCGAACACATTCTCCTTTCCCATTGTCGTCACCATGGTCGGATACAGCTTCACCATGAGGAAGGACATCGTATAGTTGCAACAAATCGTGATTCCCGCAGCTGTGCCCCGCATTCTTTGGGGGAATACCTCGCCTATCATCGAGAAGGGCAGCGTCATCAGTCCGAAAGTGCTGGTGAAGATGTACATGCATATGGCTATGACTGGCAGTTGGGGCAGCGTGCCTATCACCGGGAACCAAATGGACGCGGCCAGTAGTAGCATACAGAAGCCCATGCCGAGTCCGGAAAACATTGCTGGTGGGCGACGACCCCAAGTGTCCAATATTAAGCCGACCACAAACGTGGTCGGCACTCGAACAAAGCCAACCAACATCGCACACAGGATTGGGTCGATGGTGACACCGGCTTCGATGGATATTTGCACCGCGTAGACGACAACGACGAAAATGCCGGCAAACTGTTGGCAAGCGAAGAACCCTATCATAATGAGCAGGGGTTTGTAGACCTCAGGCGCTCGGATCGCTTTCCAGAAGTGTGGCGAACGCTCGCCCTCGGCCAGAGCGAGTGACTTGTGCAGTTTATTGAATTCCTGTTCGAATTCCTCGCCTTGATCTGGAATGAGTTCTTTAAATGTGGTAATGGAGTTGGAGGTTATTGAGGTTACCTTTGTCGGAAAGACCTCGGAAGAACTTGAGCGATTTCCTTGACTCCTCTATACGGTCTTTGACCATCAGCCAGGTGGGTGATTCGGGCAGCAGAAAGGTCAGGCTGAAGGTGAATACTGAGAAGCCACAGGCTATTTGAGCAATTAAACGCCAGTCACCCTAAAGGGATGCCAGATATAATTAAACAAAATTTGTCATATCGGCCAATAAGAGACACTTACCCTTATGATGTATCCCAGGGTGTAGATCGCAAAAATACCGGAGGCAGTTGCAATCGGTGAGCCGAGTGTGAGACGACCCCGCAGCTCTGGGTGGCATATCTCGGCCGAGTACACACACACTGGCGAACTGGACAGGCCAGTTGCTACGCCTGCAAATAAATGGTCATCCTTAGGGGTTGGTTGGCATAAATACAACTCTCTTACCAATGATGAAGCGTGCGATTATCACTTGAGTGAATATTGCACCCCGGTCGGTGTAGTAAGTGCTGCCCATCAGTCCCCATGACACAATAGCGGTTATGTTGATGAGGAATATGGTTCTCTTGCGGCCCAGTCTGTCGAGGAGATATGCGCTGAGTAGGCCACCCAGTGGGCAGGCAATTGCATTGATGGAAGCTATGTACGTGGGTGGTAGTTGGAGGATTAGCATGGCGGTTATCTGTGTGTTTTGGGTTTACTTACCAAACCAGGAAGCTTCACCCTCGCTTAGATGAAAAGGCTCATTTTGATCTGTTAGCTGTTGTAATGTTACGGCTGGATAGCCCAGGCCCATTGCGGGTGCCATTAGGCTGAGATTGGCCGTTACCACGATGAGGAACTGTGGAAGCGAAATAGATGAATTTAGATTTTTATCAGATTTAACATTTCAATTATTGTTTGTTAAAGGTGATAAAAGCTAACCACTGATACAAATTTTTCAGTGAGAAGAATTCAGTTTGTCGTTTTAGCTATTTTAAAATAGCTTAGAGTTCTAAGCTTTAACAGGTTTGACTCAAAATCAGTCTTTAACTTGTTTACCCTCTACAAGGTTCGTCCTTTAAAAAAAGCAAGTAAGACTCTGGTTATTGGCAGAACAATATTTAATGAAACAGACTGTCGATTAAGTGGCAAAAGAAAACTTTGCTTGTAGGCTTTTAGTGGCCCACAACTTATCTGTTTTATTTTTAATTCAGTAGTTGAGACAACAACCCAAGGGCTTTGTTAATTTAAAGCTTGGGACTCAGCTCAAACGGGCTGAAACGGCTAAATAATCCTAAATAATCCTTTCGCAATATTTTAATAGAAACATTTACTTTGAAGAGGGTTTCTATCAGAAGACTGGTGTGACTATAGCTTACAGAAAAAAGTGTCAAACAGACTGAATGTCATCTCCGAGTGGAACATTTTGAAACCAATGTCGATGTACTTTGCGAATGTCTGACTAGGTGAACTAGAGGAGATAATAAATACTTTTTTACGAAACAAAGAAAATTAAGCACCTTCTGGTCGCCTCAACCCATTATGAGGCCAAAAAGATCTTTCTGATGGCGGTACCATTTACCATCCGCCATTACCATGTGTATGTATTTAAGGGTATTTAAGAAAAAAAAAATATTTTAACTAAGAAGGAGAGAAATGAAATGAAATTTGAATGAAATTTTATTTTATCTTAATGTAGTAAAATTGATTGGGCACCCTTTGCAATATTTTTTTTAAAGTTGTACAAAAGTGAAATTTGAATGAAAATTTATTTTATCTTAATGCAGTAAAATTGATTGGGCACCCTGTGGAACATTTTTTTTTAAAGTTGTACAAAAGTGAAAATTGAATGAAAATTTATTTTATCTTAATGTAGTAAAATTGATCGGGCACCCTGTGCAACATTTTTTTTAAAGTTGTACAAAAGTGAAATTTGAATGAAAATTTATTTTATCTTAATGCAGTAAAATTGATTGGGCACCCTGTGCAACATTTTTTTTAAAAGCTGTACAAAAGTGAAATTTGAATCTCAATTTACTTTATCTTAATGTAGTAAAATTGATCGGGCACCCTTTGCAATATTTTTTTTAAAGTTGTACAAAAGTGAAATTTAAATGAAAATTTATTTTATCTTAATGCAGTAAAATTGATCGGGCACCCTGTGCAACATTTTTTTTAAAGTTGTACAAAAGTGAAATTTGAAGGAAAATTCATTTTAGATTCATAATGAAGTAAAATTTATCGGGCACCCTGTGTAGCATTTTTTTTAAAGTTCTACATAAGTGACATTTGAATGAAAATTTATTTTATCTTAATGCAGTAAAATTGATTGGGCACCCTGTGCAACATTTTTTTTAAAAGTTGTACAAAAGTGAAATTTGAATCTCAATTTACTTTATCTTAATGTAGTAAAATTGATCGGGCACCCTTTGCAATATTTTTTTTAAAGTTGTACAAAAGTGAAATTTAAATGAAAATTTATTTTATCTTAATGCAGTAAAATTAATTCGGCACCCTGTGCAACTTTTTTTTTTAAAAGTTGTACAAAAGTGAAATTTGAATGAAAATTTATTTTATCTTAATGCAGTAAAATTGATTGGGCACCCTGTGCAACATTTTTTTTTTAAATTTGTACAAAAGTGAAATTTGAATGAAAATTTATTTTATCTTAATGTAGTAAAATTGATCGGGCACCCTTTGCAATATATTTTTTAAAGTTGTACGAAAGTGGAAGGCTCAAAAATTATGCTTTTCTCTGTATTAAGATTTAAAAGGAGGATACAGCATTCACTGACTTACAGTACCGAGTTTCACGAGGTTTGAAGCAACTACAATACCAGGGTTTGAATAATTATTCTAAAAGGGAGTTCAGACAGAAGTCTTTTTAAACTTAACTTTTTAAGTTTCGCTGCATTACATTAGGTCTGATCTACAAATTAACTCAGCAAATCTCCATTTTTTGCACTAAACCTGCAAAAGAAAACCAACATTTTTCACAAACCTCCAGCTCGAAGATCGATATCATGCAACCCTATAAATTTCGTTATTAAATACTTTGATGGTAATGCTATCAGTTATTGTCACATAAGTGCACAAGTGTTCTCTGCGTTATTTTCGTGGTTTCAGTAGCTAAGTGGTGCAGGACTAGAGCGTAGGGATTCCGAAGTTCGAACTTTTGGAAAGCAAAAATCGCACTCAGGGTTATTCAAAATGTCCCACCTCTCGCGAAACTCTAACAAAACTAGTTTTACCGTCTTGTAAATATTTTTCAACAGTTTCTTGAACTTGGGCAAAATGTTAGTCCATCGCGTCTGCACATCGCTTTTTAAACCGCTTAAAACCGACAGTTCGATCAGTTTTTGGAAGGAAAACAAAATACTGGAATGGAAAATCGCTTGCAAGCGCAGATTGGTAGCTTTGTAGCTTTCAAAAATGTGGACAACGAATATTTTTTATGAACTAAAAAAGGACGTAAATAAGGCCCAACGGAAGGCATACAGGGAAGTTGTGTTTTGAAAGATAAGGATGACGATTTAGTAAATCGGACTTTTTACCCGACTGGAAACAGGGAGGGTTATGTGTTTCGCGCGTATCCTATGTACGTTCCTACGGGACGCCCTGTAGCCTAAACAGCTTGACCGATTTTGAAGTGTGAGGTGTCATAATATTCGTATTCTTCCCCGGGGTGTCATAGGCTACAAAATTCTTCTCTGTCTTCTGAATGAAATAGGGAAGTAAATTGAAATGGTAACTCTAAGCCTAACCAGCCATTTGGCTTAACCTATAGACAGACTGAATTGAAGATCCCACGTTTGATTATTAAGTTATTAAAAATGTCACAAAGTCGGCAGAGCAGTTCGAAAATGTTGGTTCCTTCGTCTCAGCGTATAATTCCATAAAATTCCCCACCCCATTGCCTATACGACCTTGTGCTGACTACCACTACAGCACAAGTACACAAACAAAATCACTCCGTCCACTACTGATCTACTTTCAGCTAGATCTGAGCACTTGATTGAACCTGTATAATGGGATGTGCATCAATTTGGTCAAAACAAGTAAACAGCACCCCTATGCAGTCGCAATGTCAATTATCTTAGAAAACACGAAAATGGCTTTGGACAGCTTCTGCTGCACTTCACTTGGCCAGAAATAATAAACCTACCTCCGAGCACTTCAAAGCGCATTTCTCTGTCGATTTGTATATTTTCACAAGATTCGGTGTTTTCCTAATTTTGTCCTTTCCAATTGATCAGAGGAATGTCTGGCTCGCTAGTTTTGATATCGCTCTTCTTATCTGTTTATTTTTAATCAATCAAAGACACATTAATAACCGACATAAATAAAATAAGAGACCGCCGAACCGAGCGATTTGCGTGCCAAGTTAGTGATTTGAGTGAGAAATTAAATAAATGTGACCAGCCACAGAATCACCGTTCGGTCGGGGAAAACTTTTCCAATTTATTGTTTAGTGGTGTCAAATTGAGTTGATATAGTCAATTGTTTTGAATTAGTTGCAACTTTAGCTAGTTAGTTGTTCGAGTGACTGGCACAAGTGGTAAATGCATGCGCGTGTCAGTTTCATGGACACACAAATATATTTTGGTGGACTTACCTGTCGGATCATTGCTGTGGGTCGCAGTCCTAGGGGCTTGGGCTCTTTCTCCTTCTTGAGCTTGATCTCGATGGGTATCTCTGTGTGGTGGAAGATGGTCCGCTTGGGATGCAATTCCTCCGTCTCAGCGTATAACTTTTTTAAAGGCATTTTGGTTAATTGAGTGTGTTGGTCAGAAGGTCCACTGAAAATAGAAAATACGGCACCCTTTAGTATTCAAGTTTTCTGCGGGCGAAGGGAAGTCGAAGTATCCACCTTATTTTGTAGATCGAAGAGCCTCTTCGTCTACCTTACAAATCACTTTCACTTGTTTTATTTAGAGAACAACCACCAGTTGGATTGAGTTCTATTTTGAGCGCTCCTTAGGGACATTTCGCGAATTCAGATTTGTGAATGGATATTTTTATCGCACAGAACACGACATGCAGGAACGACACTACCCTCGATGTTTGCTGAATGAAGACTGATGCTAGTCGGAGGATTTTTGTGCCAAATAGTTCACCACGAAAAAGAAAAAGAATTCGCAAATTCTCTTTCCACTTGAACTTCAATCAGTTCGAGAACACAAATCGATTGTATCTATAACGAGAAGAGAACACAAAATCGATTTCAAGTTCGTTTAGCTTTCGACATAGGTATTTAGATTGATCGAGGAGAGCTTTGGTTATGGATACGAAAACATCGGGAGCTGACATTTCTATCTAGTCGTGCCTTGGGGGGGTTTTTGTTTCTGCCAGTCAAGTGCGGTTAAGTGTTTTCCTTTGCAGAGGTGGAAATAATAACCATTTATGGTCCTATTCGCTTTAGGGAAATATTGTTATCAGTGGACCGTATTTTGATTTTATCAGTTGTTATTCTGTTTCGAGCTCCAATTGTTTGGATTTTTTGTTGTTGTATTCGGTCAATGAACTGGTGAAAGGTTGTACATGTTTTTCTGGTCGTAAGCATTCATAAATAATTTGAAACTGATGGAGGAAGAGACATTTGTTGATTTTATTGCGGTGGGTGATGCACAAAGCTCCACTTGAGAGGTGAGCTGGTTGAAACACCAGCAACTGTTACGTAGTTTAGTTATAGAGACTAACAAATATTACAATTTGCACATATTGTATTGACATAAAAAAAGGAATTGCCTTAACCTAACGGAAAGTCCTGTGCAGTCACCATCAAGGGTGCTGATTTGTCTAGTTACATCGATAGAAAGAAGCCAGAGTTAGAAGTAAGACTGTGACTAACCTGACCAACCCCATGAAGCCTTTAGTTCGATATACGTATGACGAAACAAGTCGCTAAAGCAGTCATAAATCTCAATTAAAAGTCAGAGTCAAGCTGGGAGCTGTGTTATAGATATAGATATGTTGTCAATAGTGGATTTTAAGGGTCTAAATCCGCGACGATAAAATGTAACTGCAGCTATACTTAAAATTGTTAACGTTATTGACGGACCAGTAATCTGTGCCTTCAGCACACCCATCACACAATTTAAGATAGCTTAGACATCGACAAGAGATATAAGGTTCTTTCACAATTTTTTTTTACTAAACTTAGACATCAACTGAAATAAAAGAAAAATCAGATCACTGTGAAAAAAATAGTTGGCGCAGCAGGTCCGTATATATACCCAAGGCCTAGCTTCTCACAACCATTCGCATGGTGTGAGTTCTTAATTTTTCGGACGAATGTGAGCGAGCTCTAATTTTATGCCCAGTCCAAACGGCTTGCATGACAGTTATACTCTCGGATGATTGTCAGACCTTCGCGATAGGTGGCGCAGTGAAAAACAACCTTAGGGATGGAGCAAAACGCCTTGTTTTCTTTGTTTCTGCTTTATTTGGTGTGGGCTTGGTCTTATGATGGAATTTCGGCTTTTTTTTCGCGAATCAAATCTGGGACTCATTGCTTAGTAGTCCAACACAAAAACCAAAGTTCACAAAATGTAGCTGCCAGGTCACTTAAATAGTTGACCGCTAATTTAAACAGATGATCTCTAAACATAGGTATGAGATCACCGGCTAAAGCTGGTTGCCAGATTTGGTAAAAATGTACAGCAATTTGGTAAAAATGTACACCAATAACCAATTAGACCTCTTTTTTAAAATCCATTACATTTGTTGTTATCGCAGAATTCAAATTTCATAATCTGTTTTCGTGAAAAACAAGGTCAAAGGTTTATTTCACAACGAGGATTTTATTCTCAGAAAAGGAATACCTAAATTGCAATTAAATTTGCCCAAGGGGTATCTTTTGAAGCTTCTTATAAGCAACAAAAAACAAAAAAAAACATACAATAGGAAATGCAGAAAATATCCGCCCTATCTGCCCTATCGTTCTATCGGACACAATTTTCGGTACTTTTTAAAGTACGCTTTCCTTTGTTTTCTAATACTTCTCGATTGATTTCTGAGCGAATTTATGTAGTAGGTAATAAGGTCTCTTTCAAATTATTCAATAAACGGAACACAGTTTATTAGAGCGCTTTGATTTATTCGTTGGCTGATGATGCAAATCAAAGCTTATTGGTACCTAGTCTAAAGATCACATTTGAATCATTAGCAAGTGAGTATTTTCGAAAGAAATGATAGTCTGCAATTCCAAAGCGTTGATTGAAGTAAAAACCCATAAATAGACATTTCCCCTCATGTCAAGGTCAGTGATAGTCACAAGCCTAACTATGTCAACGAGCTTGTGTATCACGAAGCTAGCCTTGCCGCCGTCATTAGGAACAAGCGAATCATTTATTAGGTTAAAGAAACACATCATCGATCGGAACTACTCGCACTCAATTTCACAAGCTTATCTGCCTTTGCGATTTGCCTTAATTAGTTAAAGGCCATCTTACTCCTTTCTGAGACACAAAGTGATTTGATTCACATCTCTGTTTCTCAGTATCCCCCACCTCCACCACCGCCAGTGATCTAATGGCATTATTTTCCATTTTCTATGTCAATCGCCATCGCCTGATAACAGCATTGAGCTCATTAGGGCAATAACACCACAAAAGAAGAAAAATATTATTCAAAGTGAGTTATACCCAGCACACCTATACCTATACCCCGCCCACGCCCACCCATTGTGCATCTCAAATCACTCGATGATGTTGTGTTTGCCAATAACCGGGTTGGTTTGTTTCCATATATTCGCTGTTGATATCAATTAGATTGTGTGTTCGGTGTTCCGATCAAGTGGCCCGATAAGGACACATGCAAATATTTACAAAAATATTCAACATGGGGGGGCATTCCGATGGTTGTTTTCGTTGTCACTATTGTTCATCAATAAAGTAACACAATCTTATCAGCAGCGGCTTCGCATAACACAAGTAACATCAATATTGTTCTTTGTGACGTCAGCAAACACGGCAGCAGATGGCTTTTCTGCACCAACGACTGTCAGGGGTTGCTCTTTGGATTAGTAGCTCTTGCTCTTGGTGGGTGTCCAATTTCCTGAGTAGGTCGCCTTTTGGCTGCTTTGAAGCGTTCACACACCAAGTGCTGAGTGCACTTCCTAATGGCGATGAAAATCGAATTAGGTCCTTTGTCCGCGCAGGTGATTGAAAGAGTGAAACCCTAAGTCAGGATATTGATTGGGATGCATTCGTGTAAGGCCGCGACCCAAAGACGCATAAAGGTCTATCTGTTTGGTGGCAGCGAATAGTGGGTGTAGGAAGGATGTTCCCGGAATGGATGTTGTAGTAGTTTTCAAGTAGGGTAGGGAAATAGTCCATCCAACTACTCGTATTTCTCAATTGAATTTCGGTCTGACGATGGTAAGGAGGAAACTTTCTCTCTTCAGTTTTGTGTAGGTGCCACAGATAATGCACATCAGTGTCAAGGTCATCCAAACAGCTGTCTGGTTTCAAGATAACGACAGCAACTATGCAACGCATAATGCTTTAAATAAATTGGAATAGAAAAATTATTTTGTTCAGGGCATTCAATTTGACTGAAACTGATACATGACACTTTCAAGCTCGAGAGTCAGTCAATATTATGGACGGGGTGACGCCATTTTTGAATTGTGTGTGGACATTTAGACGTGAAAAGACAAAATAGTTGCCTGAACAGGAACACAACCGATCTTAGGTCTAAATGAAGATCATATATTGATATACCATTGCGGTAAATAATGTGGGTTAGGGTTTGTGTGTGAGGTGTGACACAAGGCGGCTTCGTAAGATCGCTTGGCCCATAATAACCTACATTTTAGCTGATTGGTCGCAGGCGGTACAGCCTATTTTTCTTAAATATTATGAGCATGCTACACAGAAATCCGCTAAAGCGGATTTCAGTTTGGTCTGGAGTTCCTGCTATGTGCTTAACCTAGAAAGTGGAACTCTTAACTAAGATATACCAAAATTTAGTAATTGAAGTCAGAGTAGCCTTATGTCACTCACTGATTATAATAAACATAACCACAACTTTCACGTGGTTCATTGTCTCCCGCATTATGTCTATTCCATGGGTCGAGGATTCTAAGTTGCCCGCAAAACTGGGAAGCCAAACCATGTCCATCCTCACTGTTGGAGGCTTAAATGTGGTGCAAATGTTTTTTTCCAATTACTGGCAGAGTAATGCGGTATTTATCTTTTTTTTTGTGTCGGCTATGCGACAGCCACTATAACCTAAACCTAACCTAATGCGGTATTTCCCAAGCTAAGCTATTAAGAAAGCAGTTCAAAGCGTCCTAGAAATTGGAGCGACCTTTTCAGCAGTCAGGCAGCATTTAAAGCGATGAGCTCCAGTCAAGGAAAAACACAATGTGCGCCTTTTAGGACTAAAAGCAATAAGCCATCGAAATGCTTGTATTAGCTAAATACGTTGGGCTGGAAGGCAACGAGACAACAAATTGACTAACCAGATACTGTTCCCAAGTAGGCATTGTGCTAACTGACAAACAAGTAATTCCACCTTTGAACAAAGATAAGAGTTCTGTTAATAGCATCGCATTAAATTTGACTGAAGTAAAATTGTTGCGGCGGTCCCATGAAGTGAAATAAGCTTTAAATGTGACCAAACATTTTTATTTCCTAATAAATTTTACATATTAGAGTGTTGAAATTACAGGGAAATTTTTACTTACAATTAGTTTCTCTTCAGGACACATGCTGTATGTTGCCGGAAAAATGGCGTTCTAAGCTGATTTCATTTAGCAGGCGAAATGACAGCTAGGCCGCCATTTTCCCTACTTCCCTTTTTTTATTTCCTATTCATAAGTTTAAATTATATTCTTATGCAAAATCAGTGCTGCCAGGTTTGGCAACAAAAATGGAACAACACTTTTGATTCTACCAAAAGACTTATTTTGTGGCCCGCAATTAAAGTCATTACAAAAGTTTCGTAGGTCTCTGCAAATAGTCGGTGATTATCCCACCGACTTTCGCCACAACGTCAACTATTTTAAGTGATGCGTCTATCGCCTCGACTCTTCAAATGAACTCGACATCGAACTCGAACGACATCCGAATCGCCTGGTTAACTTTTACTTTGATAGAAACCACATAAGTGTAGGTGATTATTGGCAGGCGGACACTGGATTTATAGACAAAGGTTTTATTTTTATGATATTGACTTCTTCAAAATGAAGAACATCGAGGAAACTTAAACTATGGTAAGTTTTCTACGCTGATTCCTTTGTATATAGTAGCAGGGCTGGGTAGCTTGGAAGTCTGACAAAGATACCCAGATCTAAAAAGGGAAATCACACATTTTCGGTGAAAATTTAACCTCCAACTGAATCTAACTATTTACCATGTGAACCTCAGTTGCTTTAAATAGGTTTTTCGGCAACCTTTACAAAAACTGATGTGAAAAGCAAATTGCGTGCGTTGCGTGTTTCGTCACGAGCTTCACATTTTTATTCCTACAGCTTGCTCTTTTCCATCACTGTGAGTGTGAATGAGTTGTCCTCCCGGAAAGTTGTCCAAGGCATTTACTATCATCAGCCGCAATTTCTTATATCAATAACGAAATGAAAATTATTCGATTTCTAAGAAGTTCTATACCTCATCGCTCTTCCATGCCAACCCATTGTGTACTCTCAAAAGGACAAAATCTGGTCTTAGACTAAAGTACCACCAAATTTCGATGGCGGATTCATCTGAACGTTTCAAATAATAATTTGTAACTTTTGCTTGAATTTACAGGCTTTTTTCAAAACTACCTACAAACTAAGCAAAAGAAGAAGCGGATGTCCGTACTACACCAAGAGACCTAGCATTTATTTTCAGAACGGCTGAAAATATACTCTCCGATGTTTGTCAGGTGTAAGCGAACTTGGCCGGACCGGTCAAGCTGGAGTTGGCAGCACTTGTTGTTAACAAAAAAAAATGTAATAATGACGTTTCTAGAAGAAGTGTCATCACATCGCCACGTTTCTTTTTCCTTTTACTTCCTCTGCCGCCTTTTGAATTTTTTAATCGGCAAGTAAATCGGTAATTAGAAAACAAATTAAGTATTGAAATAATTATACCTATGTTGTAAAAAAAATTATAAGAAATTGAAAAACTAAACGTAAGTAAATTCCAACAAAAAAAATGAAATTAAACTGAATAAATATTCCTTTCAGAGTTTGCTAACGCAACTCTCCAAATTGCGGAATCCTTTTTGAGTTTTATTGTCTGCGACATAATTTCAATAACATGAGGCTCATCATACCTACGCAGCAAGAAACTCAATTTCGGTGTAAATTTAATTTGAATAAATCTAACTTACGAAGATTTACAACCCCTTCGATAAATAGTCCAAGTCCAACACACTAACCCCGGCCGCAACTCCAGTCGTTATCATTTTCAATTTCATTACACTTCCAATCGCATCGATCACGGCCTCGAGTTGTTTACTAAGTACATTGTTGAATGTCATAAATTTATATTTTTAATTGATATCCTGCCCCCATTCACACTATAACTCTCCCGATGCGATTATCGCATTATTAATGTGCACCTACGAGTTGTACTAGTGACCGTCATCGGTATAGCAAAATCTCACAAGTACAAGAAACTTTGCAGAACTTCAACAAATTTTAAATCTAAAAAACTGAGTTGACGCAATAAATGTAATTTTCAAACGCGTCTATATGTTGACACTGTCATTTCAATACATTTTGTAGTGACAGACAAGGTCACGTGTTCTTCTTCTTTTTCTTTTTTTTCTGCAAGGCAACAGCATAGTGTTCAAGGCAACAATAATTTTATAATGAAGTCGCCCTTAAAAGGATTACCGGAAGCAGTAGTCAACAGGGAAGATCTTAACACTGCTGTGCTTGTGTGCCATGGCATAGGAACAAATATACTTAGGTGAAGTTGTTATTATGAAAAAAAGCACTCATAAAATGTTATTACACACAAGTCACACGCAGTGTTTTTTTCCATTTTTTCTGAGCAGTTATTTTCCGTTTAATAACTTTTCAGATGACTTGTACAGTATTTTCCTGCGAAAACTTAACAAGGCTCTTTTGACACTTTTAGGATATTGAAGTACTAAAGGGTCCGCCAAATAACTTTTTTTTTTGAAAATGCTATAAAAAAAAACTACTGAATATTTTCTCAAATTTCTTTTTTTATTTGAGAGTACAATCCTTCCGGTTAATAATGGAAAATAATTTCATTCAAATGGCTGCCTCGGCTGGTCTGCAAAACGTCATTTGCAAAACGTGAATTTTAACTAAGGCGCAATCAATTTTAAAAACCAACAGAACAAGGCACTAACATTAACACTATTAACACACAAACGTTTTATAAGATCAACTAAGCAGTCAGTTACAAACTGAAAATTTATTGAACGATCTGACAACAATCTGTCAGCTGTAACCAACTAGTTGAAGGACATTTCTGGGGCTAAAATTGTGAAGCATTTTTATGAAATAGCCTGATCGCTTTTAGCTCTCCTCTGCCCAACTTTTCCATCGGAAACAACGTTTGACCAAATTTGCCCGGGCTTGACTAGAACGTTCGTACGGGAAAAAACTTATTTCTTTATACTTTTAAAGCACCAACAATAAATTCCAATCACTTTATGCATACTATTGCTCTGCAAAGGTCAAATATAAATATTTCAATAAAAATTTTGCTAAAAACTTAATTTTAACTTGGATTTTTATACTTCCACCTACAAAAGTATTAAAAAGATTGTATACAAAAGCTTATAAAAAAAAACGAGTAAGACTAAGACACTTTGGGAATAATCAAGAATCCCCTTGGAGATTTTACTTTTCTAAAAGTAGCCCTCGAAAACCCTTCACAGTAATATTGGCCTTTTTCTAGACGAACAAAAAAAACATTTCGCTGTAAACTTTACGATCGTTGGATATAGTTGGTGTACAAGGACTGGTTTGGTTGGAAAAATTGACATTTAAAGGACAGACAGCACAAAGTTTAGAAAAAAAAATAGGGTATAGGGATTCAGTGGGAAATTGAGGCCTAACATGGAATTCCACAGGGGACAGAGCGGTGCTCCTAAATTGTTATCATTCAAAGAAAAAATTAAGAAAATCGTTTTCCATTAGAACTGAAACCTGAATTTAATTTTTATTTAAATGTAATTGCATCGCCATTGTTCCATTATTACGCCAGTGTTGCATAAAGCACAAAAAAAAATCTCATATCCTGTTTAACCTAAAGGGTGATTTTTTAAGAGGTTTAGAACTTTTTTTAACGAAAAAACACAAAAAATTCGAAAAAATGAATGAAATATTTATTTGAATCGATAGTTTGAACCTTGCAATTTAATGTTTAAAGATAATTTCATGCAAATGTTGACCGCGGCTGCGTCTCAGGTAGCCCATCCGCTGAGTCCAATTTTGGCATACTCTTTCACACATATCGGCCGGTATCTCACGAATGAATGCATGGATGTTGGCTTCCAGTGCGTCAATCGAAGCGGGCTTGTCCCTATACACATTAGCCTTGGCATACCCCCACAAAAAATAATCTAATGGTGTCAAATCGCACGATCTAGGCGGCCAATTGACCGGCCCGAAACGTGAAATTAACTGTTCACCAAACTCGCCTCGCAATTGCGCCATTGTTTCGCGTGCTGTGTGGCATGTGGCACCGTCTTGTTGAAACCACATATCATGCAAGTCAAGAACTTCCATTTCGGGCAAAAAAAAGTTTGTTATCATCGCTCGGTAGCGTTCACCATTGACAGTAACGCTGCGATTCGCATCATCTTTGAAGAAATATGGCCCAATAATGCCGCCGGCCCATAAACCGCACCAAACAGTGGCTTTTTCGGGATGCATTGGTAGCTGTTGCAATGCTTCTGGCTGATCTTCACTCCAAATGCGGCAATTTTGCTTATTTACGTACCCATTCAACCAAAAATGAGCCTCATCGCTGAACACAATTTTTCGATAAAAAAGCGAAAAAGAACATTTCGAACCGAGCACGAATTTTGATAGTAAAATTCAATAATTTGCAAGCGTTGTTCATTTGTAAGACGATCCATGGTTAAATTGCAAACCAAACTGAAGCTGTTTGACAGTGACACAAGGTACTAAACACACGTCAGCTGTCAAAACCAGTGTTGCCAAAACCAAACCAGCTAAAAAATCACCCTTTATAACCTAAAAATGTATTTTATCAATAAATGTAGGGGATTGAAACTAGTTTATATAAATAAAGAGGCAAGGTATGTGCGGTGCAGTCGCACACATTCCATGTCAAAAGACCCAGATCATGATTTTTGAACGATTCTTAGGACTTTTTCACATTTTTGGAATAAAACGAACAACTAAATATTTTTTAATCTACAAAGCAATTTGCATTGCAATTGTAATTGGACAGAAGAAATGGGCCTCGTTTGAACAAATATTTTATTCTTTTGACCTAGGTTTGGGTTCCAGCGGGAAAAAACAGTACACAACCACCGACAACAGTATAGTCCGCTGTTCAGTTTTGCGTGCTTCAGGAACAAAACTCCCTTTCAAAAAATTAAATGCAAAAGAGTTTGCTAATGTATATTGAAAGAACTGATGTTTGAAAAAAAAAGAAGCACAACAGGTCACCAAAGTTGTGTTTCTTTGGCAGATATTACAAAAGTCTCCAAACAATTTTGGTGCAGCGAGGTTACATTTAAATGTCAGATGAAAAAGTTTCCAGAAATCTTTATTTTGAATAAATCCGTTTCAGACAAAAATGTCGAATTATATTTAGACCTCATAGCAACAACAACAACAACAACAACAACCAACAGAGCAACAATTCAAAAGAGCATCCTAGATCATCAAAAACAGCATGAAAAATGCTCCGAACAACTCCATTGCACAAATTGTTCCCTTTAAATTTCGTCCTTGTTTTTCGTTTTTATTTTTTCACTCCACCGACTGCCTTTAAAGCTTTTGCAATAAAGGCATCGTATTTCGTGCAAATTAGGGTAACGAATGTCATGTGGTAATTAAGTTCACCAAAAGGGACGACATTCAATTTTCACATAAAAAAGCTCCACGTCCACGATGTAAATCTTTTAAAATTAAATTCTGCCAAAAGCCACCCCTCAGGCAATTGCTGAGAGGCTGTGGAGTGAAAACGAAACAAATGTCACATCACAATGCATGTTTTGTAAAAAAAATCCCACACAAGTTCCACATACATTCCACATCCATTAAAAAGTCTCTGATTACCCACCACACTGCACAATTTCCACCGTGTTATATCTCAACAAAAACATTAAAAACACTATACCATCAAGCGGCACAATTAAGCACAATAAGCAGCCAACACCTGCCGCGTTAATTTTTAAACTAAACTTCTACACCCAGTATAATCTATAAGGATTCAATCAACAGGTGGAGTTGTGTGACGGAGTGTTGCCGTTATACCGGGTAAAATGTTCCCCGGCCAGTAGCTAGCAAAATAAAAATAGAACCTCTTCGGACGGGAAATAGTCGAGGACTGTGCTTTTCCCGCAATGCCAAAAATGAGTCGAGTTTGAAAGGATGAAATTATGTATAATGCAACGACCCTCTTAGGGTTTCCAAAAATAAAATACAAATTTTATGTCGCAGAGTGTGAATTACTAATATCGCCGAAAAAAAAAACTACCCCCCTCCATTTTGTATTATTAAAATTGAGACTTTTGCGCTACCTGCCGACCGACAGACAGACCATTGAAAGGACGACACACTACTAGGAGGAGGATGGTTTGAATTTGCGTATTCTTCGCGTGCTCCTCTTGGTTTGACAGGGTGATATAGTGGAATATCTTATACTTATTGCCAAAGGTCAACCCTCTCGCGGGCGGTTATGACTTCAAAAATATGACCTCAAGGACACCCTTCGAGAGTGAAAGTGCGTACTTACATGCATAGGAAGTCCTTGGCTCAGATACTATGCTCCTCAGGATGTTGGTTGTACCTTACCTTGTTCTATTTCCAGTATGGGAGCACAAACACTTGGCTAACGACTAGATTATCACCATTTTAAGTAACTTATGATGGCTCGTTATTGCGGTCTAACCCCATTCAAACGGTAAACAAAAATGAAAAAAATATGAACTCAAGTATGCCCCTAAAATTCCATCACAGCTGCGATGAGCCAACTTTACAAGCTCAACAGTTTTGGGCTTTCAACGAAACGGCGGTCGGTTTCTGAACTAACTGAACGAATGTGAGCAAAGGTGCCGGTATACACTTTTGTACTTGCGCAACTTTGAATAGGCCTGTGGGGTGGGGTGTAAGTGGGGGTTGTTTCTTGTTGTTCGCCAGTCTGCAACTGCAACAGCACTTCATTCATGAAATGTATACAAAAAGAACGGAGAGCTGCTCTTTAAGGCGTACTTGGTACTTGCTTGAAACCCCCGAGGGGAGCTAGTAAAAAGCTCACTTGTGCGAGAAACTTATTCCGATACCGACCGGCAAACAAATTTTTGACATTCTACACCATTTCGTTGCGCGAAGTTTCGCACAGTTATCTTTGAGCTTTAGTGCAGGTTGGACGTGCGTTCGGTTAGGTCTCACAGGAAGTTTTGGTCAAAAGGTTGGGACTGCAAGTTCTTCAAGTGTGAAAAATGCCGTCATTTGTGCGGTTTTTTGAGAGCAAAGTGTCAAATTGCGTGTAGATTTTCGAAAAATTCAACGTTTTGTGCATCGATTGTGCGTGAGAGTCGGAAAAATTCGATTCATTTGCGAGATTTATTCGGTTGCCCATCCCGTTGAAGCGAATTAAGAAAAATAACAAAAAGCTCACCCGATTGCCAAACAACCCTCTTCCAAAACCGATAACTGTTTCCACTTTGCGAGCGAGGGAGAGAGTGCGGGCGGAGGCGGACAGAAACCCGTCAGAAAAAGAAGGTTGTCGACCCAATATGCAGAAGCAGAAGCAGAAGCAGCAGCAGAAATATTATTCAGTCGCCGACATACAGAGCGTGAGATGTTTTGGATGCTGATGTTGAGATTGGGAGCCTAAAATCAGGTAAGTCGCAGACCCTCTGCTTTTCAATTTCACTAAAAATGTGCGTGTGCATTGCGGCGTATGAAGGAGGAGACTTACTGTGCGTGCCATCGCCATGTGCTTCCCAATCAATGGCAGTGTGGGTGAGGTGGGCATACCTCCTCTGATAACAGCTGGTTGCTGAATGTTTTCGGTGTGTATCTGCATCTGAAATGATTTGAAGTTGATTTCATTAATTTACACGCGTGTCTGCTCTAAGTGGGAATAGTAATAATCGCTCCAATGGAAACTGGTTTCGCGGCTGCAGCGATTTATAATTAGTATACACTGCGGGCTGAACTGCGCTCTTTTGTTTGCTTCTCGGTGGGTTTTGCTTCCGTGAATTCAAGATAGAATGGCGTCTGTCTTGCAAAGTGGTTTACCTTCAAGGCCGACATGCAATTTGCACATTTGGAATCAACCGGAGTGTAGCAATAGCGACTATGACAAGGTATAGATAAGGAGCGGCGGGTAAAGTGGAGCAGAGATTATAAGAATGACATTTCAAGAGGTTTAGTTGCTTAAACATTTGCTCAGATAAACGATAGATGAAAGAGCGACATTGGATCGTGTTCTACTTTCGAGTTTGCCTAACAATGAGACATCAAAACAATGAGACATCAAAACAATGAGACATCAAAACAATGAGACACCAAACAAATAGAAACATAAATTTGGGTGTATTGCCGTTGAATTTACCGACTCTCCGTAACAGTACAGATGACTGTGGTATCTACCTACCAAGTTTGATGAGACAAATATTTTTGTTTCATTTACTAACAATAACAAGAGCGAAGGGGTTTGATTATATAGATACAGCATGTATCCACAGCCATTCATATTTAATTTCATCTTTGTCTGCACAGTCGATGAATTGACTCTTCATTTAAACTCTTGTATTGGATAAGTGAGAGTTTCTAAATTAATTAGTTGACTTAAGACGCTTCTGTATACGATCACCGCGCAAAGTTGATTGGTGCGTCATTTGAGCGTGATATGACCATTTATGATAATGTCATCAAACATTTCCTTGAAACGAGTATGACTTCAGCAAGTTTAACTTAACTCCATATGTCTTTGAAGCAACAAACATATTTTTGTAGTGTCTCCAAAGACAATAGATGTAGGTAGTCGTGATGGGGTGCGGTTGAATTAAGGTTGTTTTATAAAGTGTACGCGGTGCATTTGATAAATTGATTGAGAGCTATTATTATATCCATTTTCTACCAACCCCATTTAGGAATTGGAGATGTCTTCAACTTATAAAAAAAAATAAGACGATAATCGATTTGGTTAGGGGTTTACTGTCTGTATTAAAAATGGTTGCTCTTTTGCTCTTTGGATCATTAGCTTTGAAAACCTACTTCACGTCTCCGTTGTATTAAGCTTTGATGAAGATCACCAGCTATTTAAAATTTGACTTTGGTAAGGTTCAAATATGAATTTTCTCTATAGGCTTCGATAGAACTTCTATAGTGTCTGTTAACCGAAGTAAAACCAAAGTAGCGATCACTTAAAAGGAAATTTTGTATTTTTCCAAGCCGATTTCACACGACGAATTCGCATCTTGTAACCCTATTCAATGTAGGTACCACTTTGCAGGCTGTAATATCCGCCCTTGTTACGCATAACAATAATCCAAGTTTTGAATACCACTAAATAACATCCAGGTAGACATCTTCATATTGTAACCGGCTTTATTCTTACGAAGGGTTTTTACAAATCCATTTTCACGTATAGTCACAAAGTATTGGAAATTGTTCATGATGACAAGGTGTGGTGAAATGTTAACGACTGCTATAAAAAAAAAAAAAAAAAACATGAACGACTTGAAGTTTATTCCACTGTCTCCCCTTCAGCGCTGTTCTTAGAAAGCTTCACGATTCAGTCTTCAAAATGCAGCATGCCCTACATTCATTACAAAAAAATTATATGGAAACCTGTTGCTTCCACGATTACTATTTTTGAAGCCCAAAAACAAAAGTCAGCACCTTTAACACTGCTTTGGCAGAAGCGGGAGATTGGTTCTTACTCATAGTGACGCCAGTATCGAATGTGCTCTTATCTTACATATAGCTAGCATTTTTTTTTTGTCGTACCATTTTATCATAACACATACAAAAAATAAATGCCTACGACTGGGTTGCACAAAACTTGCTCATACATTCGGAGCTTGATGGTTAAGAGTTCGAACTCTCTCTTCATTTTTCCCTTTTATCCCTTTTCACCATTATCAAATTCCCTTTTAAAATCCCACGATACTTTTTTGCGTCAAAAACCAGTTTTAAAAAGTAAAATTTGTATTACACTGAAAGAAAATCACGTTAAATTAACCTTTAGTATAAAAATCGCAGCTTGTAACACTGCTATGATTAGTTTTTTGGTACTAGACAATTTTGATAAAAGACGATTTACATGAGCTGTTTTTTGTATACATGCACTGTATTGATAATCCTGGTTAAATACAGGTGTTTTGATAGAATTTCACCAAAAATTCATAGTTTGAATGTTTTTTGTCAGATTTCTGAAAATCCCACGATTTGGTGCTTTATCCCTTTATCCCACGGAAGGTTTTCGGACATCGAAATTCCCACAAAATGGGATAAATCCCACGATATAAAAACACTGGATGGAGCCTTTCTTAGTCTTCCCAGAAAGGCTTCCTTGGTATAGTGAGCGCCTTCTTCAAAGTGCACTTCAATTAATTTCAATGAACATCAACTTGCAGACAAATACAGAAGTCAGTCTACCTACAGACCTTTTGTCATTCTATATGCCAACGACAGTTCTGTAAGCAGTTCGCCTGCTTTGCATTCTTGTCACACGCCGAACCGCTTCTTACTGGTCAGTGCTCACACCGCTTCTCGGGCTTAGGATTGATTGAAGTTGTTCTAGTTTTAGGTTTTTTTGTTTAAATTACACACTCAGGTAAATCTTTTTGTCAACTTCTTTTCAATAGAAAGGCTGAGCAAGAGATTAACAGCGCGAGATTGTAATAAAAAGGTGGTAATAATGAGCTTAAACTCTTGTAAGTTGTAGCTAGCAGCAAAAAAGTTCCCAGGAATTGGGTTCTTAAGTTTACTGAAGTAAAATGTTGTCGCCATTGTCAAGTGCACTGATAGGTGATATGCAATTGTGCATTGGTTGTCTGTCTTGCGAGCGCTGAGCGCTCAAAAAAAAAATGTATATCTTTTCAGTAGTTTAAAAATCTCATTTTATGTTTGAACAGTGCTAGTATACCGAGGGCACTTTCTTCAAAAATGAAACACAGCTTACAAGGAATTTTGTGGGAAAGACGTATCAAGAATGTACATACCACTAGCCTTGAGCCACCCAATAATTTATATTCGCTGTTCCACAAAAAAAACTTTAAATTCTTGCTTTAAAAAATGATATAATTTACATTCCTATTTAATCTTGGAGTACCTATCTGCATATCATGAAGAACTCTTGATCATGCAAAACTTCATCTAATTTGTTAGTCATATGTAAAACATTGTTAAGCTGCGCTATTTGACATTTAAAAACAATTTTTTTGCAAATGTCTGGATATATTCTCTCTCTCACTTAAAACTTATCCAAACTATATAAATGCAAATATTAAATAAGATGATTAATGACTCCGATTGCCTATTTGTTTAATAAATCGAAATAAACTACCGATGTGGTTTTTTGAAGGCTTTGCTTGAGTTTAAACTAGATTTAAATCAGCAAAAATTAATGTTAAATAGGATTGGAATTATTTTTAGATATTGTTGGAAGAAAGTAAAAATTTAAATTCGTTCAGGAAACAATTTTCAAACGGATCTAGTAACACTACACTCGTCGCTTATGAGTGACCGAAGATTTTTAAAAGTGTAGATTGTTGAAACGTGTATATTTGGTGGGGAATCTTGTGAAGGTTGTGATCTAAAACAATTTTCTAAAAATCTACTTAAAAAGGAATATAACTCGGACCACACTCCGCACTCTGTCATCAATTGCACCGTGTTATACGTTACTGCAACAAATTGCTAGTGTATCACTAAGCACTAACCCCATTGAGAAGTAAAATTAAAAAAAAAAATTGATCTCCTTCTCGTTCACTTTTCTTCAACACCTACTTGCACACCATTCAAAAGAGCAATTTCATTCTCATAGAGATGTCCTTGCGCACTTTCAATTACACTAATGTATAGCAGTTGAAAAAAAAAATATATTCAACATTACAATCACCAACCACCACACCCACAGTCGCAGCACAAGTGAGTCGACATTTTTACCATGACAGCAAGTAATTAGGGTTTTATTGTCGCATAAAAGCCACATTTCTCGAGTGGAAAATGTTCTGCAATGATGGAGACAAGCACAGGCCATCCAAATGATTGCACATGCAATCGGTTTTTGAGGTTTTTCTGTAGTCTCTGGTTGCAGCAAAGCTATCCACGTAATTATTGTGAGTGATGGCCTGTTGGGTATGAGTTCCTACTTTTTGATTTTAATGTCCTAATGAATATTGAGTGGCAGTGCAGTGGTTCAACATTCGCAATAGAGATGCTCTCGTGTGTGAATTTTTATTACCAATGTCTGACTTTGGCTAATTAGTCGAAGAGCGTTAAAATTCATCCATTAGAGTCAGTTTCAGTTGTCTAAGTCAGATGATGTTTTGTTAATTTTTCATTAATGGAAAGACTATTGAAATGGTAATTAGAGGATGGGATTTTATGTTTGTTGTCGGGCCCTGTCAATTAGTTTGCAGATTGTAGCTTAAAGCGGAATTAACAAGAGAGTAGTTGGTAGGGAACGATTTAGCTGCGTGCTCCGATGATTTATGCAAAAATTATGTGGAGAAGAAATAAAGACAAGTGAATTAAGCCAATTTGTGAGTAGGTAAAGGTTTTAGTAGCGTCCAACCGAACATTTGAAAAACTGGCCTTCGGACTGGTAGTGGGGGCTGCATGGTCTTCAGTTAAGAGGTGTTCTTACATATTCAAATGGTCCACTACAAAAATTCGTTACTGTTTGATTAAAAGATAAAAGGGCAGCGACGAATAGTCTCCTCTGTCACAAATAATCTCTTCTCCTGTGCAGAAGTTGCTCTTAATAAGACTCTTGATTTCGATATATAAATGTTATTTGTCGGGCTTTCAATTTTGTCTTAGAATTTACTCTTGTTTTTTCCGGTTTCATAAACTCATCCAACTACCTGCCACCTCCTACGCAAAGCTTCAACCTTCCGTTTGAAATCAATACCATCCATCATCACAGAAGTAAATTTCTTAACTGACCGGATTCGCCCCACCCATCCCGGTGTACCAAATGCGGCACTTCCCATGCATTAGCAAAGCTGTCCCTACAATCCCCAATTTAATACATGATCACGAAAACATTCTGATAAATACATATCCGAAGGTCAATCCATTAATATCTCAAACACTACCCCCCTCAAACACAACCTCAAGGACCACCTCCAGATAGCATAGATAACATCATCATGTTCTTATCTGTTGGCAAAATCATTATGGAACAACTGTCTATGCCACTTGTATCTCATTTCGGGAAAAGCACTCTCAGGTTTCGTTTTGCTTTTATCATTCATTACACGACCATGACCGATGTTTGCACAAGATTTTAGCGCTGGCACATGTTCATATTCGAACCGGTGTCTGCGACCGCATATGGATACCCATGCCAGACGCATGAAATTAGAATTCGACGCTCTGCCGTAGCTTGTTCTATTTAACCAAAGACCCCACCCGAGTTCGGTTCGATATTTTGCGCCTAATTAGCATAATTTCAAAAGAATTATGTAAATCTACGACCGGCATAGGTTACACTCTGTTTTCGTATATGGATGGCTTTGGACAATCCCCTAAAAAAAACCCATACGAGTATATTTGTCCGCTGAACAAAAACGTGTTCAGTATTTAATCAGCTGCTTGTGTTTCCAGTGCAATAAAACAAAAGCAAAAATACAACCGGTTCGAATTTTATTCATACCTAAACTTTGGGAGGGAAATTAACTTCAGCTCTGGGGATTTAAAGAAAAAAAAACCGCGCGCTATTTGTCGACTTTCGTTTTCGTTCTCTGAATGGTATACGAGTATAGATGTAGAATACTATGAGTAGGTATAATAAGACTTTTTATTTAGCTTCCACTTAAAATTGCAAGATAATCGATTCAAAGAGTATACATGCTGGCTGAGAGATCCGCTATAAAAGTTTAGCCTTAATTACGCGGGCGGCATTAAATCGTACCTCATTCGCTGGCAGCAAAAGAAAGAAAACATTCAGCATCAGAAACTTATTAATTTTCACTCAGGGAGTTTACAGTACAGCTATAGGATTTTCTATATGTGCGTATGTACGATAGTAAATTTAATTAATGTCGTTTGCCGCTGCTCGAAAGCTTTTGGCAAACATCTATCGGTAGTACTTGAAAGTTTTCCTAAACCGACAATCATGCTCTGGGTAATTTGCATAGGTTACCTACACCGAACAGTGGGTAAGATCATTATCGGTAAACGATTTCGGTCCGAAACAGATTTATAGCAAATTACTAGATTTTATTAGAGTTGGAAGACACAAGATAAATTTAAACACTGCCTAATACCGCCATTGATTTTAAGTCTTTGCCTCAGATTTTTTTAAGGTCACAGGTGTTTCTTGTTGTCCCGAAAACTTCTCCCTGTCTGTTGTTCATGTTCAAGGCTGATACTAAAAAATATTAATAGGACTGTGCTCAGTCCTAAGCTACATACATATCATCGTCAAGGTTATCAAGCAGAAGTTATGTTTTTGTCTTCACATTTACTCCACTGATGCTTGCTAAAATATGAGACTGTATCCATTAGAATGTAGGAATATTTTTAATTTTTTGCTGCTTAAAACTAACGATTATAATATATTTTAAGAAAGCTGTTTCTGTCGTCCATGGTCTCTATAAAACCCTAAGCCCGGATTCCTATTTTTGTTTTTTTACGGATCGATAAAAAAATCATACTCAAATAACGTGCGCTTCTAGGTAGCATGAATCTTTCTCATTCATTGCAAGTTCGGCTTAGTGTAAGCTCAACCTGAGTTTTTTAGGTACCTAAAAATTTTTTATGCTTAAACCAACTTTAAAGAACCTTTTCAGATACGAAAAGATTATTTTTTTTTATGAGCCATTAGTTTTAATTAAAATGAAAATCTGGTGAATAACTTGTTGTACAAATTTGTTTCTTACAACAAACAAATATATTTATCAGCTTTTAGTACAGATCCGTTTTTCTGTTTTCATTTTAACCTCAGCGGATCTTCCGCTATAACTGATTTTTTTAATTCAATATTTAACTTTCTCCATTACGTATTCGTACAAAATTTCGAACTCGAGATGTTAATCAATTACGATGATAATTGATGGGTCGCAAAATTCTGTCCGTCTGTCTGTCCTTATGTCCCGAGGCCTACAGCCTAAGCGGCTGAACGGATTTCGTTCAAACTTCGGATTTAAAGTTTGGGGGCTCTCGGTTCAGGGCCGTTTTTTTTGTGCATGGTAACCTCAATTTTAATGGTAATTCCCATACAAAATTTTCATACCAGGTTGCTTTGTTCGAAAACGGCTCCAAAGATTTCAACAAAAATTGCTATATAAGCTTAAGTATGTGAGGTAAACATAACTGTATACTCAGTTTTCCGCTAAAAAATCGAGTAACGGTAGGTACTTTTGAAATTTGGACATATCTCGAAAACGGTCCATACGATTGTAACAAAAATTAATTTCTAAGGTAATATGGTCATTTCTAACTTAATGGAATACTCAGTTTTTCTCTGCATTATAGTAAAATGGATTTTTGAAAAAAGTCATTTTTGAAAAATATAGTTTTCCCTAGTTTACCTCAAAACGGCATGATTTTGGCCAAAATTTTGAGTGAAATTGATGTTTTCAAAGTTAGTGTGTCCTTAATTTTCAATTCGAATTACTGGAAGCGCTCACTTTAAAAACAGCTCATATCTCGAAAACCCCATTTTTGATTTCGATAAAACCCTAAAAACCAAGTAATGCTTACATCCCGAACAATAACTTGTACTCGATTTTCAGCTAAATAGTTGAGCAATAGTATTTTTCAAACTAAACATTACAATATTTGGTACTATTTTGTCTGCGAAATTTTACAAAAACCGCGATTTTTATCCAAATACATATTAGAGATAAAATCAGTATTCGAAATAAGATACGTAATTAGTTTTTCTCAAAAAATTCGAAAAAAAGCATTTTTTTAAATACTTATACTTCCCAATCTATTTTCACATATCTATGCTAAATTTTTGTTATAATCTCACTTCTGACAAAAATGCAATAACAGCTGCGCAAAGCTTCATTTTAGCAAATATTTCCCTGTTTTCAACCTTGTTGAATATGCACCTTAAAATAATTGCAGCCACTTCCTTTCACAATTAGAAACTCCCAGTTCATTTGCACCCATTTCTTTTATCTTGCATCGGTTCTCAGATCTTTACCTACCTACTTAATAAAATAAGAAAACAACCAACCAAACTTTTGATGAACGAGAAAGTTACGTTCGACCCAGTCGTGCACTTTATTTTTTTTTTATGCTCATTTAATGTAGTCAGGAGCTGGCTATGCGAAAAATCGTTTAAAAATGTCCAAGGCAGAATATAAAAAATTCCCTCAAAAATGCTTTTTCGAATTGCATAATTTGGAGTTACCGCACATCGAAAACGCTCTTACCCACTGTTTCCATGCACGTGCCCAATTCATTAAAGGCTAATTCAGCCGCCAAACAGCAGATCCGCTCAACGTAATACATCCCATCAAGAGTACCCACCACTTTAACATCTGATGTAGAGTAACACGAATTGCCGGGGGTCGTGAAGTAGCTTTTGAAATATAAATCGAACAGTGTTTTTCCACCTGACAGCGTTTTGTTTTCTTCTTCATCTCACCTTCGTCGGCAGGCATAAACAACTTACACGTGTATTTATCTACCTTAAACAATGGATTCAATTACCGGATACTGGATGTGCATCACAGTTGTCTTGTCAGTTGTCACCCTGCATGAATGAATCAAGGAAGAGGCGTGTCTGTGATCAGTCTTCTTCCAATGTAATTACCAGCTAAACACTTTTATCTGAAGTAGCCGATAGTTACTGCTGAAGTGCTGACTGGTGATTGAAACTTTAGAAGCAACTTGAAGGTTACCGGGTGTCTTTCTTCAGTTTCAGTTTCATTTTCGGTATTCGTGAGAATTTGTAATTTCTTGCGGTGTCGTTGCGAAATTTTCATTTCTATCTGTACGTGTATGTCACTCGGATGATTGTACTCTTAGACGACTGGATGACAGTTGTGTTTTTGCGTGATTGCATACACAAACTAGTGGTGGGCTTGAGCAATGATGTCAGATTATATGAAAGAGCATAATTGTGTTAATTGGTGTTTATTGAAATGGTTGCAAGTTTTTGCTACCTCTCACCATTCGCTGGGCTGTGCGTGTTACTAAGTGTGCTGCATTGCGCTATAGTGTGGTCGGTTAATGGCACGCTTACAAAGAGGATCGTATTACAATTGGGGTATTGTTCGTGGTGATATACAATACTGGGTGATGATAAAAGTGAGGATCTCCTTAACTATCACGTTGTTTGCGGTAAATATTTTGGAGAAATCCCATTGTTGAAGTGTTTTCCTGATAAATGTTTAACATTGTGATTATTGCCGGTTATTGCTGACCGAGCGTTACAATTTACCAATTCAATTTGAAAACAGTTGCATCATTAAGTTCCTTGAGCAATTTTTGAAGATTTTGCGCAGCACTATAGCTGGCTACTGTATTGCTAATTTTGTTGTCAAAGTAGGCCAGACTGTGGTTTGAATACGACAACACCAGTAGATGTCTAAGATTCTAAAAAATTGTTCCTATACACTTAGATATAGTCGATTTTGTGCTTCAATGGTTTTACATTTAAACTAAGCGCACCGAAAGCGGTCTGATTGCACGTCGACCACAGGATGGAAGTTTAAACATACCTTTCGAACTGTCTGTGGTCTGTGGTCGTGACACGCTCTACTTTATTACTAGACTTTGATGCTCAAACGCGAGATATTATTGGCTCCTTGTCTTGTTATTTGAGATGTGACTAGCTACCTGAAGATTTAAGGTCACACAGTCGTAGTTTTTATCAGGTAACAGAGCGTCTCTTTTTTTTGCCACACTACTTCGCTTGTGGAAATCGAACGAGTTTGACCTGAAATGTGTCACTTAAGGACTATTTTCAAACAGAGTAAGCACCTACCGCCATCTGCTCTTCGGTCGCTAAACCATCTCTCTATTTATTAACTGTGGCTCTTCCGGCATATTCGGGTCAGAATTGATCCGAAAATCCTTGAAAATATCAAAATGACAGCACAATTAGAACCAGCAGTACTGAATTGCATTGACAATCCTCTGCGAGTTCCAATCTATGATGCGATTTGCAAATCTAATTCCCTGACATTAACATTGATCCACAATGGGAATGGCCTTCGCCCCAACTGATAAGCAACCTCATCTGCCCATCAAATTTCCCACATCACTGACTTCTGCCGCATGTACTCGTACTCGTACTGTTGGCCAAGAGAACGATCGGCAACACACGATAGTGGGTATACAACTGTCTCCCACAGAGTTGAACTAATTTGCGTGCAACTCATCCCAGAGGGTGCTTTGATTGTTTAATCGCAAAACCAACAGACATTCCAATATACATTGCCGCCCACACACGTTCGATGTGATATGCATGGCTTGGTCTGAAAAAACACTTCTGTCACGTAAATGTGATTTTCATGTTTGGTTTGCTTTTTTGCTGCTCTCCATTTGTTACACGACAAACTTCAAGCGCGCGCACTTTCCAAACGCAAATTTGAGTTCAATTGCCTTCGAGGCGCACAACGGTTGTGTTGAAGCCACGCGAAAAAAAAGAAGTTCATCGACCGGAAGTTCAGCCATGCATCGGCCAGTTAAAACTGCTTAATTAACATGGAGACATGTCCAACGTGGCCCACAGTTTGCTGGCGAAAAAACATGAAAAACCATCGAGCGCAACACACTCATGACTGCGGTACGTTGACCCAAAACACAAACCAATCGGCGAAGGCTGTATTGGACTAGCGACTAATTTTAGTTTGCATGGCGGACAGCGAAGAGCCAGTAACATGAGACTCTTGAAAATGTATTCTGTTTTTTTTTTTTGACAAAGATTGAGACAAAGCACGTACACCATGGCGTATGTGCAACATTTTTCGTTAAATTTTCGTGAATGGTTTTTAGGGTCACCCCGCAGCCTGTCAGCAAAGCAGTAATTATGTCATTATAGGGACAAAAGACGTTGGTGGACGGTGACATCGAAAATATGCGCGTCCGTTAATTAAGGGGTGGAATGACGCACATTTCAACCCCACGTGCAGTCTGAAACAAGACGTTACTCTGGCGCCGCCGGCTATTTACTTTCCGCTGATGCAGATTAAATTACTGGCTTTGAGGGGATCTCATGAAAACATGTCGTCCGCAGTCGTTTTTATTGATAGATCCATGGCAACCAGATTTCAGATATCGCCCCTCAGAGGGGTGCCATGGACTTATTGTGGTGTGTAATTTCAATGGGGAGCACGTGATGAGCAACGAAGCACGATTCTGAATGGATGGTGGTTGTTAAGACGAGATGGCGCAGACATTTCCAACGGGCTTACTGCCAAGAGGGGGAGGGGGTGGTTGTTTTATGCCTAAAAATGAACAGCCTCTCAAATGAGTGTGTAGTAGGAGGGTGGCCTATTTAATCAGCGAAAAATCTTTAAGCATTTTTGCGTCTCAATTTTATGGTGTGTGAAAAATTGCCGCTGGAAATTGACACGCTTTTGCGTTTAATTGGAGAGTTTTTCCTCTGTGTAAATATTGTGGTAAATCGTGGTGCGGTTACAATGCTCAAGAAAATGTTTAAATATGTAAGGGGAGGACAAATAATGTAGCAAGGCCCTTTTTGGGAGTAATTTTTAGAAATTGGGGGAATCTGTTAAATTTGTTGCGACTCCAATAAATATTATTCTCCTCACTGAGTCTTTCAGTATGATTACTTTTGGGGATTATGTTTGCGTGGAGACTTTCACCTCGACCGCTAGAGAGGATTTAAGCGTTTTATCTCAGATATATGCTGATATAAATAGAATACGTTTCTGGAAACAAGACAACTGGAGTACGCAAGAAGGGCAAGAAAGTCCTACGCAATCTTTGTATTGAAATCCTGCTTTGTTGTTTGTGCCTAGCAATTAGATGCTCCAACAAATTCTACATTCGATTTCTTAAATTCTGTTCACTCAGAATTTATTCCTGTGTTCATTGTTTCCGTTTGCGACACTCACATCGTCCGCAAAGAGTATCGATAGCAGACAAACTTTGTTTCAGAGTTTTTCCACAAAACATTTCAAACCAGCATTAAGAGGATAGGACATTTTGGCGGAGTTTGGCCCTTTAAGTTTGAGTTATACCACCGAACATTGATGGAACAGAGGATGAGCCAATCACGAAAAACAATTTTCTTTCCGCTTCCATGGTTTTATTTTGCTTTGATAAATTGTAAAACTGTTTTCATTTGCAAATCTTATCACTATGTAAATAGATTACACGTTTTCTTTTCGTAGCGATTGCCGGGTTTTTTTAAACCCGATTTTTATGAAATAGGGAAAAAGGCTGCTAAAGTTCTAAGTAAACATAAACATTTTGTATTTGTTTTACGTATTGCTACAATAACTCTAAAAATATGAAAACTATTTTCGAATCTCTCATTTTCATCAATACGTCAACCCAAATTTGACAGATTATTCCATTTACAAGTTGACTGAAGTGAGTTAGAAATCTATACATAGAAATTTCACAAGTTTCATCATTTTCTAAGTTTGGTAACTATGGAAAACGAAAATATAAACAAACAAAACAGCCCACATATCTGTCAAAAATCCTCATAAATATTCCGCGATATGTGTTACAATTTATTCCCCAACAAACTCTTCCAAAAGTTCATTCACCCACTGCAAATCCAAATTGCTGTACATTTATCCTTCCTGCCAAAAAAAAAATTTCTTTGCAAAACAATTTGTTATCATCTTGAAACACTCGTTCTTCCCACTCGCAGGGAAATGAACTGAATGTCTCCCATGAAGCCACCTGTGTTTCTATACAAGCATGACAAGCTTCGAGAGTTCAGCGCCATAAATCAAAAATTAATGTCCCACCATAAGTACCTGGTTGGTTTTGAATAGCATTTTCGTGAGTTTGGGAAGGATATGTTTTTGTTTTTTCAACAAGGGGGACAACACCAGCAAGGGTTTTGAGTTAGGGTGTGTACATGCCCGTGACCAACATTGGATGAAGCTAATTGAGCTGCTTCCGTGTTACTTTGACTTATTGCCACATTTAATAGTTGAACATAGCTTGGAATGTAAAATAAATACTATTGGGAAATATTTGTTACATTTTATGAAAAAAAACCTGTGCAATTAAATAACAGTTGTAAAAAAATGAAATTGAATGAATACTATATATGTATTTTTAATTAAATATTGCAACATTTCTTCGTAACATTTTCTCGTTTTTTTATTCATTAAAATAAAAAATAACGTAAATACCTTAAAACAACTGTGTTAATATTTTTAAATTTGTATTTTTAGTAAAATAAACTATCTAAAACATGAAGAAATAATGAAAATTTGGTACAAAAAATCGCGCGATTTTATTCGCCCGCGGCGCTAAGATTGAAACAATTTTTTTGAATTAAAATAATGTAATTACCTAGGAGCTGCTAAAAGCAACCTTTGGGAATTATTTTAAAAGTTCCGTCCATTAAATATCTTCTATTTGGCGGTGGTATATTTTCCTTTATTTTGCTTATTATTTCTTAAGACGAAAATATACAAAAAGCCTGTTTTTGGTCTTCAAAAATGTAATAAGGCCCTAAGAATTCGTTTTGGGGTCTTACTTCTTTTCTTCTTTTGGGGTCTTATTTCATAATAAAAGAAAAACAATTTTCATTAGGAAATAAAGCCCCAAGAAAGGAAATAACACCCCAAATTTTATTAAAAATCGTTGTTGTTTTCTGTATAACTTTTAGGGGCCTTATTTCATTGGGGTCTTATTTCGCAGAGCCAAAAAAAAAAGCGAAGGCAAACGCATTATTGAAGTAATAGCAACTAGTGCTAGATCTTTTTTCTGAACGAAAAAAAAAAAAAACACGAACTTTAGGAAAAATAAAAATAAATATTGACACTACCTTGGAGAACACAATTGTTTGGATAGAACCACTAGGCGAAATAAAATGCCAGTGTCAATAAAACCAAGTTCACTATCCCAAAATCCTATCCTTCTGCTCGGCCTTATTCTTCTTTTCTTCTTTATAGTATAAAATAAAAACAGCACACAAAGTACATAATCGCCGACAAAGGTTGTCAATGTTTTCTCGCAAATGCGTATAAAAAGCATGCCCAAAAAAGTCTCAAAATAAATCGACATTCCCCAAACGGGTCCACTTATTATTCACCTTTTAAACCATCAATCCCTTGCCATCCGTCGAAGTTAGAAATAACTTAAAATCTCTTTTTATGTGTGATTTGCATTTTAAATAGATTTTCTGAGAAAAACTCCCATTTGTACAGCTTGCAAATTCATTAATCACCCAAACGTCAGGAATATTAATGACAGTTAGATTCGCGTGTAAACTTTGACAATTATCGTCCTCAAATCGAAAAAAAGAGAAAATCATCTCAAAATCATGTATCCAGCAGACATGATCCATGTATTCGCCTTCAACCTACCTTACCTACCTACAGTTAAGACTGTTCTTCTCAGTTAAAAGTGATTTATAAAAAGTTCCATTACCAATGGGAAGTGATAGCTCGTTTCATTAGTGACAAAATGTCTTTCCGTCTGTCAAAATCCACATTTTCAGTGATCCAGAATTTCATTAATACCCACCCCCAATTGCTGCTACCGCAATGAATAATAAATCACTGGTCAGTCGGACCAAATCCAACCTTGGGTTCAATCATTTCCATCCATTACAAACGTCTTCCTCAATCTCTAATTCATCGCTCTATCTATGAATCAAGCCCACCTCTTTCTTTTCGCGACATGTACCATTTTAACACCAAACAAGGGTTGACATCATCACATCTATTCGAAACCAATTAATCAACGACAACTCCCACATAATGACAGCCTTACGTTCGCCCTTAACCCAATTAATTGGCCAAATGCGACACACCATGCGTTAAGTGTCGTCAATGTCAATTGGTACTCGTCACAATATGACACAAGCTCATCACTTATTTTTTTCCAACAAACATGAAAATCTGTTCTCTGGCCGCCCACTCTCTAGCGCATGATGCCTGCCACACTGTCATCAACCCTCTGTATAATTAATAGAAACCAAGCGGTGCCCATAGGCACAATTTCTTAATTTTATTACCTTCCCAGAATCAGATTGCCTTTGCTTTGTCAATTGAAGTTGCCACTTCCATCTCGTTGATTGATTTTCGTTACGTTGCGTTACGTAACCCGTCCCCTGGAAAAAGTCAATAGCAAAACGATCATCATTTCCATTTTAATAAATAGTTTCCAACTGAATATGAGTAGGGAAATGAGAGCCTTACTGGGTAAATCATTCACCTACGTACCCTGCTACGTGAAGGAAGTTTTATTGTCCTGAAGACGACTACTCGTCCCAATTTTCACAAAATAACAGACCTCACCCGGTTTGCAGTAGATATTCCAAAGTTCAAACATTTCTCAACGCTACACACGTACACATGCGTTGTTGGGGGATGTTTCTCATCAAATATTCAATAGACGAAGGAGCACAAGAACTTATTCTGGGTTGGAGAGGGTAATAGGAATAAATTCTGGGTCTATGAAGTGGAGCGTCCTTGTAACCCCAAAGTGAAGGAGAGAAAAACAAAACAAAACCCCACTCCGGTTAAGTTCAGGCCGGCTTATGAGGTTATGGCCCACACACGCAGATTTTTCTTGTTTTGAAGCCTTAACTGGAACAAAGCCCAGAGAAATTTATATAATTTAAGCAAAATGTACTTGGCAGCTCGAAAATTGGGACGATTCTTTATTTTATTTGTGATTGTCGTTAGGACTTTTGGCAAAAATTTACTTGAGCGTGATAATTGAAGAAGGCACGTGGTTGCAGCTGCCGGGGCTTTGTCACCCATTCATATTCATGGGCGTCAGTTTTATGAGTTATTTGGTTGTGACAGGCGAATGCGTAGCACCCAACACAAACTGAAAAACGAATATAAATGCAAATGTCAGCCAGGGGCTCTTACTATTTTCATCAGGAAAATGGTGTTGCCGGTCGACCTTTTGTAGACAATGAAGAGAACTTTTTTTTTAAATCAGTAACTTTGCATGTTTGGGCTGTTTACATTAACTTAAAATAGCAAGAACAATATTCGAACATAGTGGAGAAAAAAATTCTTGTTAACCGACGGCCTTTCTTAAACTGGGGTAGCTTCAATTTAAATGATGTCAAAAAGGCATATTTATCTGGGAGGCATATTTTTCTCGCTCAATTGATAGATTCGTGTGAACTCTTAAAATTTTACAAATAATCCTCCATTCCAGATATTTTTTTTAGTCTTCCAGGGACCAACTTCCTGGGTACTTTATTTTAGGTTGATATAGAAGTTTATCGATTTCTAACAAAAGAAATATTTGTAACATTTTTGGTCCTTCGAGACGGATTTAGGTGGTTGGTAAGATGGTTTTCTATGTATTGACATCACGGCAGATCATAATCTCGGAATACCTACTTCGGTTTTAAAGTTCACAATTAAATTTCAACATTTTTCGAGACAGGGGACACTTTTTCTTACTTTTAAACTTTCGCAATCTTTTATATAAATTCTTGGCCAAAATGCAGTCCTAAGATCTCCAGGCCTTCGAAAAATAACCTATTTTTCAGGACTTCAAGTACTTGCTACTTAACTCGTTCGTGACAAAATAATATACAATCGAGAATATTAAACTTTCATTTGGTCGACATTTTTGAAAAAACCTCAGAATCGGTACGACAAAAATATTTTACTTGTTTATTTTTGGTGGGGCTTGCAGTCCGTGGTGGACCGGAAGCTCTCACATAGTAGAATTCAACTGTTACGTATACGTTATTATTATAGAAAAGTAAAAATGGTGCTCCAGAAAAATCTGCGTCTTTTGACACTTTGTAAATTTGTAAAGATTGGCTCAGAGTGAGACCCGTTAACTACTTCTTCAGCAAACTATTTCGATTAACAGTGGGTCGAAATTGACCCAACCTAACCTACTTCGCTGCATGTCCTTTGATCAGAGATAGCAAACGTTCAGAACAAATATTCCCTTCGCAATGAATATAGGAACGTTATTTACGCAAATTCCTTATCTGACCGTTTTAACCCACAACACTCTCCCCGAACGCCAACAACTATTCATTTCCCACTCGCCCAATTAGTTAGATAACTTCAGCTGGGAGTTGCTACAAGCTTCGTCTGTTCGCGGCGAAACCATCGGTAATCGCACCTAACAGTTGGTAAAGCGGAGTCCTTTTGGAACTTTGCCAAAGAACCGACACCAGTCCACCACCCTACTGACCCAGATGGGTCCACATGGTCCATCGTTGTATTTCGTTCAACACAAAACCAATCGATGTCTCTCACACTGTGTGTCCTTTTAATTACGAGTAAGTCAACTTAACGCAACAAGTAAGTGGAAGCTATTCCCAAATTTGCGCACACTGATTAACAAACTTGTTCCTTCAATTTACGAATTAAATTTCCTGTCCCATTTTGATCCCATACTAAGCAAAAGATTTATGACTGTGGTTGTATATGATAGTCCTCTGTTCAGCCAGACAAGTGTTATAATACCATCGAAGTGGAACAAAAGCGTTGTACGTGTATTTTTGAATGTCACCCAAGCCGCACGAATGGGCGCCGAAAAATTTAAGTGCCGCAAGCTATTCAACCCAATGGAGGACAAGAACAAAAGGAATTAATATTTTGGTCGATTGCCAATTATTTGGGACCACAATGAAGAGCGATTCGGCTTTTCAAGTGGCCAGGTTGACACGGTCAACAGCTCCTTGGTCTTTGTCAAAGAAGGGCCGCTTTCTTTGTGCATTGAGTTGCGCACTCAAATGAATGTGCTCACCTTCGCCTCATTGAATGCACTCAAGGGAACATTGCATTATCCTTGCATATTAGCGTGATTGTATATCGACCCCAACCCTGTATGGCTTTTGCAATGTCATTCCTATAACGAGTCCATCGTGTGCGCTGGCTGTGAATCAGAATCAGGAAAAAAGCAATAAAGGGAAATTGAGGCCAATGTCCATTATAACGGGAGAGAAAAAGGCACGAAATCTCACACTCTCCAGGAAAGGTTGAAGGGAAATAAATCGTAAACACGAAGGCGGTCTAAGTGAGCGGTTACCGCGTTTTGATGAGGTAGGTTAGGTAGTACCTAGCAATGGTTTATGGCTAAATGTGGATGATATTTCAGCTTTTAAGTAGAGGCAAAGAGGATGGAATCAATATCGAAGTGCGGAATTTGAGAGTGTGCTTGTAAAGAGAAACAAATTGTGGGAAAAATTGTAAGTCAAGTCGAAGGGCACCCATTGGAGTTCATAGCGGTGGTCGGTGTGATGTTGCGTCATCCTTCTGGCTATCACGTTCCAGGCATTAGAATAGTTTATAGCGCAATATGTTGATGGTTATATTTCTGCTGAATTTGTATCTTACAATGGTACTAAATATCTGCCCCGCATCTCTCGCGATTGCCTGGCATACCTGAGAGTAGGTGTGAAAGTTTTAGCAAAGCTTCTCTCTTAAGAGGATCTTGTTCGGCATACAACCTAAGGTCCCAAAACAAAATACACGCGGATGAGTGTAGGCGCCGAATATTTATTAAATTTCTTGCTTTTAGATAGTAACAGCTTTTTGTTTATCCACTGCATAAACTCGGACGAAGACCCTCATCATTTAAGTCTATCGTTGTATTGCGCAGCATGAAAATATAAAATTCTTTTACTGTTTAAGACGAGATTTAATAAAGTTTACGAGCTCCATCGACATGTGCCCTATTTCAATAAAAGTGGGAAGTGCAGTCAGCAGTCATTTGAAAAGCAAAATATTGAATACCTAGGAGTCGGGGAAAGATTTTCCGGCATCTGTCAAAATTTGTAACTAGTTTGCACCAAATATTTCAGAAATTCTCGACTTTTAAGTCGGGAACATATAAACTCCGAACGTTCGGCTGTTCCGTTTGACAGATTACGAAGACGTACCAACAGAAATTTCATCGATAAACTTCCATTTGATTTTGAGTGGGTCACTCTGTTTCACTTTTGCTAACGAAGAGCAAGATTTTGTAAAGGCCTTACCAGCTTAAACGCATAAACCGATTAGTTCATAAAATGTACAACGTACTAAATAGGGAATATATACCTACCTTATTTTGACAGTTTTGGTAAACTTTCGGAAAGTAGAACAACAATTGCAAGATTTTGGAATTGTTACAAAACTGTCAAAAATCTCCCAAGGTTCGAAATATATTTTTTGGATTTGTGCTGCGATTAGTTTTCAATTTTCCAAAATTGCAAATCCTTATTATTATACCATCCCCCAACTTTTATGTTCAATTTAGTTTCTTCATTTGAAAACTAAGACGAAAAAGAATATGAATATTTTATTTCAGCGTCGATACATTTGTTCTACATGGATTGAGCAGATATAGTGAAATATTGAAAAGTCATCGATATACAGAGGAACGTGTCATGTCAACTTTGAGCGTGCGGTTTTTTATGCACATCCTGATCCAGATTAATTGGGAGTTATTTTCTAATACCAGGTGTGCATATTTCCTTCTGAGTAATGTGTCTCTATATTTTCGAATCTATGACACATGATCATTTATTTTGACACTGACAGATAGAGAAGTAACAGAAACACAAAAACGTGTCTTCGTGGTTCGGTCTGAATAACTTTGGAAAATATTGAAAACTTATTTCTTATGAATTTGTTGGAAAAATTACTAAAATAAAATTAAATTAAAATAAATATGAATAAATAAAATATATAATAAATAATTTACAAAATTAGTTGCTTTAATTTGTAATTTCGAAAATACTGCTGCTTCCCCACCCGATAAATTCTGCTGTTATTTTCCATAAATAGTCATGTGATAGAATGTGTTCTCCAAGCAGAAAAAGAAGATTTTAAAGATTAAGAACTGTTTAAAAACTAAAATTGTAAAAAGAAACCAAGAGATGGAGTCACCCTCTACTTATTGATTAGTACTCTCGTGGAATGTCTCCAAAATAATACAAACTTAATTGGTGGGATTATAAATATTATTCCTTTATAGAAACCAAACTCGCCGTAGCGATGAAAAATCACAAAAGCGCCATCACTACTGCTCCCTCTTTCTTCGTTATTGTTCCGCGCATAAGCCCTACAAAATAAAGGAACTCATTGACGTTTTAATGGACAGCTAATAATGCTTCGGGTGGAAATTTCCCTAATGACTGAACAAAATGTGTTTCTTCTTTTTTAGAAAGATATTAATGAGAGTTCATTTCAAACTGGAAAAGTTTCCACCTAATGCCTTTCAAATAAATGTACCCTCACGCCATTTGAATAAATATATAAAATCCTTTTAGAGAACCCCCCACCTCCCCCCCCCCCCCCCACATGCAAACTCATAACACCAACACATCCAAAGGAATGGAAGTTACAAGTTGGAGAATTTTATTTTCTGCTGTTGCTGCCTTTTTCTCCCCTTCCCCCCTGTTATACTACTTATGTGAAGAAAAAATAATAATAAAAGGAAAACAACTTAACCTAAATTCAGTCTTATAGTCAAATGAAATGAAAACTTTTGCACAGAGGTTATGGGTGGGTTAAAAGTACTCTTAAATTTTACAATGCAGTAAAAACATTATTTGATTGAAGAAAAATATGCTTCGTTTGACGTTATGTGCGCTTATGATGATGAACAGCTGTTAAAAGTGAGTTTTTTGTTCTCTTTTCTTTTTAGGGAACAATCAGCGGAAAGGCGAATGGAGTAGCTCAACACAATACACATATATGCAGCGGTTATAGTCTTTCTTTCTTCTATTTATCCAAGGGAACAATTTTAGAAGTCACTGTGTCAAAATGTTTTTACCCGTTAAATCAAATATGTAAGTATGCTATTACTGACTATAAAAAAAGGTTGGGCCTTTGTAAAATGTACTTCTGAGGTGAATAATTCAGTTTGGTCCTAATTTTGTATGCATTAAGGACTACCTATTTGGGAGTTTGTTTAAATTAAATAAATAATTGCGTAGAAAGGGAAAGTTCCTAGACGATGAGCTTGGGAGTTTGCTACAAGGTTTGAAATATTAAACAGTTTGCGGTGTGTTGCAAGTTTAAACTCATGATATTGACAGGGTGACCGTTGAGAGAAGATATTCATAAGCCGCAGTTTGATAATTCGATTTTCAAATAATGAACTAAATACAAAAGAGTAGATACGGTTTTAATTTTGTTCTACAAAGTATTAAGAAAGTTATAGAAATGCAACAAATATTCATTTAAATGTTTTGGGTTCGAAGTCGTTTAAGAATAAAGCTCCTCTTCAATTTTTGTGATAGATTTGTTTCTAATTCAAAATTGGAGAGTACCCATTTTTCTATGATAGGTATCACTTAGCAATGCAATTTTTCGATTTCTAACTCTTTAGTTCACCTTTCAGTTGTGAGCTTACCATTGGCAAATAAACTTACCCAGATATGTCGTAGCCATACAAATGTAAGCTTATATGACCTAGTTGACAAATGTGTGCAATATCGGGAGTACCTACATGTTCTTGACAGCAACGCTTGTAAAATTATTGTCCCATTTTTGGACAGGTAAATAATCTTAGACAAGTTCGAACCCAATATCTGAAGGAACAAGTACTCCTTCGCATTCCATAGCAGGATGATTTTTCCGTTGAGGGAACGAATCTGAATTTTGTCACACTGACTTCTTCAGATATATTCGATCTGTCCCCAAAAAGCTCCAAGAAAAACACATCCAAAAATGATTATATGAACTACTCATAAAACACCCTGAAAAACCTAAGAAAAATGCCGAAATCGAACTGAAAAACAATTTAAAAAGCGTCCCAAAAAACCAGCGGTTTTATTGTGATAATACAAATAATAATAATAAGACACTTGTTGCAGAAATGTGCAAAGCAGACCTCTTCACCATTAAATAAAAGACTCTGAGCTACAAATAAGTTTCGATTTCGATTTCGGTTCTAAGTCATCACAAAGTAGCTTTTGTTACTTTTATCGAGAAAAGACGCTCTTAAAATCGACCAAAAAATCATCTCAAAAATCACACAAAACAAAGCCCCAAACGACGACATAATAACCCTCGAAAAACGGTCCCAAAGAGACCTGAAAATCGCTCTGTAACAGCAGTTAGAATTTTTCTAAAGAAAAATCCTCGTCTTCCAGTGATGAACCGTGCTAGAAAATAAATCCCCGAAAAATGTGTAAGCCCGAAAATATACAATCATTTGGCGTGTATTTTCCGCGAGCGCTATTAAACTGAACGCATACGTGTTTACTGAATGCGCTTCCCCATGTGAGGTTTCTTTTATTAAACATCAATTTTAGCAAAGTTCAATAAAAAAAATTCAATCAGCCTGCAGATATGCAATTATTTGTGAGAAAGTGCTAAAAACTGACTGTTTTGGTGCATGTCTCCTAGTATCAGCTAGCTAGAAATGAATACAGAATAAAAAAGTTTACTTGAAACTTACTTGAAGCATCGGTATCAACACAATTACTATATTCCCAAGCCAATTCCACCTGAGACAAATACCTAATTTCGTCATCGAATTTGGCTTTTAAATCGATAAGAATTCTAATCGTTTGTCGGCAAGCTGGTTGAATTCCACTTTCATCGTACCACAGAGCACAGAGACATTTCATCTACCCATACACGTATCCTTTGTCTTACATCAAAATAGAATTTCCTCCTGATTTCAGTGGATATATCCATTGTGATTCCATTTCCGTTAATGGTTGTTTTCGCCGCACGGCATCCTGCTGATATATCCTCTATCATAAGACCCATCTACAAGTGTCTTCCTTTCAAGTTCATTTATGTTGTTTTCGGTTTTTTTTTTGTTTTGTTTTGGTGTTCTCATGTAGTGACCCTTATCACTCAAAGGATCATTCTATCAACCATTTAAGTATACGTGCAGCAAACTCAGTTACTAAGGGCACCTCTGTATTAAATATAGTTCTCCGAACGACATGTGACGTGACGCTTTACTTTGTTTGCTGTGTGAACGTTGAATGCGATATTCGTGCAAGTATTTCAATCCCCGACCCAGTTAATTTTTACTGCTTATTCCTTGCATGACTCCTCCGTGTCGGTATCGTAAAAATGCTAAAAACTGGGGCACACTGAATTTTCTTCCCCATCACATAGTTGTTAACATCTTTTACGAGCCATACCCGAAGGATTCTCGTGTTTTATTACGATGCCTGATTCCACGGTCGAATCAATTCCCTTGGGCATTAGTTCCGTCCCGAACTCATTTCTGTAATCGATTTTCTGCGTTCATTTCACATCGACGTTTGTTTCCGTTTCGGATAACTTGGTGTTGTTGTCAAGCCACCCTGATTATTCTCGAAGGATGATGTCATATCCAACCAGCAGGAAAATCGATACAAAACATCGACTTTTTGTTAAAGTTCCATTTAAAGCATCGCGTTGCCCAAAAATACATTTCGAATGCGAGGCATGGTTTGTGTTATTTGCTTTCGTTTATCCTATTTCTCGTTGAAGAGTTGCAAAAGCTAATATTAGGATAAATCCGTCCCATTAGGTATGGTAAACCTAAAGTCAGTTCGTTTTGACCCTTTTCCTCGGTGTATTTGTACATGATACCCAAACTGTTGGGGGCGGTTATTTTGATTTCCATTTTTAACCTTTATTCGAATTAGTTGATAAACAGACGCATTATCTCTCTCATTTGACAGAACCACCGATAGTGGCAGTGGCAACAATGAAGACGTCACCACAACTAGTAATAATTCAACACAAACACCCAGCGATCTCAGCCCACCGGGACCAAACGAGGAAGTACTGCCACAGGCGCATCACCAGAATCCTGGACACTGTATTGCATCCTTTTCGGCCATCAATCAAATGCGAAATAATGCACAGGTGAGTTTTTGCCATTCGCAGCACGTAGTTCCAAAAGGTTGAAATATGGTGTCAGAAGAGCCTCGGGCAATGAATACTAATTGCCTTTCGTTTCGAAAATTGGGGGCCGACCTCTACTGATCTGAACTGCGTTGTTCAATTTAGATGGGAATTTTGATAACGAATTTACCGTTAAATGTAAGTTTATTATGCTCGGGAAATATTTCGTAATTAACAGAATTTAGAACCGCACAGAGTAGTCCTCGGGCGGGACTTAATTTTGAATTGCTGATTTATTTGAACACTCAAAGCCCACTTTATAACAGAAAGTGCAAACAGTAACATGACACAGTGAGGTCAGTGAGGGGGAGGCTATCAGGTTCAATCTTATAAGTTTAACATCAAACCATCGAAAATGCTAGTAAGATGTTCATCCCTACTACTGGCAAATAATCCAGGGGCAGATTCGGTAAAACAATAATCGCCTGGACGATATCGTTTTTGAAATTCTATCGTTTCGACGATAATCGTGTGAAAAATTACGAAATGAGTGCTCAGAGGGTCAATTCTGGGTCTGTGCACGAAGAAATTTGCTTGTGGAACATAGGGCAAATCCTTCATTCGAACGAAAACGGTTGATCGCTTCGCCTTACAGAATGCCGACCCTGGTTCTGTGACAGAGTGAATGGAATAAATCCTTTTCACATTCGCTTTCATACACTGCTTTCATTTTTTCGATTCACTCAGTTCTAAAAAGCGATTCTCGTTCAATAAGTGAAAATATCGTGGTGAATTTAATATCGCATACTGTTTTGAACGACATCAGGTCCTCAATTTTCAATCTCTCACTAAAAACATTCATTTGAAAATGAGTACGTGAAAAAAAATGATTCATATGAAAATTTTTGATGTTTGGTTTCACATTTTCGTAGAACGAGAATCGAAATTGCGGTGAAAGGGTGAAAACATTTTCGTTTCACTTTTTCACAGAACGAGAATTGATCCCCAGGAAACATATATATTTTTCTCTGCTGAATCACTCGTTAAACTTCGCACAGATGCCTCTTGCAGATGTCGAGCATCTTTTTCAAAGCCACTCCAATAGGAATTCGCACTTCAGTAAGCCTTACTTCAGCTACTACATTTTCATCCCATTCATATCGAAGCGCATCGCTCACACTAGATACACTTCACCCTTTCTGGATACGACACACTTACCTTCAGACGTGTTAATGACATCTTAAGTGTACGGACGTGTCTTGGCCTCCGATAAATTTCCCTCGTCAAGTGGACTGCATTAAATATTCCACTCCGGACTTACCTTGTCTGTCTGGGACTTCTATTTAAAATGTACAGTTGCCAGCACCAGTTTCAACCTCTTTGTTATCAGTTAACACTTTTCTTTCGTTCTGTTGTATCCCACTTGTCCAGTGAATCAGAGAAAAAAGGATGAGCCGCCGTCAGCACCTGTGATGATCGGATGAAAAAATACAAGGAGCGCCAGGAGTGTCTGTCGGAAGTTCACTCAGCGCGCTTGAATCACATCAAAAGGATCATCAATAAAAATAAATTTTGATGGGTGTCACTTCCCTCGAGGTGACAAAAACCGTCTCCGTCTATGTTGGTGGCTATAATAAAAGCTCAAAGTCGTGGTACGCCGAAAAGGATCCAGGAAAAAACAACACAGAACAGTATAGGAAAAAAAGAAACCGTAACAAACTGCGCTGTGTGCATCTCTGAAAGCAATTGTTGTCCCGCAGCAAACACATGAATTTTCCATGGGGATGCAACAGACTGCACAAATTTGCATCTTCCACTCCATGAGGCTGGTCGGTGTATATGGATGCACAATGTTAGGCCGACAGTTTGTATTCCTACAGTACAGTAAAAGGGGTGTTTTTTTTTTTGTTTTTTTTTTTTTCATTTTTTGTTTAGTATCCTTCTCAGTGTCTGTGTCTGTCGGACTGCCGTCTGCTTAGTTATGAATATTTCGCATTTTAATTATAACGATGGAGAGGAAGAAGACAAAAGGAAATAATGCACCGGAACAGGACGAGAGTGAGCATTGTTAATGTTGGCTTATGAGAGACTCCGAATGAGTATATTGTTCAAGATACAAGTGGAACGTAAATATGAATAGTTTTGCCCTGTGGGGAGTTATTACTCTGACTGGAAGCTATTGACCTTCTTTGGTATTTCTGGGGAGAGGGTTGACTGCCGCTGTCAGAGAGGTAATCATCCAAAGCCACTTAGCTGCCAGAATCAATTTAATTCATGAAAACACAGAACCACTTGAGTGGAACGAGTGTTTAGACGCCTACTGGGAGTAACTACTGGCCTCCTTTTATGGTAGAGTACCCACGCCGCGCGGATACTTTCTGACATGTTTCTAATTTAGTTTCTAAATATTGATTTTGACGAAAAGTCATTGCACGCACATGCGGCTGCGAGAAATTTTAAATGAGCACATTTCAAGGGCGCATTTCACTTTTGCTTAAAAGGTAGTATCCGTTGAATTTGATTGATGAATTCTGTGGAACAGAGAGGACTGTTCTTTTGTTGGTTTCTAATCAGAGCTATCACGAAAGTTTTCCATGGCACAATTGCCGGCTAATAGACAAGTGCCTCACTAAAAGCACGAGGTAAAGTTGAATGACTCTTTCCGTGCGAAACAAGTTGCTGCGAGATGTTAATCTAAACCCACGCCAGTGAGTTTGTTCAGCGATTTTAGTTGAGATTGACGTGACATGACATGACATGACATGGCAAATAATTAAACGCCTAAACAGAAATTGATTTTCTTATCGTTGGAGATGGTTAGTCAAATTAGAGCGAGGTCTTTTATATGATTTAAAAGTTAATTACATTCAGCTTTAAAGTTGAGTTGACTGGATGAGTTTGTGACATCACCAAGTGGATGACTTTGAGCCCGAATTGTGTTTCTATGGTCCAAGTAGCTCTAAGGAACAGTAAGCTTTTAGTTCTTAAGCAACACACAGTGGATAAGTGGTTAGTGTGTTGGACTACTAAGCGAGGGAAAAAAACCCAAACTCCAACTTTTTCTTTGTCAAATTAAGAACTTGAATGGCCACTTGATGAAAAAAAAAGTATCATACGGATAATAATGCCCTGAAAAGTGGGTCCTTCGCTTTTTATTTGAAGGCTGAACCATGTGAAGGTACTATTTTTATACTGTGTCACAACATTTTATTTTTAGACAACCCATCGTCACGACCCAGTTCTATCGGTATGTAAAATTTATTGGTATCGATTAATACTTGGAACTACAGACGAACACAATCACTTGGAACTCATGCCCATGTAAGCTTCTATGTAAAACCGTTCCAAATTTGTTCAACTCTAAAAATGATGAAGAATAAAATGTTAGAGCGTACATAAACTGTGCCTTTTGTAGATAAACTGTGACCATGAAGGTCACTACAATCGTAGCAATCAGTTGCCCCCACTGTGCTGGCGGCTTGCTTAAAAAGTGTCCCTGTTAATTACGAAGGGAGCTTACATGAAATCAAAGAACTTGTAAAATAAAATTGAAATAAAATGAAAAATTTTTATTAAAAAAGAAAATTTAATTTTCAAGGCCATTCAAATTGCGAGACTGTTATCACACAAGAAAAATTGGAGAATACACTGATGGACAATTGCATCTGTCTTACACTATTTAAACATCCGCTCTTTAACAGAATCATATGGGGTCAAATCAATTTAGAGCCTCGGTCAAACTTAGTTGGATATTGCTAGACTTGAAAATTGCCGACAGATTTTGGCGGAACAGAAGAGCTGTCTCTAACGTTGTCTATAGAAAAGATTATAAAACAGTGAAATAGGAAAAACCAAACGCAAACAAAAGACATAGTCTCAAAGCTCGCTCCTGAAAAAAAGCTTGAAATAGCCTTAAAAAGTTGAGACATTACAAATCGGCCTTGTAAACGATTTTAAGCAGCTCATAGCTGATAAGCTTGGTAGTACATCAAGTAGAGCACGAAATATGCATCCACAAGTACCACGCAGTCAACAAATTTTATTTTATTGATATTTTTAAGAATCTGTTTTGCAAATATCTTGGATTGGATTTAAAATAATAAATAGAGAATTTACTTCTAAATGTTATTTTTGCATTTATTAACCTAGAGTGGATAGCTAGAAGGTTACCTTCATCGATTATCATCTAATTTTCGAGGCTATCTGCTATAGAGTCGATGAATCTTAAATCACAAGACCTTAAAACAGTTTAGCTTTTTAATCATAAAGACAAGAACAAAATTAAAATTTCTATTGCAAGTTCAAGAGCTGTCTAAGTCATATTTTCAAACTAGTAAATCAAGACGTATAAGGAAGGAATCTGTCATTTTTTTGACAGGAGAAAAAGCCTAACCAGCCTATAAACACTTCTTTCGCGAATGTAGCGAAGTTTCTGACAAAATAATGGGAAAATCTTAAATCATGCTCACACCATGGCAAACTTCAGCTCAATGGGCGCAGGCAATTAAGTCCCCGGGACATAAGTCCCAATTTCTCCTTTTGGGACTTATATCCCACTTAACTGAGACATAGGTCCAAAATTCAAATTTGATGTTGTGTTGAAGGCTTTCTTTTGAAGAGTTTCTTGATATTTTAAATGAACCTTTTAGAGCGATTAACTCGGGATAGAAGACTTGTTTTGAGTGCCTACGCGCCTTAGATATTTACATCGCAAAGTTTTCCTATGGCTTACAACTTTATAAAAACGGCGTCTTTTTTAGTACTTATGATCTGAATTTTAGCAAACCCTCGTGCACTTCTTGTGTACTCCATATTTTGACGCGACTTTTGACGAGATTATTTTTATGAGCTTTTGTCGACGCGGTGTTTAAATTCAAATAGATTTTAGACAAGTTTCTCGTACATGCGTGTAGTATTTGTAGCACAATTATGATCTAGTTTTGGATCTTTTTAAAAGTACTTAGTATAATTCCAAGTACCATTTCCTAAAACCGATTTTAACACTTTTCTTAAAAACGTGATCACTTTTCTGCTGCAAATTGTATTGGAATCGTTTAATCCATTCCCATGAAGACGGTATTTTTAATAACTGAGCACATGCTCTTGAAGTGCTGAACGCTTTTGTTAATGAACCAATAGCCGTTTGCACTTAGGCCTTCCAAAGATGCATCCTTCTGTTGTTTTTTTTTTCAATCGGGAGAAATTTTCTAACGAAATATGCTAAATTAAGAAATAAATATCCTAAATTATATGGAGGAATAAAACAAAATGTGCTCAAGTTTAAAACAACGACTTTATCAAACAATAAAAAGTTAAAAAAGCAATAAGCCATAAGCCATAAATATGCGTATATATATTATTTACCTGTCCATTTAGAAAAAGACTTAAATTTAATGGAGCAGCAATTCACGGCTCATGGGCAGTTGACTTTTGCTTATGGCGTTTTCGATTGAAGAAAAGAATTGCCCTTTCTATGAAAAGAGCAAATCTAGATGTGCTCCTTCGATGTATTCTATGTTTCATTGAAAAAAAAAAAAGTGCACTTCCAGGTCAATTCTTAACACGATAGAAATGTCCGGAATATTTTTACAGAATTGCCCTGAACCCACCAACTCATACTAACAAAATGTCAGATTGAAGTATTGGTTGTGTTATTAGAAATAAATTGTTCGCTATGTGATCCGAAAATATACAATTATGAGCGCAAAATGTAAACTTAAATTGAAATATATTGATTTGGCTGTATTTATCAGAGACAATACTGAGACCACCAACTTCGGCCGATTTCCCGTTACTTGCCTACAAGCTATATTTTCATGGGGTGGCAAACGCTAAGTGCGTTAGAATTGTTACATTGAAATTCGTATTGACAAATGTCACGCAACTTCAAAAATTCTGGCTCACCAACACACTCGCACCTTGCATATGCCACTTCCGCTGTGGACAAAGCTGCTGACAGCGTTCATAAAATCTTGTCCGTTAAATTTGAAATTATTTATAAACGTGTGGATAGTATTTTTTTAGGAATAAGTGTATATTTGCTTAAAATATTTATGAAAAATTGTCAATGCAGAATGGTTGCATGAAAATAAAAATATTTTGAGCAAATTTTCTTCATTATTTAAGAAAAATTTACACACGAAATCGAATTTAATGATATCCAAAAGCGGAAAATACACAAACATGTTTGTCCTAATATGTTTCTAGTATATAGAACATCAACTTTTGATAGTTTTACTAACCAAACAAATCAAATTATTCGCCTTTTAACAATTTATAATAACTAACCAATGGCATTCAGTAATATAAAAATGTGGAATTCCCGAACTCTTTCACAATTCCCCGCGGTTGGCAGCATTTCTTTTTGTAGTTTTTGTATGTTTTTGAATGTCGCACGGATTCTTTTTTGACATAACACCGACAGGAAAACAAAATGGCGAATTTGAAAAAAAAAACTGAGGGGGCCAGCGGCAAGAGGATTGTGAGTTGGGGGTCTCAGTATGGTTTGTCTATGGTATTTATTACTGCAGAAAACAAAAAAAAAGGAGCAACGGAAAACCAAATCTCTCATATGGTGTCTACCACTATTACAAAAGAGCTCCAACGAATTTCATTGAAAAGAGCAATTCTGAATTTCGGGGCAATTCTCTCGGATCTTCAATCGAAAACGCCATTAGGTTTTTGTTTTTAAGGTTTAACACTTCGGCCGCTGATACTTCAAATTGACAAATTGTCATAGGAATCTTCAGTAATGCCAAATATAGAACATTTTGATGGAAGCGTTCGTTATTTTTATAGCAAGATATACCACGACAATATTTTTCATGATGGGTTTTTATGTTATTATCTAAAATATGCTATAGCATATTTTATTTATACTTATATGCAATTTAAAGTTAAAATATGCTAAATTTAGCATAAAAATGGCACCACTGATCGTGAATGGACCTGAACATTGGAAGTGTCTACATTTCGTTTCAATGTTCATTTCCTCTTTTAAAAATGTCATGATGTCCTGGCACTTATATTTGTAAGTGCATTTCGCTTTTGACCACCGTATTTGGTCGTCAAAAAGATTGACTTTTATTAGGGCTCTTTGGAACCTACAGTTTCAACCGTCGCACTTCTAAAGCTGCTTGCCTGGATTTTGGCGGACATAAGATTGCGTAGTGCCTCCCTTTTTCTCTCACCACAAGAATTCGAATGCGATCCTTGACCTCAATCAGTTTTAACGTATTTTTAAGTCTCAATATATAAAAAACAACGGCAAAGTCCTTTTGTGACCAGTTCCGAAAGACGCCTATTTCATTACAGTGAATGTCAAATTGAACGCTTTCACCTCCATGCACATACTCGTATAGTATGCGTTGAAAAAAAAAAAAAAACAAATTACTAACGAAATTGAATATCCTTTCACCCTAATGCAATCCTCTTCCATTTGAATAGAGCACTCTTATTCCTCCTTTTGCAACACGATACACTCAACTTTAAGGGCTTCAGTGGCGTTGAACTCTATAAGCTCACCCTCTTACGGTTACGGATGACAGAAACATTCGTCCACTCATTCGCACATACTCCCATATGTGAATTCCACTAAACTAAACTCCTTTTCTTCCTCTTTCGCAGCTCTGTGATGTCACCCTGGAAGTCGGTGGCGAGACCATACATGCCCACAAAGTTGTACTGGCGTCGGTTAGCCCATACTTTTATGCAATGTTCAATGGTGAGTACTGTAGTACTGTATACACAGTGATGCGTAGATGAATGTTCACCCCAACCCCTTCTTTCAGATGATATGCTCGAACGGACCCAGGGTATTGTGACGCTACACGATGTTGACGTTACCGCACTCAGACAGCTAATTGACTACACCTACACTGGCGAGATAACAATAACCGAGGACAACGTGCAGGTCCTGCTGCCGGCGTCCAGTCTCCTGCAAATCCAATCGGTCCGCGAGGCGTGCTGTAAATTTTTACTCCGCCAACTTCATCCCTCCAATTGTTTGGGCATTCGCAGTTTTGCAGGTAAGTTGTTCAGTGAGGCGAAAATCGCTAATTATTCCACAGCCGAGCAATGCTCCATTCGTGGCATCTGCTGGGAGGATGTCGCATGCACGATTTATTGGGGTAGAAAAATCCATTATCATGTCTTCTTATTTCTATAGTCATGTTTGCTACCCTAGTTCAGCTGGAGTAGTAGTTTCATCACTTTTCCGTTTATATTTATGGACTTTTCATCTCTGGGGTTGTTTGCGCGGTACTTACCCCCGAGTACAGTAGTTGCGTCCAATGACCTACTTAGAAGTTCTGCAGTAAACACAGTATCTACCGAGTTTAGATAGTTTTTCTTGTGATTTTTGCTTTCGCTTTTGGTTCGATAGCCTCTGTGGGTGGTGGTCGGTCTGATTTCGTTACGACCACGATAGGGGTTGCTGGGAGGCTACTCTTTGTCTGGCGTTTCGGGGACTATCCAGTATGGGCACAGTTTGTGTGAGTTTTATGGGATTCGTCTGCATCATTGGCAAACGAGGTGTTTATTCATGTAAGCGGTTTCTTTTTTGTCTTGCGGAACCGAGAAATAGTTTTGTGGGTTAATGTGTTGTGTGCTGGTTTCCTGATTCTGATCGCATTAGGCGAAATTGGACACTTTGTGTGTGGATTGATAGACATGTTTGAGGATTGGGTGCTCTGTGCACAAGACTGTAATTGGATGGTGATTATATGAAACAGTCGAATAGGTTTTGTTCTTCAATCGTAGCGAACAGCACAACCATTCTAATGTCACACAGAAACCCCTTGATAACATAGTCTTAGCCCCAATCTAGAACAGCGACCAAAAGGCTAGTTGACAGCTCAAGCCAAGTGTGCATTTTTTGACGTCTTTTGTCATGCCTACAGATGACATTTCTCCACTTTTTGATTGAGGTAAATTCACGAAGGATATTTTTGAAGCTCACTCGTCGTCATCTCGGTTTTAAGTCATCCCCTTTTGAAAGTCCCCCGCAACAATCACTTCACAGAAAATCCCTCAACAATAGTCGCACCCATTCTCTCTCATAAAAAGCTGCAGCATTTGGGTGGAGTTAAAAACCTCTAGTGAAATGCATATTTGTCGTCAATCTTCTTAATTATTCTAGAAGGACTCCACGGCGTAGAATAATCCCCCAAACAAACAACCCCACTCCTTCTTGCAAACGCAATACATTTCGCAAGCATGCTTACCGAGAGCGCATATTTTCCCCCCCCCCAGTCAAGTGGGTAATCCTCGCTGCTATTCTGTTCCATTTCAGATGCACACTCGTGCAAGGAGCTGCATACTCGGTCGCATAAATTTGCCTTGCAGAATTTCCAACAGGTCGTCGGAACGGAGGAGTTCCTCCTGCTACCCTTCGATGAGGTAAGTTGCACCACAACCACATACTTGAACCACTCCCACTCTCTCTATCGTTCTGTTGGCACGCAAATATATCTTCTGTTCGTTTCAGGTCAGGGATTTGATATCAAACAATCAATTGAATATTTGCTCCGAGGAGAAGGTCTTTCTGGCCGTGCTCAATTGGGTGAAACACGATTTGGCCGAAAGGCAGAAGCATGTGGCTGAATTGATGAGTCATGTACGATTGCCATTAGTTGGGCGAGACTTCCTAATGACTTGTGTCGAATCGGAGACGTTGATTCGTGAGGATCCGCAGTGTAAGGAGCTGCTGTTGGAGGCGATGAAATATCACTTGCTGCCCGAGAAGAGGAGTCTAATGAGCAGCCAGAGGACAAATGAGAGACGTCCCGACGGCATGAAGCCGTACATCTTCGCTGTGGGTGGTGGCAGCCTCTTCGCCATTCATAGTGAGTGCGAGGTTTATAATCCTCGCGTGAACAGCTGGACGCCGATTGCGCCGATGTTGTGGAGGCGGTCGCGGTCGGGAGTGACCTCGCTCCATAAGCTGCTGTATGTTGTCGGAGGTTACGATGGCGTTATGGATCTGGCAACGGCTGAGTTTTACAACCCCCTGACGAACAAGTGGGGCAACATGACGTCCATGGGTACAAAGCGATCTTGCCTCGGTATATGCGCATTCGACGGACTGATTTACGTTTGCGGTGGATACGACGGAGCCTCTTGCCTTAACAGTATGGAACGCTATGACCCCCTGACTGGCGTTTGGAGTTCTTGCCCCGGTATGAATATCCGAAGGCGATATTGCCGCCTGGCCGTCTTGGATAACTGCATCTACTCGCTGGGGGGCTTCGATTCAACCAACTACCAGTCGAGTGTTGAACGCTTTGACCCAAGAGTTGGACGCTGGAACCCAGTTCCGAACATGACCGCACGTAGGAGTAGTTGCGGAGTGGCCGCATTCGATGGTCATCTGTACTGCGTCGGTGGTAACGACGGGACAATGTGCATGTCCAGTGGGGAGAGGCTGAACTTGAGGAGGAACGCATGGGAGCCAATCGCTGCAATGAATTCAAGAAGGTGAGTTTGAAAATAGCATAATCTTGGGAGCTGTTGCTTAGGATTTTCTCTGTGCTTTCAGGTCCACCCATGAAGTTGTTGATGTAGATGGCTGCCTTTACGCCTTAGGAGGAAACGACGGCTCATCGTCGCTAAACTCTGTCGAGAAATACGATATTCGACTAAACAAATGGACGATTGTTAATTCGATGGTAACCCGGCGAAGCTCTGTAGGAGCTTCGGTCTTAGATTGCTTCCAATTGGAACGTGGACTTGTGCAGACTACAAACTTATGACCCTTATCCACCATCGCTGAAACTTTCGCAGCAGCTGCTGCAAGTGCAGCTTCGACCAGTAGCACTGGCAGCAGTAGTGGTGGTGGTGGTAGTAATAGTTTTAGCCTGAGCAGCTTAGCGCCAGCTGCGCAATCGGGAAAGCCAGCCACTGCTTAACAGAGAAATCTAATGTAAGATGTAGTGGGCAAGGTAGGAACTTGGTGCGGGAAGGTTGTTCAACTGAGGTGCTGCTTAGAGATCTGTCAATTTATAATTATTTAATCTATTTGATGACGCGTTTGTTCTTTTTCCGCCATAGACATACTAAATATGCCAAGCATACAGCATCGAATCCAAAACTATCCTATCTTTGAAGCTGCAACCAGATAGGTGGCGCTGTTGGCGATCTCCTAAACCAACCAACCGATTTCAATGTAATTTTGTGTGTGTCTACGGCTGGCTGCAGCTTGAAAGATAGAATATTGAAAGCGCTTATATACTCTCTCTTATATACAAGAATTTTACATTGAAGCAATCGCGATAAAGTTTCTGACAGTTCGCACTGAACCACTTTCTAAATGTAGCGCAAAATGATGCGCTAGATCAAGAAAAACAACCTGTCAATGCAAATATGAAAGTAGTTTGAAAAAAATAAAAGTCTTGACCAAATTTCATAACAAAGTGAGTCAAGGCCTTTATTCATAATTGGTTTATTTTTGTAGTGAAAAGAAACAGAAATAAGACCAAGTGTCAATTTTATGGAAAACTGTGCGCTAAACGTCTAGCGATCATTGACCTAAGCTGACAAACTTGTTCACTAAAGTCTCCGTAACTATTCAACTATCTTTCTCTTGCATTTAAACTCTCCCAAGTTACATAACAAAAGTGGAAAGACTAACAAAATACAATTGGGAACATAAAATTGTTGGCATTTCGTAGCTCTGTTCGTTTGTGCAAAGTAGCGTGCTGAATCGCATGAATCTCTAGCGCGCCAGAGATTATTTTAAAGAACTTTCTTCGGTTACATTTTGCTCGATTCATTCACACAACGAACTGAAATTTTAGGGTTTTAAAATATTGGCTAGATTGAGTAAAATGCATCGCGTGCGGAAACACATTTCAGGTTTCTGTACAGACCTGTAGTTGAAATTTCTCGCACCAAGTTCACCCGCTTTAACATTAGTTCTTACAACTCACATTCCAAACTCAAAATTATGTGGATTTTCTAGTCAAGAAAACAAATGAGTTAAGGGAATAATCTTCTTTGTTGGGCCTTAAAACAAAAATAAGACAAATTGAAAAAAAGTATTATCGCATAAGCATTTAAAAATAAATAAATTGGTTTTCGCTGGAACGTATCTGGAAAGCATCAACGAATTTTATTAAATTTTCATCCAGTAGCAGGGCATTTGCAAAAATTTGTTTACATTATGCCAGGTTCATTAGGTACTATCTCTTCGGGATCACATCGTTTTTATGTAGGTATCTGTTTTGGAAGCATTAGGAAAACTTTATTAAAATAAACGTATCGATGCTAGGAATCCATTCACTGCCATAATGGAGGCATTTCAATTAGCAAAAGCTAAACTATTTAGTCCACCGCAATTTATTTAAAAAAAAAGACAACTTTTTCTACTTTATCGACAGCGGTCATACAGTTTTTGTTTTTGTTTTTCGTACGAATTGCAAAATATAAATATATTCTTACAAGTATGTTCTCGTATAAAATATAGTTCATTCGAAAATAAATATGTAGTCTATTCTAAAGAAATTAATAATTACGACACAGAGAAAGGGAAACAAACACAAATTTACGATATGGTGAAATTATGAAACTATTTAATAAGTTAAAATGGAATAATATTTAATTACTATGAAAACTATTTGAGTTTTAGGCTATAAGTATATTCGAAGCATTTGGTTTGAAATTTCTTATAAGTAACTGAAGAAAAGTAAAACAAATATTAAAATACATTAACTATATAACTAATTGAATTTTATTTAAGTGTCTTTTTGTATGTCTAATCTTATGTTGTGGGTCTTTTTTGTATTGCGAGTTCTTTACACTGTAACGAATGAAAAATAAAGATAGAAAAACCAATAAAAGTTAAATATTTACGCAAATAACTTTGCAAAATATGATAAAATTATTTTGAGTGAAATAAATTGAGTTAAAGTATTGTGAATTTGAATTTGTTTTAATTGGTTCCTGTTTTATTTACAGAGGTTTTTGTTGCAAACATTTAACAACTTGTTGCCACCGGAATTTGTATATAATCCTATATTGTGACGCGGTCATTTATTATATTGTGTCGTATCTGCGTTGGGTAATAGGAAAGGAAAAACACTTGTCAACGTCATGCATAGGTTTTCTCTTTTGAGTATGTCGTTTGTTACGTAAAACCAAAGATAGCACGAAGTATAATTTCTTACAAGGAAATGTCAGACACATTGATGCTTGTCCAACTCATTAATTAAACGCACTGCCGAGTTACAAGCAACATTAACCACAATTCGTTTGGGGCTTCGTGTAGACCTTCAAAAGAATAAACATCTCTTTCTTTTTGTTGCCTTCCAATTCAATAAATGTAAACGAGACAATTCGCATTTTATTCTCTTGTTTTGCATGATAATTTTTTTTGTATTCATTAAGGCGAATACGTACTATTTATCTAATACGCATTTTACCACAAAAATCGTAATCGAATCGTAATTTGTCCGTATGCATGTGCATGGCATTGTCTGACATTCATCGACGAATTCTAAATTATTTGATTGGTCCTTTCATACTTCACCCCGAAACATCTTCTCGAACAAAATTTTATTGACGTATATTGTTCTCTGACTATTGGAGCTGACGAGTGGTACGAGTCCAGTTATAGTTCCATTTAAAGTTCTGACGCTCTAGATGCCTATTGATGAAAATCCTTATCCTTTCTGTTGTCGACTGTGGTTTACAACAAGAGTGTGGCTTATGAATACATGATTACTGAACAGATACTGGATTCCAGTTCTATATACCATTCGCTGGATAAGTCGGCTATTGACCTCAGAATAGTGATAAGAAAGTCAGAAAAACAACTCCATTTATGTATTATTGTACTTATTTGCAATCAGCACCAAGCCTCCTGGGTAAAAAATGCTTTATTCGGTTTATTGCTCATATTTGTTGTATATCGTTTGCACATCTAATTCAAAATGGAAGCAGCAATGTATACAAAAAAAAAATTTAACAACCATTTCAATTCGAGAAGTCCACCCATGATCTACACAATCCTGCCAGCAGTCTGCAACGCAATTTCTCCAGTCGAGTTCGAATTCGTCTCCTTTGCACTAAACGACGTCAATCCAAACCATTCCACTCCACCTGCAAGACGACACAGCAAATTACTACACACGATCACTGGTTTTGCTAGTTTTTCACCGACAGAGTGGAGTGGAATGGCATACCTCCTTAACCAGAATGAAAACAAAAAACAAGTCGTTATTTTAGCGCCGCTTTATTAATTTTAAACGTTTTTCACTGAATCGCAGCAGATCGCCAAGAGAAAAAAGCCCCATCCCTCTCACTGCATCAAGCCGCGAAATAAGGAAAAATGCAAGCCGCCCAACAGCAAGAGAGATCAGACAAGATTTCCCGCTTGTTGCTCATTTTACATGGTAAAAACTAAACTAGAACAACTGAGGATAATGCATTCCACATACAATTCGTGAAAAACCAACATTCGGTAACTAACTCTACGAAAATGCAACTAAAACGGCCAAAACAATACAAAAAATAAAATGAAACTGAACTGCGTGTAATAAGGAAAGCGATATCCTTGTTGTTTTGTGTCTTATAAACTAGGCTAACAATTTGTTCATGTCTCCCTTTAGTTGCTCAAGTTTTAGAAATTAAATTTACTTTATTCCATTGGTTCTAAAGCTGGCGCAAGAAAGATACACAAGGAGAGAAGAGAAAAGAACGAAAAAGGTATCGCTTTAGACTTTTGATGGTAATTTATTCATTCGCGAAGTGGAAAGCTTTAAAAATAGGATTACGTGAGTTTGTTATGAAAGTCTATTTACTTTTGTAAACCTTCTCAGTCATGTCGTCGAAGTCTGCATCTTGGATGTTGAGCATAAGACCGTCGGATGAGAGGTAGACCTTGTTCTGTGAGTTGGCAATCTATTGAAGGGGAGACAAATTAAGTATTTAAGATACAAGTGTCGTCGCGGTGGCTTACTGTTCGTGAAATGCTTTGAGCAGCACGGATTTTCCTCAGCTTCAAGTAGGCTGGATTCTGTTTGACAGCAAGACCCAACATTTTGGCTGCTTCGGCTTCACCCTCAGCTTGGACGATCTTCTGTTGTTTCTCTTGTTTGGCGCGTTCTACAAAGAAGACGGCTCGCTGAGCCTCCTGCTGGGCGACCTGTTTGGCTTCAACGGCGGCTGTGTATTCCTTGCCGAAACTCAATTCGGTGAGAGAGACATCGTCGAGGATGATGTTGAAGTCGCGAGCGCGTTCAACGAGCTCTTTACGGATGAGAAGGGAAACCTGAAGGGGGAAAAGCAGATTGGAATATAGAATTCTTTCCAACATCCGTCAAGAATACAAAAATTCTAGTACAAACCTGTGCACGCTGTGTAATCAATTGTGAGGCATTGAACTTGGCCACCACACTCTTCAAAACTTCGTTACAAATTGAAGGCAACACTTTCTCGTCGTAGTCCAAGCCCAATTGACGATGCATAACTGGCAGCCTAAGGGAATCGGGACGCGACAGCACACGCAATGAAATGTTAATCATTTGCAAATCCTTTGATCCGGTGGGTGATGAAATCTTCCTTGGTCGCGAACGGATGTCATAGATGATTGGATACTGGAACCATGGAACTCTGAAATGCAAACCTTCTGACAGGATATCGCTCTGGATGCCACCTAAACGACTAAAGATGATCGCACGATGACCACCATCAACTGCAAACACAGAAACAAGGCAATTTTCGATGAAAACATTTCCAAAAACTTTCGAACTTGGTTGTTATGCAACCAACCGGCGTGGAGCTTCTACCAACTGCACATTCATTGGTAGTCTGCCCTTTTGGAATCTTCAAAGAAGAACGGTAAATTTATACAAAATGCATACCTAATCATTTCGTCATGAAATGTGCATATTTCAAAATTCATTTCAAGATTCCATCATGCAGTCTGACACTTTAAGGTTATGTTTAGCACCTTATCTATTTGCCTCATTTTACCTGTGTATAGCGATTGGGAAATGCCGTAAGCGGCAGCACCAAGTGCGGCAATTACTTTTAATCCGGTTGTTAGTCCAGGAGGTCCTCCTTTTCCAAATTTACCAGCTAAATCGTTGAGTTTACTCTGAGCCATTGTTGCGATGTGATGTTTTCTTCACAAATCAACTGCAAATATAGGTTAAACTTGAGGGTTGCTGCCCAGTTGAATGTAACTTGTATGGCTTACAATAAATGTATAAATGCGAATGTAACACGACGATAAAAATATGTAATTTTTATCGCGAGCAAACTTAAAAATTAAAGAAACGACGAACCGCACGAGACTTTAACCTTTTTGATAGATGTACAATTTGACTGACGGTCAGCGAGAAGCGATGACAGTGGATGGTTTTCGAACTCTCGGTACTGAGTCGGGGTGACATCTTTGTGTGGCAGTTTTGAATGTGACTGAACTATTTCAGTTGCTTTTCAAGAAAATAAAATTTCCCATTGCAAATGTAAAGTACCTACTACGTACGAAGTAAAGTTAAATTTAAATCTAAATCCGCTTAAAGCCGATACATCCACCGCAAAATCCTAAGTCCCGAAACGCCAGGAATCGCAGGGTTTTAACTCAAGAAGGGAGAAAATTCACGAAATTTTACGAAAAATTGCGAAAAATTGCAAAACCGAGATAATAAATAAAATATCAATCAGACTGACTTAAAGGAGTTGAGATTGATTGTTTTACTTCACTTTGGCTGAGATATGACGTTTTATTTGAGCCGCGCAAGAAAAACAATCGAAAATGGACCATTTTTTAAGAATTCCTACCTCCGTCGGTCTAGGAGTTGGAGTCTTAATCTTTGCTTGGACCAAAGAGGAAAAACGCCCGGCCCAACAAAAATAAAAACCCAAAAAAAAACTTCGGATTAACGTTACTTTTCCGAAATTCACCAGGAAAATCGTGAAAATCATGACATCGACATCTTTCTACATTTTTTCTACAATCCAGTAACAGTTTGGGAATTGCTGTTGGTATTTACGACGTCACATATCATTCTGAAATTTGAACTCACATAAACCAACTCTTTGATGTCGAATAGGAAAAGGATTTATTTATTGTGTGAAAAGAAACTGAAATGAGGTTCTAACCAGAGTAAGGTTTTGCTTAAGGTTGAAAGAAAGAAATTCGGCAACGTATTCAGAAATTTCTATGGAACGTTTGATGGATGATCATGCGATGGATTGGTTACTGCACAGGAAAACAAAAGACGTCTCTTAACGAAAAACACTGTATATTTTATCAAAGTATTGCAATTACAAAACTAGCCACTACTACCGCTTATAAAAAACTAAATAAATTCCTAAAACATGATATCAAAAATCATAACAGTAATAAGCTCGAGCTTCTGTGTCATACTTCGGGCATGTGCCCTTCGTTTCGACCGTAATTCGTATCCTTGAGGTAATAAATCGTCTGCTCATTTAGCAGCGACATGACGGTCGCTTTTATACTCAACAGCGATGCCAGTTTGTACTTTAATGCCACAGATTGCACAAAGTTCACCAATGCACACAGGTTCTCCTCCATCTCCCTGGTGGTATTGTGATTCTGAGCATACAATTGGAAACTGAAATGAGAATTGGTCAGGTTTCAACCAGAGGCAAAGGCATATCCTCAAAAGCTTACCCCTTGACAACGTTTTCGATGACTGTATCGCTGATTGGTATCTGATTCTGAAACTCGGTGAGATAGGCCTTCCTATCGAGTATCACATACTGAAAGAGAATAGCCTCGGGCCAGTTGATTTCTTGGGAATAAGCTCGACTTAAGATCATCGCTTGGGGAACCCTGCAAATTGAGAAACATGTGAACAGAATACTATAAAGTCAAGTGCTGAACCCACCATAGTTCGGATTGAACTAGCTCCCTAAAGTCCTCCCTGGACTTCACGTTAAGCACTGATACACACAGTTCATTGGCCATCCCCTTGTGCATCAAATCAATCTGCATGGCAACCAACTCGGCCATGGAGACGCTCTTTTGCGCCAGAAGCAGCCTGTTGTCCATGAGGTAGTTCTCGGTGGCGTGCGTGAAACAGTCCAACGCCTGCTGAAGCTGAGTCGACAGCTCCGAAGTGCATTTCAACTTGGGTATCGGTGAAGCATGCGATGAAGATATCTTTAGCTGCGCAGCTGTCAGATTTCCCACCTGAGACTGGGTCAAAATCTTCGCAATGAGGTCCTTTCCCTCCATTTCCCACATCTCGGCGAGCTCCTTGTACATGGAGAAGTGCATGCCGGCCAGTTTAAGGTAGTCCTTGTTTTCCGGACAGTACTCGCGCAAATACGTGAGAATAGCCTGCCGCAAGCCAACCGTCTTGTCCTCGTCGAACTGTCCCAGCAGCGATTCAAACTGTTCGTTGCGAATCAGCGAATCGAAACAGTAGAACATCTCTCGGTATCTAGCGATACCAATGAGCAGCCGCACGATCAGCGACCACGACTTAGCGTTCGTTAGAATCGTGTTCAAAGCTTTGGCACGGTTCAGGACGTTTGCAATTCCCTCCATGGAGCATTCGTGGACAAAACACTGATGCGCCTTGCTCAGGAGTTCTACGTAGATGAGATTTTGCTTCTTGTGCGAGAGCACTTGAGTGGTTCCTGGGACGGCATTAGGCAGCCCATATAAGCGAATAATTTCGGAGAGTTTTCGGAAGACTTCCGTGGATTCGTAGGGATTGCCGGCTTGGAATTTTCGGTAAGTCTTCAGAGCGTCGCAGTATTCCAGAAGGCTGTTGCCAAGCAGAGTGGTACTGGGACACAGCTCCAGGAAGAGGTGGTATTCGCGTTCAAGATTGAAGCCCCACAGGATGCTATTCTTCAGTTGGTTCATGCTTCTGGGCTGTTGTCCCGCTTCGAAGATGTAGAAACGCGGCCGAATGACTGCGGTAGCGATTTCGAAAGAGAGGTGCTCCGCGATCTGAAAAAGAAGGGGGAACTTTAATTACGGATTTCATGTCTTCACCGAAGTTCAGCTCACCTCCATTGGCGTCATCTGTGTCGAAGTAAAAATATCACTGACCACCAGCAGCTTGTGCAAGCACTCCTCTTTGGTGGCCTTCTTGAGCAGAACAGTATTGTCCTTGGTTCGCAGCACGTCGATGTACTCCTTCTCCAGATACATTGCTGCCCTGTATGTCATCACAATCCGTTTGCCCAGATTGACACCGAACTTCAATTTTGAGGCAATGCCCTGAATGGCATTCAGGGTGTCTTGCTTCTCCTTGGGGGGGATTTCTTCGAATTCCAGCAACTCCATGGTCGAGCTGCTGTCCGACAAGTCACCCAATTTGAGCGGACTTTGACCTAAAAGAAGGGACACAACTGTACATATAGTGTGCACATAATTAGACTACCAACCACTTGTCCTTAAAGTCCCCAGAGTCCTCTTGTTGAACTTTGCGAATGAGCTCTTTTCGATGTCGCTCAACATTTGTCGCTCCTCGGGCGACATATTCAGCATAGTGCTCAGACCCTCGGCCAGAGCCATGCAGAAGACGATGAAATGCAAATCAATAGTACGGTACTCGAACAACGCCTGGAGTCGCAACGCCTCCACGATGTCTCCTTCGTCGAGCAGTTTGTTCAGCAACATGGCGAGCCGCAGCTTCATCTTCTCAGAAAGTTCAGTCTTCAAGCTTGTGGTGAGATCTTCAATGCCGGCGAGTTCTTTGAGTTCCATAAACGACTTGAACAGAACACATCTCTCCTTGAGCATTATCTCCTCGTAGTACTCGGAGTAGTAGATGTCCAGCTTGTCGACATCCTCCTCGGGGATCTGCAGGTAGCACAGAATCATCTCGTACTCGATTTGGTCGCGGTCAAAGGACTCATTTGGGAAGAGGTGGTTTTTCTTGATAACATCCAGTGCCTTCTTTAGGACCATGTACTTCCTAGCGCTCGGCTGAGCGCTCCGCCCAGCTGAGTAAAGGAAGAAGTTCACCAGAATCGCCGGCGGAAGACTGTGATCACGAATTTCGTCCTCGTAATGAAGGCAGTCGAGGTTTTGTGATTTCTCCGAGTCAACTTCCGATATCCACTTGGCATAGACGATATCATTGATGGGCAAGCCCAGCAGCGACGACAGCTTAATGGACTCGTCGTATCGCTTTGATTCGAGGAGCACAGCAAGGACGTTCTCATACTCGATGTTGTCCGGCTCGAGGAGGTTCAGGAAATCGATTTCTATCGATGGAATCGGACAGATTATGGCGAAAGCGTCTTTCAGCAGGCAAAAGTCCACAATTCCACTGATATCGCTGAAGCCAGAGTGACAGATGCTGGAGAGAAACTTATCCTGGTAGAACCTTGAGGCGAAGTTCTCTCTCAAGTGCAGCATGAGCAGTCGCGTGCTCTGGAAAATGAGGTGGTCTTTCCTCGGACTCTCACAAAGCGGCAACTCGATTTCGTCGTTGCTCCACGCTAAGAGGAACAGTCTCAGTTCGTTGAGAACATCGTCCCCGAAGTGGTGCTGATTGGTTTCCTCGAGAAATCTCGTCAGATGATTGATGGGAGTGTCCATATAGAAGACGTCGAAGCTCTGATTCAGTGTTTGCACGAATCCCTCGCTCACGCAGTATTCAATAAGCGCCCAAGCGACATCGTTGACGTCTCGGGAGAGAATCTCCAAGACCTTAGTCCAGTAATCGGTGGATACAGCAAGCCAAACTAACCAGTTCCAGTCGGCATTCACCGATGAAACGGTCGCCGAGAGAAGGGACAGAATCGGCAGCCCGTACTTGATAGAACTCTTCATCAGGTTCACGGAGGTGGAGTACGAATGGTTGTCTTGCATCACCTCGAAGAATTTCGTCGGCGAAAGCCGCTCCTCTGGGATGTTATTCGAACTTAGCAGGACAATGGCAAATATGTCCAGCGTATCGCCTTCGTGGAGAAACCGAATTTGATTGGAGGCCTTGAACAGGGCATTTGGATCGTTCGAGGAGCTGATGGAGGATGTCATGGTCTCCGCTGATGTGGTAGATGGCTGTGGAGAAAAAGTGTTAGTCATGGTCAAAAGCAGTTGCTTTAGTCTTACCAAATTTTCATACTTCGTCGACCGCGCCTTCTGCCTCGATATACTCGGTCTTCGTTTGGCTTTATCCACGGCTGGTTCGTAGGACAGCGCTCGGATCATGTGCTCTCCCACTTCCCGACTCGCAAAGAGGCCTGCAATTTTCTTCACCTGCACCAGAGGGATGTCAAAGAACTGCAGGATCACGAGAATCTTCCACCAATCGTCTGCCTTGCAGTATTTCTCGATGATGGCCAGCGGCCACTTCTTGAACTGGTTGCACTCTGAAATCCTCATTAGAGCCTGATACTCAAGGAGGGGAAAGGTATCCACATTCTCCGCCATGCGCTGTTCGCAATTTACCAGAAGATCCCCAAACCCAATGAACTGGTTGCCGTTCTGCTCTTCCCCCAGCATTCTGGATAGTTTCAGGAAACTCCTGAGATTCTGGGTGTCAAAGCCCAGCATCTCGCTGAAGGCCACGCAATGTGCGACCAAGTCGAGGTTGGAGGAGCTCTGTAGCGCCAGTTCAGCTACGGTTTCTGTCGAGCTGAACAGCTGGGCTTTAGTGATCTGCGAGTAGCTCTTCAGGTGCTCAATGAAGAAGTAGTACGCAGCGTAGCAGCTCCTCTGTTGCTTCAGGTAGTGCAGGAAGTTTAGTTCGTATTTCCTAGAGAACTTCTTGCAGAGAAGAGAATTAGAGAATGATGCCACCTCCTCGTTGCCAGAATCAGTGCAAATCTCTTTAAAGTCGAGGTTCTTGAAACGCTTCAAGAAGTCATAAGGCGTTGGGAGCGGAAGTGTGGTCTCAAGGCGCTTCGTCAAAGCTATCAGGTATGGCAGGTGATTGGAGTGAAGGAATGTGTTGAGGGAGGACAAGCTGTTGGAGTCATTCATAAGAAACTCCACAAACGACAGGGAAGAATCGTTGAAATTCTCGTTTATCGATTCGAGGTATCCTCTCACTGAATGGGCAATTTGCTGGAATCCTTCCCTAGATTTGATATCCTGCGTCTTGAGGGCCAAGATGAGGTTGAGAATGTCTATCTTGTCGGTGGAAGCATCGCGGAGCTCCTCCAACTCTCTGGTAGAGACGAAGTCGCGCAGCAAAATGGGGTAAAGATCTGGCTTTTCGATAACGTACTGCCCAATTGGCAATTTTTCTATCAGCTCCTGGTTCTTTTTGAAGCTCTCTGAAGTGCATATCCGTTTCAGAGCCAATTGGACGTCATACTTTTCATCGCCGAATATAAATCCCTCGCGGGCGAATAAATTCCGCAGAGGTTCTGGCGGATTCTTGAGCTTACTCAGCGCATGTTCGAACATTTCAGCATCCACCGTCCAGTCGGAGTAGACGTTGTCGTCTGCAGCACTATCGGGATGTCCAGATGCATGGCACCACTTGATTAGCTCCAGGAAATTCTGAGAATCCACTAAGCAATCCCAAAGATCTTGCTTCGTAATGCGGCTAGGAATGTTCGCATTTCCATTCACCATATACAACATTGCCATTAGCTTCCTTCTTGCCGCCTCTGGGAGGTGCAGAAAGTTTTCCAAGCTGAGGCGTCTGATTCCCTCTTTCCTGGCTTCCAGCACTAATTCTGGAACACTTTGAATCTCCAGTGCGATGCAGTAATACAAATACAACTCTCTGATCTCGTCCTCAAAATCCGTGGGATCCTTCTTCTTCAAGTGGTCCACAATGACTTCTTTCACCTCCTCGTTTTGACATTCGAAGCCGAACTGTAAAAATACACACTTCACGTTGCGATTGACATTTTTAAGGACATTATCCGCCTTGCAGACGAGCTTTTCGCCCAGTAATCTCGCCACATAGGTGTCAACCACATCGTGAAAGAAATGTCTGTAATCTTCCAAGGCCATTTCCCTCCTAGCGGCCAAATATTCAACGCACAGTTCGACATGCTCACCCTTGGTTGCCACTTCCTTGATGAGCGTGACTTCGGGGACGCCCAACCAGGATTTTATAATCTTTTCGCGTGTAAATAAAGCCATTGTAGGGCTTAACAGATTAGCAGTTACACAAAGAAACGCAATCTCAAAATGTAGGACAAAAAATTAGCTAACAGAACTCGATTTCATCACGTCACACGGCCTTTGTCGCAGCATTACACCGTGCACAGCCAAACGACACTTTGCTCGACACGCCTAGATACTGCGAACTAACTGATTAAAGTGCATTTATGTTTCGATCTGGTGTACAGTAACAATAATTGATAAAGGATGAACATTAATTACAATTCACGCGATTGCTTGATAACTTTTTCATGAAATCTATTCCGAGCAAGAGGCGCACACAACACAAAACAAATCAACCGAAATGTCACTTTTTCATAACAGTAGAGGACGTATGTCAAAATCAGATGATCAACAGTGGTGGTCAGATGAAAGTGAACACACTTGCAATTATTTTTTTTTTTTTTTAATTTTATAGTGAACTACATTCAACTAGTGTTTTTATCTGTTATCTTTTTAAAAGCTACTTTGCTAATTCGTTAGTAAATTTCGCAAGTAGCGTATGAATTACATACACAAATTTCTTTGGGTAGAAAATTCAACTGACTTCTTGCTTTTGACGTTTCTGCGAGGATCTTTTATCTATGTACATTGCAATTAATTGGTTTCTTGTGGTCAACATTCATACTAATGCCTAGTATGCTGTTCCAGGAAAGCTAAAGGAAAATTAAGCGCCTCTCCAATGTTTCTCTCCACCGCTTCGCTTAATGTTCGCTTAATTTTGACAGTGTAGGTTCGGTCAAAAAGAACTGTGATCGATTTTTAATTTGTACTTCCTCAAAAACCTCTTCCAGGTACCTACTCCTCGTTAAAAAATTAAATTTCTAAAAGAAATTAAATTAACAATAACGAAGTTTTTTGTGTTGAACTTACCATTCTCCATACTGTTTTTTTGCTTTCGTTTGAAATGCCGATATTTTCCCTGATCTGTCAAAATTTAGCTGTGGAAAAATATATTTTGCATTAATACGCCTACTTAAATTCTGTAGAGATTTTTCGTACAGCGGCTTGCAAATTTAGTTTGAACTGCGTACTGCTTTGCTCAATTTTATCTTTGGAGCCATTTTTGTATTGGGGCTTAATTTAAGCGCGAGCAGCATACTAGGCTTAAAAGATGAACAATAAGATGATTTTTTTGGAGTAATTGAGTTATATGGCAAAGTGCGATTGTATTGAAAAAATAGGTTGGCCCATCTCAATACCGGTCACAGGAACAGCTTTTTCAGTAGCCGACGAATCTGGTCAAGAAATTCGGGACTGAGTACTAAGTTTACAGTTCAGATAGGTATGTTGCTGACGTAGAGGAAAAGTGACCTAACCGACCAATCTAGTTTTTGCGTTAAGGCTACATCTAATCCAGACCAATCGAGTAACTTTAGATAGCTAGATTTTTAAATGTTCCCGATTCAATTATGTGACAGCTACTATTGTCAGCAAATCGTCGTAGTGTTTGTCACTTCCAAAGTTGTCACTAATAGCGCCTATCGTACAACAATAAGTACTTGTGCCCATCAATCATTTGCAAACATCGTTTGCCAACTCTTGGCACTAAAAACTAAAAGCATTCCACCAGTTGGAAATATCATCGACAGCATCGAGTGCACAGCCGTATTCTATAAACTGATCAACACCGAACGCATTAATACAGATAATTTTCAAATTTATGACCATGAGTCTGAAAACGCCCAGAACTACAGAATCTCGAAAAAATCTCGGTCAAAATTGTTCGTTTTTCCACTGCCTTCAAATAAGTAAGCACTGACTCACACAACATAACCAGGAAACACTTGAGCTGTGTATAAGACTCCAAAGCCGGTTTTCGACACTGCACATGCAGATGATGATGGCACGGCTTCTGGTGCTGGAATCATAACAAGGCGTTGGTTGGCGCACGCCTGAACACCAAAATGCGACGGATTAATTTCAAATGCAAACGATGACTAAAGCAACAGTTCGCTGGATTTGCTGGAGATGGAAACTGAAGTCGCCGCCTCTTGCCGCACCACTTGCTCGCATATTTGCACATAAAGTTTGTATTTGACAAATACGCGAACTTTTAAGATTATTTTTATTTATTTGTTATTTCGCACGATTAATCATCCTCTGGCGTGGTGTTGGAAGCGGAATCTGTGCGAGTTTGATTTTATGCACATGCTTTGTCTCCTCCACATGAGAAGTCTCGCTGAAAGTAAATATACAGTTGAGGGTGTAACGTGTAAGTAGGTACTTTTGTTTGGATGTTATTGGCTGTGGGCCACTGAGCCTATAGTTCGTAAGGGTCATCTAGGAGTTAGTTTTGTATATATATTTATTTTTTATTTGCATATAAGAAACAGCATACATTGTGTTTGTGTGGTCAATCATTTTAATGAGTAATTGAATAGTTCCAGTGTGAGTCAGACTTGTGTACTGTTTCGCTGGCCCGAACGCTGTGTGGTCTTCAAGCGACCCGAGATAAATTGTAATCTGCAAACATACGAATTGTATAGTAGTAGTGTTTGCTATAAAAGTAAGAGCCTTGATTTGGAGAAGTCGTATTGAGAAATAGCATTCACTGCCTGTCATGCGTCAACACTTTTGTCGGAAACGAGACGGTAATTTATCAACTTAGCGGCTCAGTAAGATGTTTTTCAAAGAAGTTGGATCTGATTTTAGATAATTATATTAATTTGTATTAGTTGGTACCTATATAGTTCATTAATCACTTTAGAATTAGCTTTGTGTTAAGGTCCTGTTGCGGTTGCTTTTATGGAAAGAAGTTTTTCGAAAATCGTTTCCGCTAGTTTGGTAAGTTGTTTTACCACTCAATGTTGTCGTTTTCAGATTACCTATGCGCGTATAAATTTACCTGCTGCTTTGCATAAAATTTAAACAATCGTTAAAAGCTTGACTGAAGAGCGTCAACAATTCCGATCAGCAAATAACTGAGCTTTTTTCGGTAGTCATAAAGACTTAAGCTATACCTGTCAAAGGCTTTCTCATGCTATGCTGCAGCCGTACAAAATCTGCTTCTAAAACAAGTTTTGTGACAACTAGAGAGACTTGGTTATTACTTCTTCTTATTTGACACTGGCATTCTTCATTATAAAATGTCTGTTCCTTTACTTTTGTAGTAAGAATGGAAAAGACTGTCAAAATGGCAGTGGTAGGGATAAGTTATCTCACAGAGAGAGACACTTACGAAAAAGTTAGGGAACGCTTTTGTAGTAATCTATGAAAAACGACAGATATATAATTCAAAAATTCAAAAAAGTGGTACGAAAAGTCGTTAAAATATCTGATAAATTCGAAGAATTTGCTAATTTATGAACAACACTAGTTGATTTGTCTATCTAGCGATGAAAGTGATTCGGAGTTAATCGAATTCATGAATCCGAGTATATGGAACAGCTTGTACTGATTATACTACAAGCATTCGAGAAGAGGAAAAATGGAAACAACATTAAAAACTACGTGGAGGAGATTGTCCTTTCTTACTCCTTACAGCGAGGAAGAATTTAGTCGCCACCAAAAGAATCTAAGGAGAACATTCAATTTTATTTTTCCGCTTGTTGATACCATTTTAATAAACAAGAAATCGAAACAAATGTCAAATAGGACCACAAGTTTCGAATCAGCTGTTAATTGACAGACCAAGAAATTTGTTGAGTAAAAATTCGTAAGATTCTCAGTGGAGGACTAATTTTTTGCTCTCTCGACGACGCTCTCTTTTACGAATTTTTCGAGTTAAGCAACAGCATTGAGTAAAAATTCGTAAATATTCGTAAGAATTAGTAAAAATTCGTAAGATTTAAAAGTAAAGGAAGTCAGATGCGCAACTTGCAAAAATGTATTCCTTACGTTTCAAGTCCCGTAATGGGATATACATATGATCAAGGTACGACGATTGATTGCTTTTATTCCGTGGTGTGCCGCACGATTCCAATGTTTCATTTCTGTGTCCGATTAACAGTACTTATTGTGAATGTAGAAAGAATTTATGGACAACAACGCACCAAATGAAGAATCCATTTCTCTACAAGAAAGGGTCAACCTGGCAAAACCACTTTAGTAAATTTTAAATCGCAAGCGCTATCTTTCTGTAAAATATCAAAATATCTTTCTATTACCACCTTAAGCCTAACACCAAAAAGTACAGTCTGCATTCTCCATCAACTGACAGTTTCAAATAATGAAGGAAGTAAACAAAGCGGTCCCCAGTCACCAATGTATCCCACACCTCAGCCGGCTAAATGTAAAACGTGCTGAATTTCCAAGTATGTAGTATAGGTATAATATGCTTGATTAATTTATTTTCCGTGGCACTGCATTTATTATTGAAAACAGTCTAAGCGCAAAACCAGTCTGAAAAAAGCGTCTGTCTAACTTTGAACTACATTTCAAGCCGAGCTCACGCCAATAAATCGTAAATAAAGTTGTAACCATAGACCGTAGCCGTTGCCGTATTAATTAATGCTTCCATTAACATATTGAATATTTATCTTAAATACCCATTGGCGCAAAATGCGACATAGCGGTATTTTGCAAAGCTTCCCATTTGTGTATGTGCTTGTGATCCGAACAGCCAGCGAATTTGAATTTGAACGAATTAACTGTTTAGCTTTTTTGTTTGTTAACTGTGAGGTTAAAGGCCCCCTAAACTCGCAGTGAATATTTTATGCTTTTGTCATGGCCTATATAAAGATGTGGAAATAAATTGGCCCTTCGAACGCGAATTAAAATTCAACAGCACTTTTTGTGCTGTGCGCAAAAAAAGCTCTTAAATAAATGGAATTGATAAGACAACTGTTTTTGGTTTCTTCGAAACATCTGGCATATTGTAAGTGCCAACTAAATTTCAAAAATAAATCCCCTACCATCAATGGGTTGGATAGAGTTCTAAAAATATTCGATTGCATGGAGTCATGGTCCTGGAATAGAATGGAACAGCATCCGCAAAGGGAAACTACTGTGGAAAGGGAATTTATTTGCGAATCTCATGCAACAAGCATCAGCATCCGAATGTATAGGTGTAGTTCCATCGGAATGCGTTTATTTGCGGTCCAATTAGACAGCGTAGACTGAGTTATGCCAAGTCGTTAACGCTACTGCTGAGTATAATGAATAAAACGGTTGTATAAATCAATTCAAGTTGGATCTGTCATGGTTACTTGTGCGATTCTAATCTGAAGATTTTATTAAAAGATTAGCGACATCTTTTTGTGTGGAATTATGTCAACATACTCGCCTGTCAGTTTTTTTGATTGATTGTAGTCTTAAAATATTCAGCAGCTAATAGATCAATTGGAATTTATACTCGTATCTGAATGTGTCGCCTTCAGGCTATAAAACTGTTTTTGAAGATGTTCTGTTAAGGAGTTTATAAAAGGCAACAAGCGCATGTGTCACAAGGGATTGAATCATTTATTCAATAACGCACGCGAGCACCCTGTGCTCCCATACTTACGTTCGACTTACATGCACTTATTTACTTTTTGGCAAACCTTGGATTACACTCGCAGTAATCGGGTTCCTTTCAGGAATTAACACAACATATGGTAACGTGAAGCTAAAGTTACATTGTTCCGTCAGATACAGTTACAATGTGTAAGATAGAAGGACACCGACCCAACACCATCACGTAAACAGTGAAATTCAATCCGGACGACCTTTCACGTCCTTCAGTTTGATTTTTTTGCTCACTTTGGACACTCGTTTTAGCTTACTCGATCAAACTCCAGGGGCTACAACAATGAAGAGGTCTTTTTTTTCTAAATGAAACATATTGCACGCTGTTGACGAGGCCGACGACGCACCCATATAGTCGCCCACACACACGGCAGGCAATTCGCGCAATCCATATGCGAATAAATGTCCGATCGATCGTTCAGGCGTCGTCGTCCGGTTGGATCTACCTCGGGAGACCTCCCAATTATCCAGGCAGTTCACTTCAACGGGTCTTATTGAAATTGAATCCCAGCGAATGCAGGCATATAGTACCTACCTACCAGCGAGCATATGCACAGAATGCGGTACAACGGCGGGACCACACCGTTCGTATATGATTTATAGCTGGAAAATTGAATTGAGGAACTGAGGTGATCGAAGCATGTTGATAAGTCTCATGTGTGCAGCAAGAAAGAGCTTTTCTGAAGCAGTTGAGAGGCAGCCTTACTTATGCATGTGCAGTTGAAATTTGTGCGACAGGGGTAATCGAATATGCGTTGGGTGTTGAAATGAATTCTTTGTTTTGACCTGCAAGGTCGAGTTTGGTTGGAAATCGGTTTAGGGTTACCTAAAGGAGGGACTGTCGATAATTATCAGGGGGATTGGAAGGCAGCAGAATGTATTTTTTTTTTATTCTGAGGAATATTTGAATCGTATTCGACTGAATATCGAAGTCCCACAAGGTTGCCAATGAACGTCGGTGCCTTTTTACAGTAGCGGAGTACTCGCTACTCGTACATCGAGGGCAGAAGGGAAAAGATGAACAAACTTCGGACTAGTTCCGTTTTCGATGACTTAGCTTAATCCTCAAAATCTGTTAAATTTTTTAAGTAACCACAGGGTGACTCTAGCTACGATTTCCTAACTGGGTAGGTCAAATTCTGTGGTTCCTATTACAAGTCTAGTAACGAATCGGGCTATTTGAAGCCAACAAGGTTCTTTCATCAGCCTACGGCATCACCTCAAGCTCGTTAGCCCCACTTAAGGCACATTTCATTATGCGATAAATATGTCGTTAAATAGCGGTCCTTCCTTTATCCGCGATAAAGGAATTTGCCATCACAATGTCAGTGAATTCCCTGAGAACCAACTCTAGTTCTTATGCAATAGACTACCCATCTTTCTAAAGGGTGATTTTTTAAGAGGTTTAGAACTTTTTTTAAAAAAAAAACACAAAAAATTCGAAAAAATGAATGAAATATTTATTGGAATCGATAGTTTGAACCTTGCAATTTAATGTTTAAAGATAATTTCATGCAAATGTTGACCGCGGCTGCGTCTCAGGTAGCCCATCCGCTGAGTCCAATTTTGGCATACTCTTTCACACATATCGGCCGGTATCTCACGAATGAATGCATGGATGTTGGCTTCCAGTGCGTCAATCGAAGCGGGCTTGTCCCTATACACATTAGCCTTGGCATACCCCCACAAAAAATAATCTAATGGTGTCAAATCGCACGATCTAGGCGGCCAATTGACCGGCCCGAAACGTGAAATTAACTGTTCACCAAACTCGCCTCGCAATTGCGCCATTGTTTCGCGTGCTGTGTGGCATGTGGCACCGTCTTGTTGAAACCACATATCATGCAAGTCAAGAACTTCCATTTCGGGCAAAAAAAAGTTTGTTATCATCGCTCGGTAGCGTTCACCATTGACAGTAACGCTGCGATTCGCATCATCTTTGAAGAAATATGGCCCAATAATGCTGCGGGCCCATAAACCGCACCAAACAGTGGCTTTTTCGGGATGCATTGGTAGCTGTTGCAATGCTTCTGGCTGATCTTCACTCCAAATGCGGCAATTTTGCTTATTTACGTACCCATTCAACCAAAAATGATCCTCATCGCTGAACACAATTTTTCGATAAAAAAGCGGATCCTCGGCCAGCTTTCCAAGAGCCCATTCACCAAAAATTCGGCGTTGTGGTAGGTCGGCTGGCTTTAGTTCTTGCACCAGCTGTATCTTAAAAGGCTTTACGCCCAAATCCTTCCGCAAAATTTTCCACGTAGTGCTGTAACAAAGGCCTAACTGCTGGGAACGGCGCCGAATCGACATTTCGCGGTCTTCTGTCACACTAGCTGATACGGCCGCAATATTTTCTTCACTACGCACAGTACGTAAACGTGTTGGTGGTTTAATGTCCAACAAAGTAAATTTGGTGCGAAATTTGGTCACAATCTTCCGAATAGACTGCTCAGAAGGTCGAGAATGCCGATCATAAAATGGAAGCAGCGCGCGATGAACATTTCGAACCGAGCACGAATTTTGATAGTAAAATTCAATAATTTGCAAGCGTTGTTCATTTGTAAGACGATCCATGGTTAAATTGCAAACCAAACTGAAGCTGTTTGACAGTGACACAAGGTACTAAACACACGTCAGCTGTCAAAACCAGTGTTGCCAAAACCAAACCAGCTAAAAAATCACCCTTTACAAACAGTAACAACCACCATCGATCATGTGCGCTGTTTGTCGAAGCGCTCATACCACCAAATCAACGTCATATCCTTTCATTTAATCGGCAATTACCGTCAATCTATCAACTCGCGTGTTAAACACTTCCACGTGAGGTGAACAACTATGCAACCAACAACCAACAGCATCCTTCTCGGCACCTTCACCCAAGAAGGGTGTATGGTCCCGGTGATTTTTCAATATAAATGGGACACAGGGGAACAGGTGCAACAATCGGATATTCGATGACACATCGAAATGTTGAATTTATTGCCTGGGCCCAGCAGTAAGATAGTGCACGGAGTCACCATACACCTATACACTGCGTCTAGCTCAGACATCCTCATCGCATGTTGTTGTTCTCCAGGCGCTGTAGATTACTCACAGCGTGTGGGTAGTCAGCGAATTGTACAGATGGCCGATTATCAATTAGGCATTCGCAGCATGTCTAGGGAGTACTATACATAGTGAAAGCAACAGCCAGAGCGAACAAACCAATCGAAAACGATGATCAGAATCATAATAAATGTGTGAGCTAAGCATGGCGAGAGCGGAGGAAGATATGCCTGTTATGTCTATAGAAATTAACGGGGCGCAAATTGTGCATCGATTTGGAGAGTCACCATGTACTGATGCATTGCAATTTCAACTGAAATGAAATGATAGTGCGGCTTAATGAGTGGCTTGCAGAAGATTGCTAGTTCCCAGGGAATGAGTCGAGAGCTTGACGTATTGATGGCTTGAGAATTAGGTTGATCGAGTCATCCCATCTGATTGGGAGTAGGTTATCCAAAGAGGCGCTTTGATTTGCAAGGGCGTGACTTTAAATTCAAATTGTACGATTTGATAGTCAGATTTGTAAAACGAGTAACAAAATCGCACTCAAAAATCAAGCGTCAACCGAAATTTGCCCCACAGTGACAGCTTCTTTTGATTGGTTGCGTAAACTTTGCAAATCTTTTCTATTTTTCTATTTCTATGAGGTAAGTCGCTCGACTATTTAGACTTAGCTTAAGCCCGCATGACACTACATTCTTTTTGCATTTTTTCTGCTTTTAAAATGAAACTAGAGCAGTACGAAAAATTAGAACGAAAATTCCCGATAGGAGTGAATGCGTACATACCAACCTTATTAATGTAGACACGTCAAAAAAAAATGCATTAAAAATGTATTCAAATCATATTTTTCAGCTGCTGGCAGCTTTTTTTATCACTACTTATCACTACTACTACTAAAAGTGTATTACTCCTTTCGTAATACACTTTTAGTCTCTTTTACACACCGCTGACTTTTCAACATTATAAAAATGAGGAAAAAATGTAGTGCCATACGGGCTTTACCGAGATCTCTGACTTTGACCTATACTGCTCCCAACTTCGCACTACAAAATCAGGTTTTCTCCTGGAAGTCAACGGTCTCAACTCAAGAACTCCGCCTAGCCCAAAAAATCCGTCGTTTACGTTGCGTCGAAGGATCTGTCAACATTAACGTATTCAATTATGTTGCAAAAAATATTTACTGATGAATTATTCAAGAAACAGCATGTTCTGGGAGTTAACTGTCATCAGTGTGTCAATGTTTAAAGTTTAAACCAATAAATGTGCATCATCTCAATTCACTCAATGACTATTATAACCGTTTCTCTCATTCTCTCAATTCTTCCACCAATGAGAGAGTTTACTCTCAATTTACAAAAACTGTCAACGGAGTAAACGGACAGAAAAGTAGAAAGCACCCGGCATATGCGTTGCATATGCGTCACCTTCTACAAGCTTTGGCTTGAACTCTACCCATCTGACAGTTGAATACATTGCCGCAATAAAAATGACGGTTTCGATAAGTTGAACAGGGTACATCCTTAGTTTTGGTTTCTATTTAGAACTTTCAAAAACTCTTTTACCTAAACTGGTCCATAACCTCACTTTGACAAATTTCTACCGAAGTTCCATTCCATTTGATGTCAGCTATTCGAAGCGACTTCTTGTTTAATATTTGAAAACGAGTTCTCTCAAAATTGCAATTTTTCAAAATTTTGCTTAAGGTGTACACAGAACAGCCAATGACAACCGCTGTAAAGTTTTATAATTAACTAGATACCAACTGTCAAAGAAAGACGAGAAAACATAGTTCAACCAGAGACAATACAATATGGTTTGTCTATGAGTTCAACGACTCGCTGGCGCTGTGAGTTAAGTTCTACCCATATTTGACAGCACCACAATACCCATTCAAACTGAGGAATGTAACTTCTTTCTGTATAAAGGCGACATCTGTTCCGTCACCCACACACATAAATACCAACTAATATATCGCTGCACCAGTTACAGATTCACTTCCACTAATCACAGTATCGCCAGCTCTTATTCCTGGCTGCCCTGGCAAATTATCCCGAAACAAAGTACAGTTGGCTTGCATCCCATTGTCATCCAATTGCGAGTGCGCGCACAGCAGTTGCAGAAATTGGATGCACGATTGCACGAAAAGAAAGTAAAGTACGCTTTGGATTTGGAGTTGTATTATCCCCTAAGAAATTAGCTCTTATTAAGGTATCTCTTCGTTTCAATTGCTCCTCCATTTGGTTTGGGGTTTCTTCTCGTGTTTTGGCTATATATACACTATGCTCTTAGATTTAATAACTCTGTGGCCGGGGCAGTTAATTTCTAATAACGCTCCGACATGAAGCCACCAGAGACCATTGTCCGCACATTTGTTCTGCGACGAATAGCGTATAGCCCCGCATATTTTTCTTTACGAGTACATTTCGCATCGGTCGTGTTCCACAGAAAGGGATGAGGAATGGAAATGAAGGCACGTTTTCCGGTGAAATTGGAGTAAAGTGGATTTCAGTTTGTGTATCTTTTTTGTTAAATGCGAATATTTTGGTAAGGAAAGCACGCAGCCTATATCTGTGAGTATCCCATTATCATCCACGACAAAAGTGTGAAGAGTTGTTTGTTTTTTTCTTGACGTTTTCACTTTCGGTTTTGGGTTTCCGCTTTACGTGAGAACTACAATGAGGTGCAACTTGAAGCTGACTCTAATGGTGGACACAAAGCCTATTCAAGATAATTGTTGTATTGGGTAATACATTCGTTTAAAATGCCGGCAGAGTGCCACATTGACAACTGCTGCTGACAGCTATCGGAAATATTTCCATGTTCCCTGGGTGGATATTTACTCAATTAACGTGCACGAGAGCCTACCTGTCAAAATATTCAGCAGAACAGTAGCTTGACATGGGACAGCTTATGCTTTAGGAAAAAATTAAAGGTTTTTCCCAGGTTATGTTTGTTAAGCTCTTTTTTGAGCTACTGCCAATCCAAGTCGGAGAAAATCAATCTGTCTTCACTATTTCAGCCATTTTTGTAATTGGTTAATGCGCCTAAGTCATGAAATCTGCCGTTAATGCCTAAAAAAAAAAACAATTTATTTAGAAAAGGAGGTACTAATGGCACATAAATAAATCGCCGATATAAACAGCATTTAACTGTAACTTAGAGTTAGGTAATACGAAGAAGGTCAGTGCTAAGTTCATGATTGTAATGACAGTAATTAATCAAAAACCAGCGGAAGTTTTTGAGACGCTCGTATATATTATATATATATTTTCGGTTAATTCCTCTTAATCGTTTTCGATATTTCTGTTGGCGTGATCGTGATGTAACACCTTTTACGATTAATAGCTGAAGAGTTTTTGTAGACCAAGGGCATGTTGTGAGCCGTTACAGAGTAATATATACAATCTATAATCACTGTGTGATGTGATAAATATGATTTTGGTAGTATAAATTCAATATCTGCGTCAGTAGGCAATTTAATTGAATTTCAGCAGCAATTTAAAGATTGCCGCATTTTTGTTTGCTTGGGCGATTTTAGTAATGGTTCACATTTATCCATGCTGTAAATACTTTGATCGGTATTTGCCTACATTTTGCTGTTTAAGTAATGGAAATTTGTGGCGCCTCTACAATTTGCAAAACAAACACACCTGAAGTGCTTGGTGCCAAATTTGGCACGTTCAAAAATCTAGTTATCTTATACTACGTTTCCACCGGATACTAATCGCGAGATCTAGGTCAACAGATTAAAAATAAAACCTGAGGTGTTTGCACCAAAAAAAACAAGATTAATTTGACGTTTCACCAGATGTTGTCAACTACTCACAAATCGAACAAGCCAAAATTGTAATAGTTGAAAAAAAAAATAATAAATTCAAATGCTTAAAGTAATTAAACATGAGTTCTAGAAATCTTAACATTTTTTCTAGGTTTATAATTTAATTCCAAAAACAAAATGAAAGTTTTGATCATAGACAAACCATACTGAGACCCCCAACTCACAATCCTCTTGCCGCTGGCCCCCTCAGTTTTTTTTTTCAAATTCGCCATTTTGTTTTCCTATCTGTGTTATGTCAAAAAAGAATCCGTGTGACATGCAAAAACATACAAAAACATACAAAAAATGCAAAAATAAATGCTGCCAACCTAGGCAACCGTGGGGAAATATGAAAGAGTTCGGGAATACCACGTTTTTACATTACTGAATGCCATTGGTTAGTTATTATAAATTGTTAAAAGGCGAATAATTTGACTTGTTTAGTTAGAAAAACTATCTAAAGTTGATGTTCTATATACTAGAAACATATTAGGACAAACATGGTGTATTTTCCGCTTTTGGATATCATTAACACTGATTTCGTGTGTAAATTTTTCTTAAATAATGAAGAAAATTTGCTCAAAATGTTTTCATTTTCCCTCAACCAATCTAAATTGTTAATTTTTCATGAACATTTTAAGCAAATGTGCACTTATTCCTAAAAAAAAATATTATCCACACGTAACGAACAATTTCAAATTAAACGGATAAAATTCTATGAACTCTGCCAGCAACTTTGCCCACAGCGGAAGTGTCTCATATCTCCTGGGAGTGTGTTGGTAAGCCGGAATTTTTGAAGTTTCGTGACATTTGTCAATACGATTCTCTATGTAAGAATACTAGCGCACCAAACGTGAACACTCCATAAAAATATAGCTTGTAGGCTAAGTAACGGGAAATCGGCCGGAGTTGGTGGTCTCAGTATTGTCTCTGGTTTTGATGGTTGCATTGGCTAGGAGAAGTCAATCAGAAATAAATTCATTTATTTATGACACAATGTCAAATACAGCTCTGTTTGCTTTGTATTTTTGACATCTCGAGCTGTGGAAAGTGTGTTCACAAACCGGACTGTACATGCAAACCTGGTTGAGAGTCGAGATTTATTTCAAATCTCCCTTTTCATGAGATTAACTTTTGTATGATAAATCCCGAGATTTATGCGGGATTTACAGAATTTTTTCTAAATCTCGCAGTCAATCTCCGGTGGAAACGTAGTATTAAGTCGAGGTCTGGACTATGTGTAACCTGAAACTAAATTATTCGGGAGAGTCACTTTTTCTACGTCAGCCAAATATGTCAACTGTCAAAAAACTACTCAGTCACGAATTTCTTGACTATATTCGTCGACTACCCCTCCAAAGACGTCAACTGAAAGAGTTGTTCATGTGACCGATCTAAGCCAATCAAAACTAAGATACAACAAGTCAGCCAGCTGTCAGACTCACTAAACTAGATACTTGAACGCCCACATTCTATCGAATGCTTTTCAAATATTAAATGCAATCGTGTTTGTTTTATCAAAATGGTGGAGTGATTGCGGGGCGTTCGGGGATCTTGTTTAGTAAGTCTGACAGCTGCCTGATTAGGTGTGTTTTTCCTAGTATGCTGTTCCAGGAAAGCTTAAATTAAGCGCCTCTCCAATGTTTCTCTCCACCGCTTCGCTTAATGTTCGCTTAATTTTGACAGCGTAGGTTCCGTCTCTCAAAAAAAAAAAAACTGTATTGGAATTTTTTTTTTGTTATTTTATTCGTACTTCCTCAAAAACCTCTTCCAGGTACTCCTCGTTAAAAAATTCCATTTCTAAAAGAAATTAAATTAAAAATAACGAAGTTTTTTGTGTTGAAGAATGGTAATTCTCCATACTGTTTTTTTGCTTTCGTTTGAAATACCGATATTTTCCCTGATCTGTCATAATTTAGCTGTGGAAAAATGTATTTTGCATTAATACGCCTACTTAAATTCTGTAGAGATTTTTCGTACAGCGGCTAACAAATTTAGCTTAAACTGCGTACTGCTTTGCTTAATTTTATCTTTGGAGACATTTTTGTATGGAAGCTTAATACTATGCTTTTCAGTTGTTATTTGTTATTGGCCACGATTGGTCACGCGAACAGTTTATTTCAGTTGACGTTTCTGGAGGGGTAGCCGACGAATGTAGTCAATAATTTCTTAACTGCGACTATAAATTGACAGTTCGTTTATTATGTGTCTGACGTTGGAAAAGTGACGTTACCAAGTACTTAATCTAGTTGAGGCCACATCCAGTCCAGCCCAATCTAGTCGACTCAAGATAACTATATTTTAGGAATGTCATCAAATCACCAGTAGATCTGTTGCCGGGAAAATTGTAGCTACTGCTTTACCAAGTCAAGTGACTCGGTATATGCAATATTAACTAATGAGAACGAATAGTTTGGGCTAAGGTGTTTGATGCCTTTTCACTTTTCCTGTCGACTTAAAACTAAATCCAATAGCGTTTTGTCTGAGTAAGTTGCTCATCGAAAACTTGCGTGAAACACACTGGACCAGTTATAAAAGACAAAGACAAAATCTAATTAAAGTCCAAGCACGGGACACTATTTATAGTTACCAGCACTACCTACAATAGAAGCAGTCTTCTCAAAATCAACCTCGTCATTCGCCATCTCCAACGTGCTGTACGTACATTTTGTACAACTCGCATACACTCATACTGCGCGAGCGACAATTAATGACTTCAAATTTTCGCGGAACACTAATTTTAACCAGTTCCACAACAACATCAAAAAAGAGTCCATGTGTCTCAGCTTCAGTGCTCTATTCAGCGTCCTCCCCGTCATCCAATTAATTACGAGAACTATGAAACACGATTTAGTACTCCATCTTTGTGCGGTAAACAGAAATAAAACTCTCATTATTATTTGCCTATCTATGCATGCCGGCCATACATGTGGTCGCGCGAATCTGGGTAAATCTATAATTGAAATTTATGTCACAATTCCTTACGGCCGACGACGACTAGATAGTCCAAAACCAAAACTTCACCACCAACATGTATAGATGGTACGGAACGCAAAACTATAATAAAAATTAATCAGAATTTGGTGCACGTATGCGCGGGGTGCGCGTACATGATGTACGCCACAGATCCACCATTGGAGGGCCGACTCCCGATCGCGAGCTGTGGAATGACTCAACTTGTTGTGTTCTATGAATACATGCAGATTTGCACACATGTCAAGCCAAGTTATAGGTTGGGGACACAGTGGTGTGGAGGAATTAATATGAGTTCCCCATCATGCAGCCAAGGTGAGTGGGGGCAATCGACGAAGTTATGGTGTTAACTAGACAACGCGTGCATCTTTATTTGTCGTTATAGGTTTAATTGATTTCTATGCAGTCGGCGTATCGATAGTTGCCCAACCAAAAGGGGATTTGGGGCACTTACGATTTGGGAATGAATAGAACTGGTGCTCATAATCGGCCGATATGGAGTCGGGCTTTTATGGAGAGGTAAATGGAACTGCGTTTAGGTTTGCAATCGAGAGGCAGGAATTCGAAAATATACTAGACAGTTAGGTTTTCATGGACTTCGACATCATTTTGTCGAAGTTTGCAAAAATCTGACGCGAAATCCCAAGACAGCTTCTTCAACTGGTGATTTTTATAAATGTATATTCAAAATTTGTCTAATAATATGTGGTACATAATGCCAAACCGATCAAGGTTTGATCCTTTTCAAGGTGTAAGCAACACGTCAGCCGCCTCATGAAGGAAAAGACAAAGATCCCGCAGTGTGTCCCAAAGAGATTTTATTAAAAAAAGCATCCAGAAGAAATCTGTGCTTTTCTTGCGATTGAACCTGAGACCCTTTGCTTGGTAGTTTAAGACAAAAATCACTGAAACACTGTGCCTGCGGAAACCTATTCTTATTAAGTCAAGACCATCAATGATCCATTGTTTTAACTTGAGCTGGAACCGTATGCCTGCCTTTGAAAGAACGGCTGGAAGGGTATCCAAATTCACCTTTCATTTTGTCGGTATTTCATAAAATTCGGATTTAAAAGAACGCCGTAATCGGTATGTACCACAAAAAAAGTGTAGCTTCTACATACAATGATGACAGTATTTCTACAAAGAGACGTCAAAGTTTTGCATTGATCAAAGCAAAATTGGTCATCCTCATCACGTTGGAGGTTGACTCACCATAAGCTTTTGTCAGATGTTGACTTAAGCGGTTGTCTTCTGTCAGCTGTTTGGGAGGAGAACACTGTTAAGTCTCCACAACTATAACGACATCTGACGGCAATCAAAGGGAATTCATTCAGAAAATAGCGCATTTTGTTCGAAGACAATATCCTCTAGATGGCGGCGTCCTCGAACTGCATCGCCCCGAATTGGCTACGCTTTTATTTCCGACTAACTGATGTCGACAGATCGCCTGTCAATTGACACCCAGCTGATTTTTTATTAGATCAACCATTACAATCGATAACAAATTCAAAACGTGTAGATATTTATCAGTTGAATAATCGCTGACAGTTTACACCCCTTCCTCGGCATACTAGTCCATAAGCCAACAACCTAATGGTCATTTTTCTAGCAACCCCAGCCTCTGACAAAAATAATTTCCATGTAAATGAATCATAGATCACTCGATCCATTCGAAGCGATGTTCCTACAATCACGTTCATCTAGAACCGAACCCATAAGCGTCATCAAATAACGCCCTGTTGTGGTGCCTACCGACCTAATTGCCGTTCTAAATAACATTTAAAGTGACACCAGAGCCAGTTCACATAACAGCAGCTCTATCCATCAGCATGATGAAGCCTTCCCCTTGCCACTCTACCCAGTTCTCGGCAAAATACCAAACCAAACACATCCAACGAGAACAGAGCATGCTAATTCCTAAGTCAACTTAACCGTGGGAAATAAACAAAGACGCTGATAAAACAGCCAGAACTGATGCAAGGTTGGCAAACGCGCAGATTCATTGAGATAACTTATCTTGTTTCCAGATAGAATGAGCTTTTTGCGTACCTACCCACTTTAAAATTGAGAAATGACTGCCAAACTTAGATATGTCAAATTAAAAGGCTTAACTCAGAAGCCATTTACCTGGCATCATATTTCAAGTAATTTTTTTTTTTTAGAATGAACCTTCCCCAACCCATCAGGTAGGCTGGATTCTGGATATGAAATGGACCCTCGAAACTCTAGGTCATTCGAACGTCATTATAGCAACACCATTGCTCTCTTTATGGGAAGACATTTTGTGT